>CM053786.1:62129502-62729502 GCA_028749045.1 Cupressus sempervirens
ATCTCTAGCAATAGGAAACTTTGATAGATGCTAACATTGATGAGGAGGAAGAGGAGTGGAAAATGAAAAAAAAGAAGACTAAAAAATAAATGTGGGTGAAGACTCTACAAGAGGAAGAACTAAAGAAAGGGTAAGGCACCAGAAAGTTATTGCAAGGGAGATTGTTGCTGCAAGGCAACTCACCTTAGACACACATTTTAGAGGTAAGAAATGATCTTCCTCTCTTGGAATATAAGAGGGCTTAACAACCCTAAATTTTTTTTCAACTAAGTAGTACATTGTTGAGCACAAGGTGGATATCCTTATGATCCACGAAGTTAAAATGGCTTTTTCTAAATTTTCCAAAATCATTAATAGCCTTTGGCTAGGGGCTATGTTCCTTTACTTTGAGTCCAATGGTTCCTCAAGGATATTTCCACACTCTAGAAATTGTCTAGACTCAAGGATTCTCTCCTTTCCTTTTCTCAAAACTACCTTTTGGCCTCTTTTGTTAAAGATCAAAACCATTGGCATATTTTCATTGTGTATGCCCCAAACACTAGGGCTGGCAGAAAATCCCTATGGGGAGAACTTCAAAACTGTGTACAATCCTTCTCCTTTGATAATAACCTATTTGGAGGGGACTTCAACTCCCCTCTTTTCCATTCTAAGAATATAGTGATAGCATGGGGGACCTTGTGAGTTTCATAAATGGTACAAACCTAGTGGATATCTCTCTCATTGTCAATCCCTTCATGTGGACTAATAACCACAAAGAAGCTCATTTGATCTAGGCTAGATTGGATAGATTTATTTCCTCCTCTTCCTAGGTGGCTGCTAATGAATCCCTCCTGAAGTCCTTTCCATGTAATGTGTTTGACCACAACCTATTGATGTTTAGATGGAATGATTTGGAATGATTCCTCACTATGGGGTCATCCCTCATTTAGATATGAAATCATGTAGAGCTCCCACCCATCCTTTAGGAAGATGGTTGAGAGATGGTGGAACACCCTTGTAATGGGCATTGCTATGTTTAGAGTCTCTTCTAAGTTGGACCTAATTAAAACTAAGGTTAAAGGTTGGAGCAAGCTTAATTTAGAAGACATCTTTTCTACCAAGAAGAATCTTACTGGATTACTTTCCCACCTTGAGGCCCAACTGGCTAAAGGGAATGCTCCATTGGATGTGCAACAAATGGAAGAAAAGTGTATAGGGGACTAGAAGAAAATTCTAAGATGGGAAGAAAATTATTGGAAGAAGCATTCATGAGTTCAATGGCTAAGGGAAGAGGATAAGAATACTACCTTTTTCCATAGATCTTCCACAAATCATAAAAGAAGAAATACTATTGATACCCTTCAAAATGAAAGGGGAGAAAATTGTAATGACAAACTACTGGTGGGGGGCTTGGCTACCAACTTTTTCAACTCCTCCTTTTCCTCTATTGCACTAGCATGAGTAGATACCATGATCAATTGCTGTAAAACATCCCCAGTGTGGTAATCACTGAAGACAATCTGCACCTTCTGGAATGGGTTTCAGATGATGAAGTCAGGGTGGCTATGTTTTCCATGAATGCTTACAAAGCCCCTAACCCAAATGGTTTCTGCTTGTCCCTCTACTAATAATCCTAGGACATTGTGGGGGTGGAGGTGTCTAGATTGGCTAGAGACTTCTTTGGGACTAGTAAAATGTTAAGACAACACAATAAAGACTTTATTGTGTTGATCCCTAAAAATTGTACTCTTGTGAACATGAATGATTAGAGGCCTATAAGCCTATGTACCACATTCTAAAAAATCCTCTCCAAAGTGTTGGTTAACAAGATCAATAACATCTTGGATAAACTTGTTAGTACCAATCAGAAGGGATTTGTCCCAGGTAGGAAAATCTTGGACATTTCCATTTCAACTCATGAAATCATCCACTCCATGGAAAAAAGTAGGCATGCAGGTATGGCCCTAAAACTTGATATCTTGAAAGCTAATGATAATGTTAATTGGTCATTTCTGTACAAAACTCTTTCTTGCTTTGGTTTCAATGAAAATTTGTCAATTAAATTAAAGAGTGTGTGGAAACTATTAACTATTCTATTATTGTCAATGACACTCCAAGAGAGTTATTTGGTCCCAAAAAAGGCCTTAGATAGGAGGACCCTCTCTCTCCGTACCTATTTATAATGATTTTCGAGGTCTTTGAAAGGAACATGCAACATTTGGTGGATAAAAAAAAAGTCAAAGGCATCAAACTAACTTCAACCCTTCCCCCCTCTTTTATCCAACAATTTGTGGATGAAACCTTTTTCTTTGGTGAATCCTTGGTGGTGGAAGAGAATGGAAATGTCTACTGGATTAGTATGCAGAAGCTTTGGGTCAAAAAAAAAATCTTCAAAAAACTAGTCTTCTTCTTTATTACAAACCATGATACTCAAAGCAAGATTACCAAGATACTAGGATGCCAACTTGCCAACCTCCCATCTACCTATCTTGGCCTACCTCTCATAGTCAAGGATGTTATGTCTGGTTTCTAGGACTCTATCCTTGAGAGAACTCAAAATAAAATCATAGGGTGGAAGGGAAAACTCCTCAGTCATGTGGGTAATTAACTCCAGATCTTGTAGTTTTCCCTCCAAGGTATTCTGGTCTACTTCCTTTCCATCTTCAAAATGTCAGGGGTCATGGCTGACAAACTAGAAAGGATACAATGTAACTTCGTATGATTTGGAACAGAAGAAAAAAAAATCTATCCCTTATTAATTAGGACATGATCTGTTCCCCAAAAATAATTGGTGGATTTTATAAAGATAAATTAGAAACATCAAAAAAGCCCTCAATTGTAAAATGGCTTGGAAGTTAATGTTGGAAAAGGAGGACTGGTGCAACATCATGCGTGCTAAGTACTTATAGAGTGGAAGATTTAAGAATAAGTTTAAAAATAGTAATCTTCCCTAGGGTTCCAAAATCTAGAACAACATTACCAAATGTAAAACTCTCTTGTAGAAAGGTCTAATGTGATAGTTTCGAAATGGTCAGAAATTAACTTGTGGAAGGATAAATGGAATAACTCACTTCATTTGAATACTGCTAAGAATCATAACTTGAGTACCATGTTAACACATATACTAGGGGAAAAAGTGGAGGGGTACATTAGTAATAGAAAGTGGATCAATCGAGGCCAAGTCATCAATAATCAAGGGCTGCATGTCTTTGCCCAGGAACTAGCTGAACAACTAAAGCACACTAAGATCCCACAATCTAACATTGATGAAGGGTGCTCCTCTTAATACCATAAACACATAACAAAAACAAAGAAACAACAAAAATAGCAAGAAAAAAAGGGGCTCCCTATTATCACTGCAAATGCAAAGTTACATAATTCACAATTACAATATGTTGACCCACATGAGCACCTTCATTATAGTAATCTGCAAGACAATGATGTGAACTATCACCCAGAGCTGTCCAAGACAATGTTTTGGGCCTTTCTTAAATAGGCAATTTTATGCCACTCGAGAAGGTTCTAGATGCTCAAACTTAATACCTATGGTTGACAGACCCTAACAATACATATAGAGTTGGCCAAATACAACTTTGACAAATTATTTTATAAATTTTGGGTAGCCCAACTTTGGAAGGCCATAACTCTTAAACTGTTGCTCTGATTGGCTACTAAACAACTTTTTGGAAATTCCAACTCTTGATCTACAAGCTCAAAATGGTGCAAGTGCCCTTCCATCATGTTTTTAGACCTTATCCAAGGCGTCTAAGGCCTTCAAAACTGAGTTCAAAGATTTTTCTTCAAAATTTTCCACCGAAAGTCTACAATAACTTCTCTGATCCTTAAGTTGAAGCAATGCTATTTTTATGGTAGGCTTGCAATCCTTAAATGAACCTTCACGTAGAAAATGAGAACATTTCGAGCTCGTGTGACAAACTTACTAAAAATAGTAACCTCCCAAAAATATAACCCCCCTATCTACTAGTCCTAATTAAAATAGAAAAAATAGAAAATAAAAATATTTTTTGGTTGGTGCAAGATTTCCCTCACACCCAAGATGCTTCTTCATTAGACACTTGGGGTAATTTGAGAAGTGAATCTGTCATGTCTGAGGTGTTCTAAGGAAAAATAAGATGATTAATCTCCCTCCTTGCTAGCCATGATGAATCCTCTATTGGCCTCCATTTCTATTTCACCAGGTATTCTTCATAAGTTTTGTTCCTTGTACTTTTGCCAACATGACTATCCAACACCTCCTCAATCTCCTTTGTAGCCAAACTAGCTACTGGAATACACCATTGCACTTTTGTACCTTTAGCTCCATCACCTCTTTCATAATACTCTATCAAATAAGAAATATTAAATACTGATGAAATATTCAATTCAGTAGGTAATTCCACTTCATAGGCATTTCAAGAATCATGCCTTTTCACTATCTTGCACAGTCCAAACTTCTTCATCTTCAGCATATTATATATACCCACTAGAAAACACTCCTGTATCTAATGAACCATGACTTCATCTCCAATTTGAAATTTCTTATACCTCCTTTTCAAATCTGCCTTAGATTTATACCATGTATTCATCTTTATAATTTGCTTCCTCACCCCCTCATGGATGTTCTTCAAATGTTCAACAAAATCTTCTGCTTTAACACTTCTTATCTCTCCTTTATTCAACTTCCACAATTTAGAAGCATTTTTAGGACTACTCCCATATATAATATGGAATGGTGATTTACCAGTACCCCTATTGACATAATTATTATATGCAAATTCTATTTGTGGTAAAATCATATCCCATCCTTTTGGCTTGTCTCCTGTTGGTGTTTTGAAATGTTACGGTTTCAAATTACCTCGATGAAAATAGAATACATCTAGGGGCAGCTACTTTCCATCTGAAACACATCTTTTTAGACACCGAACCAACTATAAGGCTAGACTCTTCTTCTACTTCAGGCTCTTCTAAACCTAGGCAGGTAGACTTGTTAGATTCTTCATATGGTACTAGTATTCAAAGCATAGATTGAATCTAAAAAAGGAAGATTAAACCCTTATATATTTTGTACTTATGCAAAGATCATAGACATGAAATAGCTAATGACATGACCTAATAAATTGATAAGCTAAGTGAGGGCATCCTTTCAATTCTTAAACAGAAAGGGAAATGGATGATTATAATGTCAATTTCAAATAATCCCCAAATATGCAACAGTAAGAACAAGTTGATCTTGTAGCTGATCAGTGCCTTATCTATTGGGAAATTCCACAAATCAAACACATACATCTATGATACCAGTGACATATTCCATACATCAAGGCATTAGATCTATCTTATCACTTTTTGAATTAGGCATCAATATTCATAAAGACCTCACTCTCATGAAATATCCTTCTCAAATAACCATCAACCTTGTCAAATACATCAAGCATTTACTTGGCCCTTTGTTCCAATACAAAAACATATCAGACATACAACCTTATAGGGATGCAAATGGGTCTAAGTTCGTTGCCCCTAAAGCACAAAATATTGTAGATTACAAAGATAAGAGATGAGAATCAGAATGAAACTAAGAAAATTCTTGCTCATTTGTATTCATTTATTTGAAAGTATACATTCAAGATGCATGTAAATAAATCATGAAACCACAAAATAGATCAGAACTATCTATATTAGCTTAACTACTTCTATTCATACAAGAAAAATATGCTAAAGAACGACATCACAGTCATGAAAACATATCAAAAACTAGAACCCTAGTTTGACAATACTATGAAAACTCAAGATTGGAACCTCTACAATGAATCAGAAAGAGAGAGATATAGGAAAAGAATGAAATCCTAGATCTGATCTGGAAGTGATGTGTCTACTTGAATCTTCATTCCTTTCTGTTGTAAAGCATCTCTCATCTTTCTATAACTGAAATATGATATGATTCTCATTGTTGTTATGTAATAAAGTTGAAATATCTTTTCTTCAATGATGAAAACCCTTGTGTTGCCAAGATATCTGGAATGCATCTGAAATGCTGATAATCCATCCACTGAACTGACTTGGAGATTACAGAACTCACCCTAATTGCATTCATATTGCCTCTTATGTTCATCCAGTTCACCATTTCACTGGAAATCAAATCCAAAATGCCCCAACTGAATGAAACTAAAAAATGAATACCAGAGACAAATCCTTGAATAACTTGAATCAGTGGCTTCTTGTGTGAAAACAAGCTCCAAAAATGGAAATTAAATTCTCTCCCAGTTTTGACAATATATTATATTGCTATATTGGTGCATCGAGAATGCCTAGAATCTCATTTTGAAAATGAAGCTCCTACCATGGCTTTCTGGTTTGCATTTGATTTTTTCAAAAATTTAAAATCTCCTAAAATTAAAACTTTAAGATATAAATCCTTTCTATTTAAAAAGACCTACACATGATTTTCTATAGGAAAATAATAAAAAATTGATTTTCTAATTTTAAAATTTTTTCTTCTATTTTCAATTCAAGTCAAACTAGGTTTGATCGATTGGACACATGTCACCACTAGATTGGTCCATCTCTGCACAATCTTTTTACACCCACAACTCAGGTGCCATGTGTCACACTGCTACTAGTCCTTGTCTTGCCATGTCTTTTTGGTCTTTCTACCATGTGATGACATCTGATTGGGTCACCATATCGTTGTCCACGTTAGCACAATGCCACATCATCACAACATAGCAATGTCACAACATGTGGCACCTCCTGCCATGTCATCGATCTATCATCTGCCTCATTACCATTCCATGTCACCATGTCCACCTCATCGGCCCTGCCACATGGCGGCTAGTCGCTATGTCGCATGACACCTCAACACAATGCCACATCATCATGACATAGTGACCTTGCACCATGTGTCATTCCTACCACATCATCACCTTGGTAAGTGTGCCACATCCAGAGTCCTCTATCACATATCAGACTATGAGTTGCCCATTGTATTTCCACTTGGTGTATTTTTGTTGGTCCTTGGATGCCATGTCATCACTTTGGTTCGCATGTGTTGCTCAAAATTTGTTTCTACCTACTGCTAGCTGGCATTCACCCATGGTGGAACCCTTGCATGAGCAAGTTCTCGCATCAAAAGGCATGATGTCTTCTTAGACACTTAGGTATTTGGTGGAAATGTATTTAAACATATAAGATAACTGTAAGAATTTGGTATAGCTTTAATTCCATTTAAGAACATCATTAAATGTACCATCTCCCATAGGAATAAAACCTTTCCCACAAACATTCATGTATGTATTATTACCTATCAATATAGCTGGAGAAGTACAAGACTTAATAGAAGAAAAAATATCCATAGAAGATGCCATATGATGTGATGCACCTAAATCAAGAAGCCATTCACCTTGCTCAAGATGTGTGCAAGTAATGAGTGCTTGTCCTTTACCTTTGGTTGATGATGTAGATGTAGAAGTAGAAGTTGCTTGATGTGTAGAAGGGGCAAACACTGATGAGGATAGCTGGATATTATTCTTTTGAAGAATATGAGTGAGCTCATCAATCTTCTTATGAAAACATTTATGCTCATCATGTCCTAACTTTTTGCAATAAGCACATTTATCTCTCTTTCTTCTAGATGTTTCCTCTCTTGAAGAGAAATTGGATTCAATATTAGGTTGTGAAGGAGAGTCATCACCTTTGTCATGTTGCTTAGGATCCTTGTATTGTTTGTTTCCCTTTCCTTTGGGAGCCTTTGGAGAGGAGTCATTTGCAACCAACGCTTGATACTTGGAAGGCTTCAATTGACCTAGGTGTGCTGACTTTTCTTGTTCCCATATGAACTGAGCTACAAATTCATCAAGAGAAGGCATTTTTTATGCACTACCAAGAGCATGTATAATAGCATAGAATGTGGAAACAAGGATTGAATATTCTAGACCTGGCTTGGAAAGAATAGGTAATATCAATTGCTCATCATCTTTAGTAATACCACAATTAGAAAGCTCCAATCTAATGGAATTGAACTTAGAGAAAAAGTCTTGAATATTGTCAAAATCACATGGACTTAGACCTATAAGCTCATTCTCCAATTTGAATTTTCTTATTTTATCAAGTTTACCAAAGATTTCTTCCAATGTTGTCTAGGCATCATGAGGATGTGTGCAGGATGCAATATGATATAACAAATCATTGGAGATGGTAGATCTAAGAGAGCCAAGTGCTTTATCCCTTTGATCAAACTATTTCCTTCTTTTTGCAACACTTGTAGTTGGTTCTAGGTCCTATCCAAGAATCATTCTAAGCAATCCAATACTCATCAACTGATTAGAAACTACTTGTTTCCATTCATGATAGTTATATGGAGTGAGTAATGGAAATTTTGAAAAATCCATAATGAAATCAAATGATGACTGAAATAAGTTGATAACTCCTTCAAATTGCTAACTCAATTAAGAAAATTGAAATCCAAGTATTCAACAAGTGCAAATATAGCCAAAAAAGACTTATTTTTGAAAGTGATATGCATACTCCAAATCACAAAAATATGATTACATATTTGGAAAGTAGAGGAAAAATCATGCACTTTAAAAAAAAATTGCACTTGAAAAAATGTTACCAGATGTGCCCAAACAAAGCCTTGAAAGTTGCAAAAAATGGGATTTGCAATTTTCATAAAACTTCAGAGATAGAGATCCAAAATCACCTACACCACTGTGTAGGTCATGAAATTCTATGCCAAAACAAAAAAATTGCTTGGAAAAAGGAGTCTATATGAGGAAGATATCATTGTTTGAAAATTATCTCTGAATTTTATTTTTTTGAATCACCGCCGCCATACCTTTAGAAAACAAATGGCTCTAGATTTAGCCTCAGATGTCCAATTTGGATGAAACAAAATTTGATTTAGGGGTTTTTGGACCTCCTCTATATGATGCCAACCTTTGATTTGCATTAACGAGCTCCAATTTTTTCTTGCAATAGAAGGTCACAAAATACGACTCTTGAAATCTCCTCCAAATTGCAATGTCCAAATTGCCAAATGCTGCACCAACAATGATTCAAGCCAAGATTGCACTTCTTGAGAAGAAGTATTCACACCATGAGAGCTCTAATACCATGTTAGAGTTTTAGTGACTCTACAACACCCCCAAGATCAAATGAAAGACCAAGACAATTTTCACAAGAGATTGGCAAGACAATTGCATGAAGATGCAAGAATGCTATTATTGATAATGGACTTGATTGACATCCAACGGATTGATTTGAAATGTACATAATAGGCCTCCTTATATAGGAGAGGAGATAAGAGACAAAGATAAGGAGAAGATAAGCTATCAGCCACACAAGGTGGAATCACATGTCCACCAAAGGTGGAGCATCCTCCATTATCCAATGAAGTATGTGCAATGATGAGGATGATAATGTGATAAGTGCACTAAAGGTGGAATAAGATAACAACTATAACTACCTAGAGTGAATTCTCCTACACCATGTGTTTAATTGAGATGCAAACTCCTAATTGTCTCAATCACAAACTACTATGCAATGCATTATCCTAAGCTAAGAAGCTTAAGAGATAGTGCAAGAGAGACAAGCTATGATCAAAGCAGAATGGATTAATCAGATGATTGGATATCAAATGATTGGATGAGTACATCACAAAAGTGCCTTGTATATAAATGCATCTAATATGACTAGGAGTCAACAAAGAGATAAGAAAAAACTAAGAACATGTCCACCAAGAGTGGATTATCCTCCATTGTGCATGAATGTACGTGCAACAATGAGAGGATAAGAATGTACAGGTGTATCTCATAAAGAGATGTAGTAGACAACGTGTGCTCAATTGTAGTGCAAACTAATGTGTTGTCTACATGAAAACTAATATGAGAATGCATTAACCTAAGTAAACTTAAGTAAAGTGTAAATAGTAAATACTTATTTACACCAACAATAACCACTCTAGTGTCAATGTGGGATAAAAGTTTTCAATTCCAATTCAATTTGTCAAGTGATTAAAGGCACTCATATATGACCATCCATGCTTTGTGTGAATGATGTCCACCACATTTTTCCACACCTTCATTTTCTTCTTTTTAAATACTCCAGGATAAAGTGGGAACCCAAAAGATTTGGGAGAGACAAGGTTTTCTTTAGAGATCAAAAGGCCTCCTATAGTGACTCTTTGAAAATAGAACTTCACACAAGAAGCTTGTGGAACATTATTTATTGCCTAGAATCAAGTCACAAGAGACAACACATCTCTATGGGAGAAGTTGAAGAGTGGACCCATCTGAAGGGGCGAGAGAAGGTGAGGAGCAGATTCATTGTGAGATGTATTGCTTTTCCCATTTTTCTTCAGAATCCTTTCTTTCTTGCCAAATATTGAAGAGTGATATAAAACTTGGATGAGATATGTTTGATGTTTGTGTGGACTTAGTGGGGATTATTTATAGCCATTTCATAGACATTCATTGTTCCTTGGTAGCAGTATCAACATTTTAAAGGCTTTACCTATTAGCATGAGTATTAAAATCAGTTTAAATGGCATAGCGACTACTACCATGTCTGATTCTTCCTCCTACGTGGACCTGCATTGGTAAGGAAAAACTCTATGAAGTTGTGGTTCAAAAAACACCATCCTTGCATTCCTTGCATGAATATTTTCCTCTCACAAATAAAACTTTCTCTTTACTAGATATATCATTTTCAACAAAATCAATCATTTTCCTCCGCTGAATCATGGATGACTACCTTGGCTTCTTTGTGTGATTTGTTTACTAGCATCTATGGAAAATGAAGAGAGAATAAACAATAACGCTCAACCTCCACCTATTAAGGATTCTAAACACTTAAGGAAAATGAATGATGCCATGCAATAGGGTTTGATAAAATGAATTCCTTTGTCTGAAGTAATATTGGCAACTAATGAAACAAAGAAGAAGAATGAAGAGGAAACCCATGAAAAATAAACCACTCTTGTAGATTTACATGTTAATGGAAATGTGTAAAATTATCAATCTCTAGTTGTGGTGAAGCTCATTGACATAAATGAGAGTGAAGGGACAACAAATGAGAATGGGTCAAATATTAAATCCCATTTCAAAAGCAAATAATCTTCTACCACAGTAACTTCTCTTTAACCTCTTTGCTCCGATTGTTTAATTGAACTATTTTTAACTGTAGAATATTTTTTCAATCACAAATTTAATCCAAATCCCCTACTAAAAAAGTATGGCATACTTGGAAATGTACCTGCTATAGTGATCCATAAAATTCACAAGATCTGCACCATTCTCAACACTTCCTACCGACATTGATTGCCTTGGCACCTTTGTTCAGCTCTATTTTGAATCATGACTAGCTATGGTGATCACACATCCTCCCTCGTATATATCAGCACTAACATACTTTAGAAGTCAATCCTCCATAGTTACTAGTAAAAAAAAACGTAGGTGTTGCTAAAACATTAGTCCCTTCAAGATTCACTTTGGCTCTCCAATGGAGGTCAACATGACGTGTGCACTTAAAATATTATAAATGGAAACAATTGATCTAGGCTAGAAAAATAAAAAATTGAAATGGACTATAATTCCGAATAGTCTTCCTTTGACATACATGGTTTATTTGAGGAAGTCATGACATATACTGGATTCAAACTCCATTGGTGCTAGAAAAGATTGCATGCATTCCCTCTGCATTTGAGACTGGAATAATCATATTTGATTATTTTCTAGTTCATTTCGTTGTGACTTCATAGACTTCCATTTCTAAATCGGTGTGCACCTTACTATCTCTTAAGAATTTCAGATTTGGCAAATTAGGCTTTAGATGGATATCTACCGCTAAGTCAACTTTGACAAAAAGGCTGGGTCCAGAGGTGGACCTGACAAAAAAAATTTGAACTGAAACACTTGACATCTCAGACTGATCCATTAATCAATTGACACTGAACAAATTAAGATCTGACCATTGCGTGAAAACTTAACTCACTTTAACCTCTATATGAAAATTATCAACTTTGTGCCAAGAGGTCCTTTGACTGGATTTAAAAACTAACAAAAACACCTAACTAAGCTCTAAAAATAGACACACTAATTCATTGTTCCACACTCTTGCACCTTGCCAAATCTCATCTCATGACGACTTCGGGGTCAAAAGATATTGACCATCAAAGTTTCCTTTTTAGAACTGCTTGCAAGAAAACATGTCATAAACCATAAAAAACATTTAGATTTGGCTTTGAAACTACGTCAAACTGACACTTGGGGGCATGGAAACTAGGGAATTGGTTCACTGTCACATGGAGATTATAAATCTGGGATTTGGGCTCATGACGAATAACTGGGTGCATTTGGCAAGCGGTCAAAGTGGGCTACTCAAATTTGCAGAACTGGAAACACTAGCAAAAAAATGACTTTCACAAACAAAATGGACCTAGGAAAGTGTGCAGATAGATTCATCAAGACTCACAAACTAGCACACTTAAAGAATTTTCAGATTAGAACACAATAGTACAATCCATTCGATTTCATCTTTCATAGATTCAGAGTTATAAAATCCTGAACAGGGGTACTGACCAATATGCACTTCTTGACACCAGTAGAACATTACAAATTACATGTGGAATCATGTTCAAAAATTGATTAAACAGATTCATCATAAGCTAGAAATTGAAACATAACAAGGCTCCGACCTCTAGAATGCAATGCAGAAGGAATTATCTCATTTGGGATAGGGTCAAAGTTATAACAAGTCAAATAGGGCCTCCTAGAATTTTGAGCAATTTATATTAGCATGACAACAATAAATGACCAACTTTGAGGGATTCAAAACCTAGTCAAAACATGTTGAAATGACTTGAAATGTGAAACATAGGTTCTTTAATATGCATATTAAATATTTTCAAAGTGGTGAGTCATGAAACATAACTAGGCACGAGATATTTAAATGCAAACAAGGCCTCTTGTAGTTGTTTGACACAAGCAAAAAATGCAGATTTGGACATTGCTCAAAACAAAACTTCACAGGATGACTTGGAATGACAATTTATCTTCATGGGATGCATGAAAATATTAAATTCAAGGTATTAGAAATATTAAACACCTCTTAGGCCTCAAAAGGATAGTTAGGTACACTTTGCATTAAAATGCACTTATAGGGCTCAAAAGCTTGGAATGGTACTCAAATTGGGAAGGTGATTTCGAGTCCCAACATCTCCAACCAAACATCTTAGCAAATTTCCCAAACTCTAGTTCACAATTTTTGTCTGTCCATCAGTGTGTGGATGATGTGATGAACTAAACTTCAAATCTGTCTTCAATTTCTTCAACAATGTATGCCAAAAATACCCAACAAATTTGGTATCTTGATCTGAAACTACACTCTTTGTCAGACCATGTAGTCTCACCACTTCTCTGAAAAAAAACTTGTCACATGAACAACATCACTAGTCTTCTTGCAAGGAAAGAAATGTGTCATCTTTGAAAACCTGCCAACGATCACAAAAATAGAATTATGCCCTCGCTGAGTCCTTGGGAGTCCAAGAACAAAATCCATGCTGATATCCTCTTGTGACTTCTATGGTATAGGTAATGGCTGATACAACCCCGTATTTTGCTTCACTCCTTTCACCATCTGACATAATCTACAACTCTGTACAAACTTCTTCACATCTTTCTACAATTGTGGCTAGTAATAATTCTCAGTAACTAAAGAAATGGTCTTATCTCTCCCAAAATGTCCAACGATCCTCCACTATGCTTCTCATTGATGAGATGATCTCTCATTGAACTTAGGAATGAAAAAATGGATTCCTTTGAACAAAATACTATCCTAGATCATGAAATCCAACCACTTTGTCCTGTCAAGTGTAACAAGTTCTGTATATGCCTTCCATGCTTCACCAAAATCAGGATCATCTGGATACAAAGTACTGAGTTCCTTGAACCCAACCAGTTCTATCCACATTTATGTCAGCAAAAGTTGTCTTCTACTAAGAGTATCTGCACCTCTGTTAGATTTCCCACTCTCGTGTTTCAAAACATTTTTCATAAACTCAACCCACATCAAATGCCTTTGGTTTAATTTTCCTTCACTATTCAAATATTGCAAAGCTTGATGATCAGTATACAAAATAAACTCCTTAGAAAAAAGACAGTGTCTCCACTTCTTTAATGCTTGAACTATAGCATAAAATTCCTGATCATAAACATAATATTTTCTTTTTGCATCATTCAACTTCTCACTAAAATAAGCAATAGGTCTACCTTCTTGGCTCAAAAAAACTCCTATTGCAATACCACCAAAATCACAATCTACTTGAAACACCTTGTTAAAATCAGGAAGTGCTAAAATAGGTTGCTCAGTAAATTTCTATTTCAATAGATTAAAACTCTTATCTACTCCTACAATCCATTTAAATTCTTTACTATTCCCTCTTATTATTTCAGTCAAGGGTCCACCAATACTGGTAAAACTTCTTATGAACTTTCTGTAAAAACTAGCTAGTCCATGAAAAGATCTTACCTTCATTGTACTCCTTGGAGTAGGCTATTCAAGGATAGTCTTCACTTTCTTCGGATCTATTTTTAGACCTTATGCTAAGACTACAGATCCCAAGAATACCAACTCCTTCACAAAACTACACTTCTTTAGGTTTATCAGCAATTTCTCTTCCCTCAACTTATCAAACACCTTTTGAATATGATTCAAATGCTCCTCCAGTGTCTTACTAAAGATCAAAATATCACCTAGGTAAAAAATGACAAAATTACCTAGAAACTCCTTCAAAACCTCATTCATGAGCCTCATGAAAGTGATTGGTGCATTGGTTAGCCCAAAAGGCACGACTAACCACTTGTACAGTCCTTCCCTAGTCTTGAAAGAAGTCTTCCATTCGTATCCTTCTCTAATGTGAATCTGATGGTACCCACTCTTCATATCTATCTTTGTGAAATACTCAACCCCACTCAAATAGTCTATAATATCATCCATCCTTTGCAATGGAAATCTATACTTGATTGTAATCTTGTTGATAGCACAAGAATTTGTGCACATCCTCCATTCTCCATTCAGTTAGCATGAATTCTGATGATACTACATTGGGGGAGTATCCTAAGCATTGTAAAGTATTGATATGTTGCATTCATGACTATATTTGTAATTGATGTCAACATAGCAATAATTCTATTAAGATTAGAAGAATAACAGTCAGTAATCTTAGTATGTGTAGAAGCTAAGAAAATTTTAGATGACATGCAATGGAGGACATGTTCTTGAGGTTGTCTTGATGATGTGGTTAAAAGGACTAAGTTTTATTCAATTTTGTATAGAAGTTACACTTGATTTACTGGAGGCAGTGCAACAGTAGAGCATTGGAAAACAAAGTTTTGATGATCTATCATTACATTTCATTTGATATGTAATGAAGGTGATGTTCAAATAATAGTGATAGAGGATGATCATGTGGTGATGCCAACATGTGCACAAGATGTGGTTTCACATGTGTAAATTTTTGTATAGAATGTGAGCCGATAGTGTTGTAATTGTGAATTAAGTAATTATCTTATTTTAATTAATTAGGAAAGCCTCAAGGCCAACTCAAGGAATTATTATGAAGATATGGTATAAAGGAAATTTTTTTCCTTATTTGTATAGAGACTTGGATTAACTAGATCAAATGGAATGCAAAGTATTAGTGTGCAGTACAAGGAGCAAAATGCTTGTTGAATGTGTGTAAGTGATCCAAGGAATTATTGGATGCATAGTATGAGATCTAGTTACAAGATCTGAAGGAGCAGAAGTTCAATTGATAGGAAAGAGACAGAGGAAGAAGTACATTTTAGTTCTATTATTATGCAAGGAATAATATAGAGATCATTTGGATAGTGGGTTCTTTGATCTTAACATTGAAGCTATTTGGGCAATGGGTCTAGCTATCTTCCAACTCCTAATAGGGTGGGAATCTCCTAATAGGGACTCATATGTACTAAATGTTGTAAGAAACTTCTAACAAGGTCTATCCTCTAACATGGAATAATTATACTAGTACATCATCTTGTGGGTACCATCCCCACTGAGGTTTTCTCTTTGATCAAGGGATTCCCTAGTTAACATATCTAGTGTTAATTATGTATGAGTATCTTGTTGTGGTTTCATTTTATATTACTCACATGGTTAAGTTTTATAAAGGATAATGTTTGTGATGATAGTTGTATAAATGATTCAGACCACCCCACACCCCCCCCCAGTTATTCCAGTGGACTATATATTCTAGCAATTGGTATCAAAGCATTAGGTCCTTGAAGATAAGGCTTAACAACATTGAGAGATTAATGGCAAAAATGTTCAGGAAAGATAGTTTGAGATTTGATGAGGCCAACTATGATAGTTGGGAGGAAAATATGAAGACTCATATGTTGTGCATGGGTCTGAGTTATTGGATCTTGACAAAGAGTGAGAAGACAATTGTGGAAGAAGGAAAGCTTGAAGAATGTAGTGAAGCCAAGAGAGATATATTCATGTGTAACAAGAGAGCTAGAGAAGCCCTACTATCAACTCTTCCAGAGAATGAATACAATCAAGTAAAGAGATTATGAACTTCTCATGAAAAATGGAAAGCATTACAAGTTACTTTTGAAGGTGATGAACATGCAAAAAGAATGAAATTAAAAAGTTGGATTTGTGCAATTCAAGATGCTAAGACGATGGAAGATGAATCCATCCAAAATTATGTAGGAAGAATATCAGTAATTGTTTCAGGTATTTGATCTCTTGGTGGAACTAAACATGATGATGAGGTTATATGGAAGATCTTGAAAAGTTTATTACCACCATTCAAGAAAACATCTCAGATTTTAGAACTAGTAATACCCTGCACCAAAGATTTCACAAAGGAAACTTTGCTTGAAAGATTAGAATATGTAGAAACAAAAATGAGATAATTTGGAGAATTAGCCAAAGTTGAGACAACTTTCAGTGCTATGAACATTCAACCTAATATGTCAAGAAGTACAAGAGCAAGAGGAGACTTTGCCAATAGTAGCAGACTTGAAGAAGATAAGAAGATTGAAGAAGGAATAACCCTTCTAGTAAGAAGAGAAAAAGATGGTAAGAAAATATTTAAGTGTTGGACTTGTGATAAATATGGTCATTATGCATCTAAATGTCCTAAAAGAGAGAAAAAATTTAGAGGAAAATTTCAGCCTAGAAGAGATAGGGATAGAAATTGTTTATATGCTAATGAGGATGAAGAGTCTGATGAATTAGGATTTGTGGCTATTAAGGAAAATAACATTGATAGAGAAATTAGAGAAGAGAGAGCTCTAATTACCTATGTTGAGAGGAAATCCAATTAGATAATAGGTAGTGGATGTTCACATTACATAATTGGTGATATGAACAAATTTCTTAAGCTTAGAAACCATGATGGAGGTATTGTTGGAGTTGGTAACAATGCAACTTGTCATATTATAGGGATTGAATCTACTACTCTTGTTTGTAAAACTAACACTAGTGATGTTTACTTTGTTGATGGTTTGAAACATAACTTGTTAAGTGTTGGATAGTTGGTAGACAAAGGATACCTATTGAAATTCATAGAAAAAACTTGCATTATCAAAGACAAAGATGGTAAGATGATTGGTACTAGAACTAGATCCAAAGGTAATGTATTTTAGTTGAATCCCACTGACATAACATGTTTGGTTGCAAAGGTTGCTAACAATTGGTTATGACATAGAAGGTTTTGTCATATAAACTTTTATAATATTGTGAAAGTTAGCAGTACATTTGCAGTGAGAGATTTGCCTAAGATTATTAAGCCTACTGATGTTGTCTACAAGGAATGTATTTTAGCTAAACAAAGGAAAGTGTCTTTTCCTAGCAAGAAATTCTCTACTATAGTGAAACTGGAGATTGTTTGCACAAATCTGAGTGGTCTTGCAAGAACTAGAGGATTCTATGGTGAAAGGTACTTTATGATTTTTGTTGATGATTTCACTAGGATGATGTGGGTAGCATTTCTTAAAGAGAAATTTGAAGCTTTTGAGAAATTTAAGATATTCAAGAATAGAGTTGAAAATGAAACTGGTGTCAAAATTAAGTTTTTAAGATTAGGTAGAGGAGAGTTCACCTCTAGAGAGTTTGACATGTTCTATGAAGAGAATGGAATCAAAAGACAGTTATCTTCACCTAAAACACCTAAACAAAATGGGATTGTAGAAAGAGGAACAAGTTAGCAGAAAAAGTGGCAAGAGTGATATTATTTGAGAATAATATCTCAAAGACATTTTAGAGAGAAGCAGTTAACACTTTTGAACATAGTACACATTAGAAAAGGTATGAGCAAGACACCTTATGATTTATGGTTTGGTCTCTCAACATTAGTCAAGTATTTTAGAATATTTGGAAGTAAGTGTTACATAAAGAGAGATGATGATATTGGTAAGTTTGATCCTAGAAGCGATGAAGGTATGTTTCTTGGTTACTCATTGAAAAACAAAGCATATAGATGTTTCAACTATAGAACTAAGACAATATTTCAGTGCACAAATGTAGGGATTGATGAAAAGTTTGGTACTAAAGAGAAGATGGTAGATTATAATTTTGATGAAGAAGAGAATAATTATGGATTTGTTAGACGAGATGCTGAAGTTCCTTTTGAGACTAATAATGATTTGTAGAATGAAGTATCTATTGAGCACAGAGAAGTTTAGAGATTTGAACCTAGGGAAGAGATTAGAGTTGAGATGTCACCTCCTACTTCTAGTAGAAACATGACAAAGAATCACCCTCAAGAGTAGATAATTGGAAGCAAGGATAAGGTGTGATGAAAAGGAATAAAGTAAATGAGGAATTGTGTCTAATTTCTCAAGTGGAACCTAAGGGCATAGATGAAGCATGTAATAATGATCACTAGATGCAAGCTATGAAAGAAGAACTAGATCAAATTGTGAAGAATGAGACATGGGAATTAGTTCCTAGACCTAAAGATAAGAATGTAATAGGAACCAAATGGGTATTCAAAAATAAGATGAATTAGCAAGGAGAATTTGTGAGAAACAAGGCTAGACTTGTTTGCAAAGGATACTCATAGAAAGAAGGCATAGATTATGAATAAACTTATGCACCCATGACAAGAATGGAAGCAGTAAGGATGTTCTTGGCTTATGTAGCAAGCAAGAATTTCAAGGTTTAGTAGATGGATGTCAAGTCAACTTTCCTAAATGGAGAACTTGAAGAAGAAGTCTACATTGAGCAACCTAATGGATTACCTCTGACAGAAGATAACATTTTTGTACTCAGACTAAAGAAAGCACTATATGGTCTGAAGCAAGCACCTAGAACCTGGTATGCAAGGTTGGACATGTATTTATTAAAGCTTGGATTTATGAAAGGTACACCAGATGGTAATTTGTATTTGAGGAAAAGTGATGATGGTCTATTCATCATTGTAATATTTGTGGATGACATAATATTTAGAGGAAATGATGAAGAAAATGACAAGTTCTTTGAAGAGATGAAAAATGAATTTGAAATGAGCATGATAGGAGAAATAAAGTTTTTCCTAGGATTGTAGATTGCAAAGAACAAAGATGGAATATTTATTTCATAGACTAAATATCTAAATATCTATGATTGGAGAATCACAATATTTGATTCACACTAGACCATATATAGAAAATACAGTTGGGCTTGTAGCAAGATTTCAAGCTGATACAAAAGAGTATCATTATGTATTAGTAAAGAGGATATTCAAATATTTGAAGGGTACATCTAACTATGGAATATGATATGATAGATAAAGTGATCTCACCTTGTGCACATATACTAATGTAGATTGGGCAGACAATATAGATGACAAAAAGAGCACCAGTGGTGGAACATTCTTTCTTAGAGGAAGATTGGTTTCTCTGTTGAGCAAGAAACATGAATACATATCTTAGAGTACAGTTGTGATAGAGTATGTTGTAGCAACAAATAAATGTAATCAAGTTATGTGGATGAAAAAAATGTTGAAGGATATTGGGATTAAATTTACAGAACCTATTATTATTTATTGTGATAACACAAGTACAATAAGTATGTCTAAAAATCCAATATTGCATTCTAAGACAAAACACATATCTATAAAGTATCATGTTTTGAGAGAAAAGGCAATAGAGAAAGAAATAAGGTTGGAGTATGTAAGCACTAAAGATTAGATTGTAGATATCTTTATGAAGCCTTTTCCTAAAGATACTTTTGAGTACCTAAGAGGTATGCTAGGGGTTATTCCCCTACCTACTTCAAAGTAGTTTATGGAAGGAGTGCATTACTCCAGTGGTACATAGCACTATGGTTAGACTGGACTGAATGCTGATGCTTCCTATATGGGGGAGTATTTGACATGTACTAAGTCATGAAAGATTCTTGGTAATTGGTATTAAATATTTGAATAGTGTCTTTGGACACTCGAGTTGGTTGATGATTTGAGCAGTTGATTAGCAATTGGTATGTAACAAATTGTATATAAAAAATGGTATTGTGATTGACACCTTTGACATTGATGTCAACAGGGGAGAGAATGTACATGAAAAACATATTGAGTGAATGTACATGAGAAGAGAAGCACCCATTGAGATGGAAATGGGCAAGAGTTATATCTTTAGGGAGATTTAGAAAGATTCATGTAAGTGTGCAGAAGAATGTGTAAGTGTGCAAAAGGAAGTGTAAGTGTGCAGATATAGCTAGAAAGTATTGTAAGTTGTTTACTATGAACAACTACTATGATCCTAAAAGAAAAAGAAGAACAATACAATGTTCTAGAAGATTTCAAATTGATGAAGAGGATTTGAGAAGATGACAACAACAAAGTATAGTTTGGTATTCTTAGAACTAAGATGTTTTTCATCTTTGTTTCCATCAATGCCAAAGGGGGAGATTTTTAGCATGATTTCTAATGATACTACATTGGGGGAGTATCCTAAAGCATTGTAAAATATTGATATGTTGCATTCATGACTATATTTGTCATTAATGTCAACATAGCAATAATTCTGTTAAGACTGGAAGAATAACAATCAATAATTTTAGTATGCGTAGAAGATGAGGAAGTTTTAGATGATTCACAATGGAGGAAATGTTCCTAAGGTTCTCATGATGATGTAGTTGAAAGGACTTAGTCTGATTTGATGTTGTATGGAAGTTACACTTGATTTACTGGAAGTAGTACAGAAACAGAGCATTGGAAAACAAAGTTTTGATGATCTATCACTATATTTAATATGATATGTAATGAAGGTGATTCACATATAATAGTGATAGAGGAAAATCATATGGTGACACCAAGGTGTGCGCAAGATGTGGTTTTATATGTGTAAAGTTTTGTATAGATTGTGAGCCGACATTGTTGCTGTAATTGTGAATTAATTAATTATCTTATTTTAATTAATTGGGAAAGCCTCAATCCTGACTTAAGGAATTATTATGAAGATATGGTATAAATGAAAGTTGTTTTCCTTATTTTTATAGAGACTTGGATTAAGAGGATCAAATGGAATATGGAATGTGAAGTATTAGTGCACAATACAATAAGGAGAAGAATGCTTGCTAAATTTGTGTAAGCAATCCAAGGGATCATTGGATTCATAATATGAGATTAGGTTACAAGATGTGAAGGAGAAAAAGTCCGATTGACAAGACAAATATAGTGGAAGAAGTACATTTTAGTTCTATTATTCTGCAAAGAATAATACTTAGATCATTTGGATAGTGGGTTCTTTGATCTTAACCTTGAAGCTATTTTGGCAGTGGGTCCAACTATCTTCCACAACTCCTAACAGGGTTGGAAAAATTCCTAATAGAGTTGGAATCTCCTAATAGGAATTCAAAGTCTTCTAATAGGAACTCATATGTACAGGATGTTGTAATAGGCTCCTAACAAGGTCTATCCTCTAACAAGAAATATTTATATTAGTACATTATCTTGTGGGTACCATCTCCACCAGGGTTTTCCATCTGATAAAGGGTTTCCCTAGTTAACATATCTAGTGTTAATTGTGTATGAGTATCTTGTTGTGGTTTCAGTTTATATTACTCACATGGTTAAGTTTGTTTAAGGATAATATTTGTGACGATAGTTTTATAATTGATTCACCCCCACTCTCAATTATATCAATGGACTATATATTCTAACACATTCTTCTTTGGTGCTAATACTATTTGTACAACACATGGACTCAGACTCTCTAGAATCAACCCCTTCTACAAAAACTCATGAACTTGTCTGTTCAACTCTTCACTTTCAGCTGGTGTCATTTTGTGCATTGCCTTGTTTGGAAAACTGGCTCCTAGAATCAAATCCATCTAGTGACCGATCTTCCTCATTGGGGGTAATCCATTAGGTACACTATCTAATACAATGTTAGAAAAATCTCCCAACATATTTGCAACTTTTGCATGTACCTCCTCTACTTCTTCTTTACCATCTTTTGGAATTACAAGAAACACATATGCTCATTCTTCATACCTTTGAGAAAATCTTTTCCATCAACGAAACATATTCTTGTAGCACTACATACCTTTTCTTCTTTCTCCTTCAATGAATTCAACTTATGTTTCACTCCATCCTTCGTTAGAGTGTAGGTATTTTTTCACTATCGTGTACAACATGCCTGTCAAACTCCCATGGCCTACCCAAAAACATATGACATATTTCCATTGGTATAATATCACACTATCCCTCATCCTGTTAGTTTCCAATCTTGAACTTCATTGAGAATTTCTCATTGAACATGACCTTATGGTCATCTTGAACCTAGGCAATATGGTATGTGTTGGCTCTTGATTTAATAGTTTTGAAATTAACCAAGAAACTAGACCAATACATCTAAGGCTAGAAAATTCCTATGATGGATACACTCGACTACAATCTTGGGCCAACTATAAGGCATAACTCCTTCTTCACTTCAAGCTCTACAAAAAACCTTGATGTTCTAATATATGGTACTAGTACAATTAAACATATAATCAAAACCTATTAACAACAGATGAAATTCTTTTATCTTTTGATACTTATGCAATAACATGGGAATAAGATAGCTACAAATCATAACCTATGAACCCATAAGCTAAGTGAAGGTTAATTCCTTTTAGCCCACTAAACAACATGAAAAAATGAATTTATTTGATTAAAATGATTTGTGTAAATCACCTTCATCTTAGCTTGCATCTGATTTAGTGATCAGTGCGTTATCCATTGCAACATAGAGTCACTACCAATAGGATGACCTAACTTGATTGCCTTACAATTAAGTTTGTCAACCAAAATCCCCAAATTAATTTTTACTAGCATCCCCTCCACACACTTAGAAACTCTATCAGATCACTGAAGCATTTACTTAAATCCTTTAATTAAAAGCAACAATAGATGTAACATACAACTCATCCAAGATGCCTTAGATTCAATGAACCTTATTCATTGAATCACAAAGTTAATAGCATATGAAGAATTAGGAGATAGAATAAGAGAACACATACAATTCATTATAAATCCCCTTTAGCATCCATCCTTGGAAAGATAGAATACATCAACTAGAAACACTAAATGAAACTCCAGATATGTCACATGATCTATCATCAATTTCCATTATCTTAGAGAAACAATTCATGAAATGAAATGAAACTGCACAAGAGTGGATGTGTAGCCTTCATTGCTAGAGCTCTTCTCAATTAGGTAGGAAGTAAAACTAACAACAACCTAGTCTCACAATAAAAACTAGAAATCTATTGGTATCATAGAGAAAACTGTCAACCTGTTATCATAGTAGTGAGAAATTTCTCCAAAACTGGAACGAACCGGTTTCACAGTGAAAAATTGGAACCCCTACAATGAATGAGAGAAAGAAAGATATAGAAGAGAATGAATTCCCAAATCTATTCTATGTCTGACATGTGTCCACTTGGAAAACTTCCATTTCTAGATGCAAAATATCTCTTTAATCTCTCTTTGTAACTGCATATCAAATCCTCAATCATTTTGGCTCTCAAAAGCACAAAATATCTCAGATATTTGATGGAAAACATAACTAATTTTATTGCCAAATCTGAGATCAAGAAAAAAGGTTAAAAAATTAGTTAAAATGATCTCTAGAGGCAAGAAAACCCTTTTCAGAATTCATTTAGGCTTCAACAAACTTCAATATTTGCCCTCCAACCAATTTTGATTCTTAATGATGAATTCTGCCTGTTCTGTTGAGAATGCCCCAGAAATTACAAATCTGATTATAAACTAAACCATTGAACATTTGTGCAAAATTTGACCCCATATTCAAAAAATTTATCTTGTCCCGATTCCAATGGTATATTGGAGTGCATATTTCAAACAAAAATTGCCACTTTGGCAACCATTTGAAATTTCAAGCTCAAACTCTAGTGCTTCACATTAAAATGCAAAACAATTAAACAATTTAAAAAACATTATAGTCTGAACTATAGGGAATCACCATTTAAAATCAAAATTTTCAACTGGAGGTCTGAGTGCTCAAAACCAGGAATAAAATAATAATAAATTTTTAAAATAAATCTCCTTATATCTCCCTTGGTCATCTTAATAGGACCACATGTCAGGCTTTGATTGATCACCTTGATCCTTTGCCACCTCTCATCAAATTTCAAGTTTTTTGGGAGGTTGCCATGTCACTTTCTAGCATAACCTCCCATTTTTTGGCAGTGACATGGCGACCACTAGATTTTGACATGTTTTTCTAGCAACTCCTCTTCTGACTAGTCAAGCGATGCCACTTGTAATTCTATTATTCTTCCTCACCATTGCTATCGTGTCCCACGACCTTTGATGGATTTCAAGTTTACTGGGAGGTCACCATGTCACTTGCCAAAAAAACCTCCCATTTTCTGATGGCAACATGGTGACCACTAGAATCTGACCATTTTCTGGTGCCTTATCCATCAGTGCACTTTGTCAAAAATTCCTCAATTTTTGCGCCAATTGGCTGTCCATGAGATCCACCACACAAGCCATGGCTTCCAAAAGCCTATGTCGTATAGACACTATCATATTGTGTGGAGAAGTATTTAAACACTATAATTCATGCTTTCATAGTGAATGTGGGATAATCTTCTTAAACTGTTTCTTGCCCATCCTTTGGTCTTTCTTCCATGGCATCTTGAAACATCATTTAATACATAAAAACCCTTGTCTTGAGGATCAAGGAAAAAGGACTAGGTGCTCCACAGGATTAGAAACTTAATGATCCTATTATGAGGACCAATACGCCATTGTTATACAATTCTTGTGAATCAATTGTCTTGATCACATGCTTAAAATCATTGTAGTCTAGGGACATTATCATTTGATTGATACCCTCCATAATAGTTACTGTGAGCAATTTACTATTTGGGCTTGGCCGACCAAGTTTATTACAATCTTGATAAAATTTGTAAGTTTATAGGTCTTCCATTGATACCACACCCTAAAGAAAGAAGAGGGTATTCAAATTTTTTCCATCATTTGTCAATAGCTATAATGTTAGTTTCCTATCGCTATAGCTATTATCTGCTATCTCCCAAATTCATCCAGTTACAACAATGGATGGAACCACTATGCCCAACCCTTTAGAAAAATAGGGACCATTGAGGATTGAAATTGAGTGTTTCTCCTATAGAGGCATAGTGTGAAGCGAGGCAAACTAGTACAAACAAAGTGCACATTTATCTAGTGCTAGCAAATCTCTCTGCCACTTTGGCTTCTTTTGCTTTTGCTATGATGTGATCAATCATATGATGATTCTTGACATTGTTGATGTGTTATCTACTCCAACATAATGTGAGGTAAGATTTTCTATTGTCAAATGATGTTGATACAATTATAATAGCATCGGGTATCCTATTTTGATCCCTTGCCATCTACTTGATGCTTTTCCCCTTTCACTTTACAAATTGCACATTTTGTCCTTTTGTATGGGATGTCTTTGTATGCTACAACCACATTCACAACCCCCTCTGACTCTTTCCATTCTATTCACAAGTCTGCCTTTTTCTTGTGGAGCTCCCTGTTCTACTCTTTGCATGGGGATTTTACCGCTGTTTTTCTATTTGCTACTTCCTCCAAGTCTCTGTGAGGCCTCCTTTATCATAGCTCATATGCATAATTTTAGTCTTGTATCTACCTATACATATTTATCAATGCCCTTTTTGAGATTGGCATATACATTACAAGAAATATATTTGATAATGCAAGTAGTATGTCTCCAAAAAAATGAAAATTCCAACCCAACCTGGCCATTAATCATAGATACGAGTTCACAATATTGAAATATCTAGACCAAGACCATAAATAGATTTCCATGACAATGGAATCACCCACTCTATATTTTTATTGCTCAGAGAAGTGTTTGCACATAAGCTAAGAAATTTATATACTGCCTCAGCCAATACAAAAGCATCTCTCATACTATCTCCTTTAAGGCAAAAACAAAAAAGGCACATTACCTTCAAACCTTTTTCATGAAAGATTGAGAAAAAAGAGGAAAAAAGGAAAACTAGAAAAGTAATCCTCATATGTCAATTCATCATTTGCAAACTAGAAAAGCAATCCTCATATGTCAATTCATCATTTGCTAATAACAACTCATCTTGTACAGAATCCTAAGACAACTAAGAATACAAATACTTCCATCCTTTCTGTGATGGCACAAACTGCTCCAGTTTCTTCCATCCTAGTTCCTTACATTTTTTTCTGTGCCATCTACTTTGGTAGAGGAAATATAATGTATCTGTTGACTATGCAAACCATATTTTTGAATCTTCCCAGAATCCAAACTTGAAATGATAACAACTTCTTTCTTGTCCACAGCCACTACCTAGGAAGATAACTTCTTTGCAAATTTGATTATTATGCCCTTCATTACTGGAGATCTTTGCTAAATAATGCAAATATCATGATATGAATCTTCATAAATGCATATTGTGTTATGCTTCTAATGCAACATCTCACAAAATATTATTTATTTGATGATCATTGCCCTCTCTTCTTTTGAAAATGTGTACCACTTATACACTCAATTGGTCTAGAGGTGCCATATGTATACATGCTAAGTAAAACATCACCGAATCTCCCCTTTTGTATCATTCTGATGCAATTAGCCAGGCCCCAAAGTGGGTCCTATTAATTTTATTTATTTATTTCAAAACACTTGACATTTCAAACTAATCCACTAAACTCAACTTATTGAATGAAGTCAATTTGTACCATTGATTCAATCATTAAAACTAACTTTTAACCTTTCATGCATACTGTTAACTTTGTGCCAAGGGGTCCTTTGACTGGCTTTAAAAAACTGACCAAAACATCTGACTGAGCTCTAAAACCATTCAAATTGATTATTTCTTCCACAATCTCTTACCTTGTCGAATCTTGTCTCATAAAAAATCTCAATCAAAAGATATTGACTATCAAAGTTTCTCTTTTAGAACTACCTATAAGAAAACATGTCAGAAAACAACAAATCATGTTTTGTTTTGGCTTTGAAAATTGGGTGAATGGACACTTGGAGGAACAAAAAATGGGGCATTAGTTTATTGTCATGACGACAATATGAATCTATGATCAGGGCTCATGAAAAATAATGAGGTGAAAAATGGTGAGTGGTTAAAGTGGGCTACTCGAATTTACAAACTGGAAGCAATGTTAGAAAAGTGATTTTCATAAATGGAATGGACTTGGGAAAGTGTGCAGACGAATTCGTCAAGATTTCAAAATTGGAACACTTAAAGTATTTTTAGAGGAGAACATAGTGGTATAATCCATTTGATCTCACCTATCACGAATATCAAGATATGGAACCACAAATAGGAGTACCAACCAATCTATAATTATTGACACCAGTAAAACTTCACAAATTGCTTTTGGAATCATGTTTGAAAACTTATCAAATGGATTCGTCATAAGCTCAAAATTGAAACATAGAAAGTCTCTGACCTCTAAAATGTAATGCAAAAAGAATTTTCTCATTTTAGTCAACTAGTAAAAAATTATAGCAAGTCAAATAGGGCTTCCTAGAATTCAAAACAATTCACATCAGCATGACATCAATAAATGACCAAATTTGAGGGATTCAAAACCTAGACAAATGGATTCAAAATGATTCAAAATATGAAACATAGGCTCTCTGATATGGAAACTAAACACTTCCAAAGTGGTGAATCATGAAACATTACTGGGTGCAAGATATTCACATGCAAACTAGGCTTCCTATCGCTATTTGACACTTTGGTAGAGGAAATATAATGTATCTGTTGACTATGCAAACCATATTTTTGCATTTTCCCTGAATCCAAACTTGAAATGATAACAACTTCTTTCTTGCCCACAGCCGCTACCTAGGAAGATAGTTTCTTTGCAAATTTGATCATTATGCCCTTCATTATTGGAGATCTTTGCTAAATAATGCAAATATCATGATATGAATCTTCATAAATGCATATTGTGTTATGATTCTAATGCAACATCTCACATAATATTATTTATTTGATGATCATTTCCCTCTCTTCTTTTGACAATGTGTACCACTTATACACTCAATTGGTCTGGAGGTGCCATATGTATAAATGCTAAGTAAAACATCACCAAATCTCCCCTTTTGTATCAATCTGATGCAATTAGCCAGGCCCCAAAGTGGGTCTTATTAATTTTATTTATTTATTTCAAAACTCTTGACATTTCAAACTAATCCACTAAACTCAACTTATTGAATGAAGTCAATTTGTACCATTGATTCAATCATTAAAACTAACTTTTAACCTTTCATGCAAACTGTTAGCTTTGTGCCAAGGGGTCCTTTGACTGGCTTTAAAAAATTGATCAAAACATCTGACCGAGCTTTAAAACCATACAAACTGATTCTTTCTTCCACAATCTCTTACCTTGTCGAATCTTGTCTCATAAAAAATCTCAATCAAAAGATATTGACTATCAAAGTTGCTCTTTTAGAACTACCTATATGAAAACATGTTAGAAAACAACAAATCATGTTTTGTTTTGACTTTGAAAATTGGGTGAATGGACACTTGGAGGAATGAAAAATGGGGCATTAGTTTATTGTCATGACGACAATATGAATCTATGATCAAGGCTCATGAAAAATAATGAGGTGAAAAATGGTGAGTGGTTAAAGTGGGCTACTCAAATTTACAAACTGGAAGCAATGTTAGAAAAGTGATTTTCACAAATGGAACAGATTTGGGAAAGTGTGCAGATGGATTCATCAAGATTTGAAAATTGAAACACTTAAAGTAGTTTTAGAGGAGAAAATAGTGGTATAATCCATTTGATCTCACCTATCACGAATATCAAGATATGACACCACAAATAGGAGTACCAACCAATCTACAATTATTGACACTAGTAAAACTTCACAAATTGCTTTTGGAATCATGTTTGAAAATTGATCTAACGGATTCGTCATAAGCTCAAAATTGAAAAATAGAAAGTCTCTGACCTCTAAAATGTAATGCAAAAGGAATTTTCTCATTTTAGTCAATTACTAAAAACTTATAGCAAGTCAACTAGGGCTTCCTAGAATTCAAAACAATTCACATCAGCATGACATCAATAAATGACCAACTTTGAGGGATTCAAAACCTAGACAAATGGATTCAAAACGACTCAAAATCTGAAACATAGGCTCTTTGGTATGGAAACTAAACACTTTCAAACTGGTGAATCATGAAACATTACTGGGTGCAAGATATTCACATGCAAAATAGGCTTCCTGTCGCTATTTGACACTTTGGCAAAAATGCAAATATGGATGTTGCACAAAATGAGACTTCACATAATGGGTTAGAATGACAATTTATCTTCATGGAATAAGTGGATATACTAAATTCAAGGTGCTAGAAACATTAAACACCTCTTAGGAATCAAATGGATAGTCGGGTACACATGTATTAAAAGCACTTAAAGGGCTTGATTTTTTTATTGGTACTCAAAATCAGGGCTTCAATTTTGAGTCCTAACAATATGAATGCAGGTGTTTTTGCCTCTTCAGTTTCAAATTTGTGACTATATTTTCTGACACTAGATTTTCAGTGCTTCCACCATCAATGATCACATCACAACACTTATCTTCACATTCTCACTTGGTGCAAAACAAACTCCTTTGTTGATCAGGTTCATTCTCACCATGCAGTAGGACTCTTCTATTGACGAGGACTTCTCCTTTTTTAGCATCTTCAGAATGTGATGATCTGGCATCTTTGTGAACATGTGAAACTTTGTCTTGGCCTTTGATTCTTTAATATATCCTTCATTTGCACTAGGAATATTCAAATTCTCTATGCCCTTCTTCTTTGTAGTGAAAGCATTTCCCATGGAAGCCTCCTCTTCCAGATCCTTGTCCTTTGCCTCTTCCTCTATGATCTCTATTTTTCTGATCATGGAAATGATTGGAATTGTTTTCCCTCTAGTTGTGATTGCTACTTCTAGCCTCATCCTTATTCTTTTGATCATTATTTTGGCTACCATAAGATCATCCACCAGATCTTCCATCATGACTTCTTCCACTATTCTTTTTGTCAAAATTCTTGCTTAGTTTCTCCTCAACTCTTAGGGAAAACTAATATGCCTCGTCAATATTGGTCATTCAAACTAGACTCACCTCATCCTGAATACTTGGCCTTAACTCATTATGATAACAGGCCACTTTCTTCTTGTCATCATCTGTGTGGCCAGTTCTAATGAGAACTGAGTAGAACTCTTTAGTATACTCTTGAATATATTTTCCTGCCTGCTTCAACCCTTGCATTTTTTTCAACAGATCAAGCTCATAATCCATGGGAATGAATTATCACTTTAGTTTATCTATCATTCGATCCCATCTACTAATTTTGTCCTTTCACATTCTATTTCACTCCAACTAAATCTCCTGCCACTAGATCTTTGCATGTACCTTTAGTTTCACCTTCACAAACTTGACCCTATCAAGATCCTCAATATCTTCATACTCAAAGTACTCCAATTCATTGATCCAATGATTGGATCCTCTAGGTTAAGATTTTCCAAAAATGTGGGGACCTCAAACTTAGCTCTTTTCTCAATCTTGTAAATTGTATTAAAAATCCTCTCTTCATCTACATTTAGAACTACCTCTACTTCGGTATTTTCTTCTACTTTTTTCTCACCCTCACTTTCATCTCTTATGGAAAGATTTATTCCTCTATGCATTTTTTCTTCCAACACTTGAATTTATCTTTGGAGGGCTCTAAAATCCTTAGGTGTAACACCTACAACCTTTCCACCATGCTCTCTTTGTGGAGGAATTTTTGCACTTCCATTGAAACCCTCATGCAAATTGCCTCACAATCGACAATCTGTCTACACACTTAGCCCAAACCACGGTCTTGGTGTGAATTGCCTCATAGTTGGTGATCTATCCAAACACTCAAAATCTCTATCTTTGATATCATTTGATGAAGGGTGCTCCCCTTAATACCATAAATATATAACATAAACAAAGAAACAACAATAATTGCAAGAACAAAATAGGGGCTTCTTATTATCATTGCAAATGCAGAATTACAAAATTCACAATTACAAAATTCACAATTACAATATGCTAACTCACTATTGACAATTAGGTAATTGTGATATGTAATTGTTGTCATTAATGGCAACACATGATGCATATGATGACAAGAAACCTTACAAATAAAGATACTTAGTGTTTGGTTATCAGAAAATTGTCTAAGTATAGAATTTGGTTAATAGAAGTGTATTTTTTTGTTTATAACATGTTGGAGATGCCATATTATGGAAAGAAAAGTTAATGGAGAAAATATACATGTTGGTGATGATGTGTATAACCTTGGAAGTTTGTATGGACTATTCAGAATAGATCGTGTTTTTATGAAGTAGGATAGTGGAATTGAAGGAAAGAATTATTTTGGCTGAAAAACAATTACTTGTCCAATTAGGGCCAACATCCTAGATGTTTACTGTAATTTGGAAAAGTAAATTATGGTCTTAGCTGACCCAACCATATTTTATGTAAATGCATGGTATTTATGTAAAAGACTTCTTGCGATAAGAAGTGTGCAATCTTGGTGAATTATGTATGCGAGCTTGTGAGATTGCGAAGTGAGAAAACTTTTGTGTGAGCGATATATGAAATTTTTTGTATGAACTATCTAGTGATCCAAGATCAAGCTAAAGATCAAAGTTCATAAAAGGAAGGAAAATAACAATAGATTACTTATTTGAGTAGTGAGCTCTTTTTGTAGTTGACATTGCATGTTTGGGCAATGGGCTCATCTTGCATACATTACTCTACAACTCCTAACACCTAACACGGATTCAAAGTCTCCTAACAGGGACTATTATACTGAATTTTCTCATTAACTCCTAATAGGGTCCATCCTCTAACAAGGAACATATATATCAGTATATTATCTAGTGGGTATCATCCTCACCAAGGTTTTTTGTTGGCCAAGGTTTCCTTAGTTAACAAAATATGGTGTCATGAGTTATCTTTGTACATTGTTACTATTATTGTTCAACATTACTTTATTGCTTTATTATGCATGGTTTAAAGCAAGTAATAATCTCTAGTTGGTAACTAAATTTTTTAGATGACTAATTCACTGTCATGTCCCCTTTTCAAATAATTAAAAAATAATAATCTTTGCTAAGGCAGGCAGGCCCAAGAAAGTGAAGTTTCAGAAAAAGGGGGTTAATCTTTGGAAACCGTTGGACTAATAAATGAAAATTATTATTAAAATATGTTTCATTAACCTCTCTTGGACATGAGTTACAGTTATGCCCTCTTTTAAGGGGTTTTGGAGGCATTTTGGGCTCATTCCAGAACTTGATTTTGCGGATTTCTTTGTTATTCTTCAGAGGCTGCCAAACCTGTGGAGAAGGAGACCCAAGAATGGGAGTTTGTAGGTTTCCAGGGAGACCCAAGAACGAGAGTTTGCAGATTTTCAGGAAGGCTAAGGATGGGATTTTGAAGCCATTCCATGTGCATGCTCATACAAAGTTTTCCTTTGTGCTGAACAGTGTAGATTTGTGGGTTTTTGGGTGTGTTTTTTGCATCAGTTTGGTGTTTTCAGTTGAGCATTTCATATCAGTTTTGGTTGCTGCTGTATTTCAGACTTTAAGCTATTAAAATAGAGCTGAATATATGTATTGGGATGTGATTAAACTTATGAGATAGTTTATTAGTGTTTTTGTGGTGTTTCCGGGCATTTTTGTGTTAATTTCGGGAGCCCGATGAGCATAGTTTTTGTCCTACATTTGTGAGCTGCTGTGTAAAGGCTATATAGATCTGGAAATTTCATTTTTTAGGCTGTTATGCTGCTGAAAATTCTGTAAAAATTTCCATTTTCAGATTTATTAATAATAGGTGAAGCTGTGAAGCTTTTGGCACCATTTCTGGCATACCCGATTTGGGGTTTCTTGAGAAATTTGGAGGATCTCTGTGATATTAGTTGTTTGATCTTAAAGATCTAATTAAAGGTTGGAAATATCATAAAAAATCAGAAAAGGGGACATTTCATTCACCCCCCTCTCAGTAATCCCTATTTGTAACAATTGGTATTAGAGCACAATTACTTTGAAGAGGCTTAACAACTTAAGTAAGATCCCTATGGATATGGAACAGTAGATGAAGAACCTCAAAGAAGCTCTTGAAAAAATTAGTCTCCTTACTAAATAAAGAGATAAGCTGAAGGACAAATATGAAGCCTCCAAAGTATACATTGGTCAATTGAAGGAAAAGATTGATCATCTAAAATCTAAGCTTGAATCTACTAAATCTGAAACTACTGATAATGACTATTCAAAATTAAAGATAGAGTATAAGATCTTGAAACATGAATTGAAGATTACAAACCTAAAGTTGACTTTAAGAAGTGATCCTAGCAAAATTGAATTTGATTTGAAGGCTGAAAATGTAGATTTGAGAGAAAGTCTGGCAAAGAAAACATCTGAGTTTGAAACATTGAAAGAAGATCATGAAGAAGTCCATAAGTACAACACTATTGCAAAAAGTGAATTGACATAGTGCAAACAACAACTTGAGAAAATTTATTCTAGCAGAGAAAATCTTGATGATTCTATGTCTATATAGAGACCTTCTTATGACAAGACTGGTCTTGGTTATCTAATTAACATGTCTACAAAGAAACCTAAGATTATATCAAATCTGAAAGAAAAAGACAAATCTAATAATAAGATTGAATCCAGTTAATCCTCTGAAAAACCTAAAGAAGTTAAAATCTTGTATGAACCAAAGCAAGTGGAGACTCCCAAGGAAACCGGGTATGAATTTAGAGATAAGTGTTTTTTATGTAATGAAATAGGTCATATGAAAAGAGATTGTACTAATAAATCATTTAATCATGTTAAGGACTTTTATTGTCATAATTTTCATGGTATGGGTCATAATGCAATTGATTATAGGAAACCTAAGTATGATAATGATAGAAGAAATAGTAGAATGTCTAGAAATACTAAACCTATAGATAGAAGAAGATTTAATGAGAGGAGATTGAGAGAAAGAAAATGTTATGATGACAGAAGAGAGATTGTGTGTTATAAGTGTAAATTCTTAGGACACATTGCTCGAAATTGTCATGCATCTGATGATCAATAGAATCCTAGCAACAAAGTACCTATATGTCAATTTGCAATAACCTCAGACACATATAAAAGTACTGCATACTGGATAGAAACTTCAGACATAGAAGGAACAATGGAAGAAACTTCAAAAACATAAGGAATAATAGAAGGAACCATGAAAGGAACTCTGAATCTAGTAATGAAGAACAAAGAAACATTGTGAGTGAACTTCGAGAAGAGCTTAATAAGCATTCGTGAAAGGTACATATATCTCAAAAGAAAAGTTAAATGATGATGAGATAGAAAGATCAAAGTCAATTGTTGAGTTTGATTTAATTAAGTTGAATTAAGCTTGTTCAAATCATTAGAATTTGAGAACTTTGTGCAGAGACCCAAGTAGAAGTAACAAAGTTGGGAAAAGGTGTATCCAATTATGTTTAGATGGCACCTAAGCTCACTTGTGATTTAGAGCTCATCTAAACAAATTATGATGAATTTTAGACTTATTGGTATTACAGTAAAAGTTGATTCTATGACAGAAGATGAAAAGTATATTTTTGTAGAGAATTTCATAATACGAAGTTTTGAGGATGATTTTCATGATGCAAGGAGGCTATAGTAAACCTCAGATGACACTTGAAGATTAGACATATGACTCTAGATAGTTATCTGGTTGCAGAACATAAAATAATAGCTTTTTCATATTTGCAAAGTACACAATTAATGCAATTTCAAGTTGATGCATAAATGGAGTACATAATTGATTTTACTTCATTGCAAACACATTCAAGATGAAGATCATCCAAAAGTGACTTCTAAGAGTGATTTCAAAGCAAGTCCTATTTTTAGAAAGAGGTATTTTATCATTTTTCCATAATATTTGTTCTATAAAGGATATTGTTGATAAGAGTTATGGATATGTCAGTTGTTCACAATGTTAAGAATGAGGATATACCTCAGTTTAAGGTAGTTTTCATAATAGCTAGTAATGGAAACCCTAATTCTATATTGTCTATCACCCCAAATAATGTAGTCTATTTGGAAGATGTATAAAGCTATTTGAATTGCAAGTTTGAGTTTATTGGTAGTAAATATATGAATAAGGATATGTAAATATTCTTTAACCATGACATGACAGTACATGCCAAATTTGAACATTTAAGTGAATTGGACTTGTTTAAGTATCATTTTTATCATGAACTAGATACAAATGAATGGACACAAATTATACTAAGTAGAATACATGATGGAAAGTTATGGATGCAAGATAGTGTAGTAGACATTTTTGCTGACTTTATACATGAGGTAACTAGTCTTAGCAAACAAGGTAGTGTACCCATAGGAGAAAAATTGGTTAAGAAGAAAGTAGAAAGCTACACTAAGGTAGTTTATAATGGAAAGGCTATGGTAATCAGCTCCATCAAGCAAGATGTTGTGAGATTTCTTAGTAGAATAATAGCTCATTCAGTATGTGCAAGTTCTAAGATAGATGAACTTTTAATAGGATTTATATATGCATCTTACAAGATTTGTGTTGAGAAAGAACATGTGAATTTGAGTGAAATTCTAAGAATGCAACTCTTGGAGAACCTTGAGAAGATTAAAATAGCTAAGTATGGTGTATTTAGATTCCAATCATTGATTAACCACATTTTATTTCATGTGCTAAATATATTTCCTTACTTGTCAGTTATTGATATCATGAGTAGTGATAGATGCAATATGGAAAATACATTAGAGGTATGCATAAGACACCCAATAGAAAACATATTGGATAGTGGAAATCTAATTACGAGAAGATTACAAAATGAGATGAAATAGAGATTTAGGATCTCACCTACTATTGTGGATAGATTCAAGGAGGACATATGTATTTTAGTTGATACTGACTATACATACATTCAAGTAGTAGAACCTTTGAAAATATTTTTGGATCCTTTGAGCTATGAATTAAGTGATGATGTTGCAGTTGGCTACATTTATTTATTATTGAATTATGACAAAGATAAAGCTAAGTAAAGATTTGGTACATTTGATGAGATCACACAACATGCTCATCAAGCAACCTTGGAAAAGGCATCTCACAAGAAGGTTGAATAAATTATGTAGAAGGCATTATCTGAGGTTGGAATGATAGAAATTGAATTGGAGGCCATGAGACAAACATTAAAACAAGGTATATTGAATATTCAACCCTTGTCAGTTTCAATTGTAGAGACAACTTTGAGACAAAGTATACCATATGTAGCAGTATCTAATGTTCAACACAATGAACATAAGAGAAAATTAGAAAGACTAGCCGAAGTAGTGCCAAAAAAGACAAAGAGAGTCAAGCAGGTGGCTTCAAGACTTGGAAAGAAGCAAAAGGAATTCTTGACAATTGAATCTAGTAGTGATGAAGAAGTTGAAGAATAGGAAACCAAGCAAGTTGAAAAGGTGATTCCACCTAAACCAGTAGCAGGAAAAGCTTGGCTACCATGGAAGCCAAAGATTGAGAAGATAAACACAACAATTTCTAATGAGGAAAACTTTGTTTCGATGAAATTTTTTTATGATCTTTATAGTAACTTTGAGAAAGATCAAATTGATATCTCTACTATAAGGCATATCATTGTGAATGATCTAAGTATGAAGGATATCAAAGGAGTAGTGAACAAGAAAGTCTATGAGAGACTTATAGAGAAGAAAACTCCAGCAAGGGAAGAAGACCTTGAACTTCAGAAGTCTATGCTAAGGACAATCTGCAAGACTGATGATGAAGATGAGATCAAGAGATTGCTAAATAACCTTGCTCCCTACTTGAGGAACAAATTGAGGCCATTTTTGGTCATGGTTGGTGAGAAGGATAAGTTGAGGAAGGAGACATCAGTAGCTATCAACAAGATGTCAAAATCATAGACAATAACTCCTCCAACTCCTAAAATAGTGGAAGTATCAGTTAGTGGAGATACCATGAAGATTGATCAAACCAATGTTACTCTCAACATTGATGACACTAATCCATTTGGTGGCTCTGAACCAAATGTACGTGATACTGATGAAATGGAAGATAAGCTGAAGCAAATTGAGGAAGGGAAGAGGCTTATAGAAATTAAAAAGCAAAAGATAGAGGAAGCCAAGCAAAAATTGCTTGAGGTAGAAAGGAAAAGAAAGGAAGAGGAATATAATAAGAAGATTGCTGAAGAAGAAAGAAAAAGGAAAATAGAGGAGGAAGAAAATAAAATTTTAGAAGAGAAGAAAGAAAAAGGAGAAAAAGAAAGGAAAGAAGAGGAAGAGAGGAAAGCCAAGGAAGCAACAAAAAAATAGAGGGAGGATGAGACTAAACCATCTTGTTCATCTACTCCACTCTTTCTTGTAAGTTTGGCCAGTGATGATGATGATCGGACTGATATAATTTCATCCCTATCCAAACTCCTACAAAAGAATAAGACAATAAAGAGTTTGTAGAGATCTTTGATGGAAGTAATTGATAGATTGCATAGTAGTTTGATATCACAACACACTGATTTAGATCTTGAATTGAGAGCACAAGTAGTGCTAAAGTGTTTTGATAAAGAGTTTACAAATTTAATGAATGTTGTAGAGGAAAAAACTCAATTTCCCATGATGCTAACTTGTTTAGCACCAATTGCTAGAATATCAAGAACAATTTAGTCAATCTTGATACTTGCATAAAAGAACTTCAAAGATGTCAGCAAGAAGGGAAAGATTTGCATGTTAAATGTAGTTTATCATAAAAATTATCTAAGGATTTGGATAGTTAGTTAGAGACAAAGATGAATGAACTTGAGGCTTTATCCAACCTAATCCAAAAACCATTTAGTAAAGTTGATGACATTGAGGGTCAAGTTGCCAGTGTTCATAGCAATATCAGGAAATTGAAACTTTAGAAAGAGTAGATATTAAGGAGAACACCTGATTTTAGAGAATTCATTGCTCTAAAGTTATCATTTGTTGAGAAGTAGCTAGAAGAATCTGTCAAGGCCAAGGGCACATATACTAACTTTTTGTATTTAGATATCAATGCAGTTAATATTGCACCCAATGCATTATGTGCAATTCTCTCATCAATAAAGTCTACAAAAGAGACATTGACAAAAGGTATGGATAGCTTGAAAACTATTTTTGAAGATTGTATGAAGATTATTTCAACATAAAGGCAAGAACAACAATCTTGATAGTTTTTGGACAAAATCTTGACATCTTGTGACCTTTGTCATTGATGTCAAAGGGGGAGTAATAGCAGAGAAAATTGTATACATGAGATTGTTGGGAGAAATACATGTTTAGTATGAAGTATATTGTAAGGGGGAGCATATATGAAAAGTTGTAAAGTTGTAATAGATACGTAATATTTATTTTGTGTGTTTGTTTTTGTCACCTAGCCAATTTTCCCTATTTTGTTCCCATCAATGCCAAAGTGGGAGATTGCTGATAATTAGCTAATTGTGATATGTAATTATTGTCATTAATGGCAACACATGATGTATATGTTGACAAGAAACCTCAAAAAAAAAGATACTTAGTGTTTGGTTATTAGAAAATTGTCTAAGTACAAAATTTGGTTTACATTAGTGTATTATTTTGTTTATAACATGTTGTAGATGTCATATTATGGGAATAAAAGTTACATAGAGATAGTATACATGTTGGTGATGATGTATATAACCTTGGAAGTTTGTATGGACTATACAAAATAGAGTTAATCATGTTTTTATGAAGTAGGACAACAAAATTTAATTGTTTTGGTTGTAAAAGAATTACTTGTCCAATTAGGGCTGATATCCTAGATGTTTACTTTAATTTGGAAAAATAAATTATGGTCTTAACTGACCCAACAATATTTTATGTAAATGCATGGTATTTATGTAAAGGACTTCTCGCAATAAGAAGTGTGCAATCTTAGTGAATTATGTATGCAAACTTGTAATATTGCGAAGTGAGTGAACTTTTATGTAAGAAATATATGTGAAGTTGTGTATGAACTATCTAGTGATCTAAGATTGAGTTGAAGATTAAAGATCAAACAAGGAAATAAAATAATAGTAGATTATTTGTTTGAGCAGTGAACTCTTCTTGTAGTTGAAATTGCATGTTTGGGCAGTGGGCTCATCTCGCATACATTACTCTACAACTCCTAACAGTGTTGGAATCTCCTAATAAGAGGGACTATTATATTGAATTTTCTCATTGAATCCTAACAGGGTCCATCCTCTAACAAGGAACATATATTTCAGTATATTATCTAGTGGGTATCATCCCCACTAGGGTTTTCCCTTAGCTAGGGTCTCTCTAGTTAACAAAATATGGCGTCATGAGTTATCTTTGTGCATTGTTACTATTATGGTTCAACATTACTTTATTGCTTTTTTATGCATGGTTTAAAGTAGGTAATAATATTCAGTTGGTGATTAAAGTTTGTAGATTATCAATTCACCCCCCCCCCCCCCCCCCCCCCCCCCCCCCCCAAGTAATACCTATTTCTAACACCCACATGGGTGCCTTCATTATAGTAATCTACAAGAGAATGTTGTGAACTATCACCTAGAGCTATCCTAGACAATGTTCAAGCCTTTCTTAAATAGGTAATAATATGCTGCCCAAGAAGGTTTTAGATGTTCAAACTTAATACCTAGGGCAAACAGACCCTAACAATACATATAGAGTCAACCAAATACACCTTTAACAAATTATTTTAGAAATTTAAAGTAGCCCAACTTTAGAAGGCCATAACTCTCAAATTGTTGCTTTGATTGGCTACTATAACCACCTTTTAGAAATACCACTACACTCAAGATCTCTAGCTTTGATACCACTTGATGAAGGGTGCTCCCCTTAATACCATAAACACATAACAAAAACAAAGAAACAATATGCAAGAACAAAATAGGGGCTTTTTATTTTCACTACAAATGTAGAATTATATAATTCACAATTGCAATATGCTAACCCATATGGGTGTCTTCATTACAATAATATGCAAGACAATGTTGTGAACTATCACCTAGAGCTATCCTAGACAATGTTCAAGACTTTCTTAAATAGGTAATAATATGCTGCCTAGGAAGGTTCTAGATGCTCAATCTTAATACCTAGGGCTGATAGGCCCTAACAATACATATAGAGTTGGCCAAATACACCTTTGACAAATTATTTTACAAATTTTGAGTAGTCCAACTTTGGAAGGCCATAACTCTCAAACCGTTTCTCTGATTGGCTACTATAACCACTTTTTGGAAATGCTAGCTCTTGATCTATAGGGTTAGAATGTCACGAGTGCATTTCTATTGACTTTTTAGACCTCAACCGGGCTTCTAAGGCCTTCAAAACTGAGTTCAAAGATTTCTCTCCAAAATTTTCCACCAAAAATTTGTAATAAATTCTCTAATACTTAAGCTAGAGTAATGAGATTTTTATGGTAGGCTTATAATCCTAAAATAAACCCTCATGTAGAAAATGAGAACATTTCGAGAAAGTATGACAAACTTACTACAAATAGTAAGCTTCCAGAAATAGTAGCCCCCTATGTACTTGTACTGATTAAAAATAGAAAAGATTGAAAAGAAAATATTTTTTGGGTGATGCAAGATTGCCCTCACACCTAGAATGCTCTTACATCAAACATGGAGGAAAAAATCCTTTGTGTTATTTTGTGGTGACTGATTAGGAAAGTACTGTACACACTTCATATTATTTGCTAATTAGCTACTATTTGCCAATTTATGGCCGATTATTCACCAATTTATGGCTTATTATTCACAAATATATGGCCAACATGTTGTAGCTAATTTTAACCCTAAAGCAGAAAAAATACTTGTATAAAATGGCTTAGGGTTAGGGATTGTTTTATAATGCGTGATGCAAAACTTGCTTCTTGTAGTAGTATTGAGCTATAAGGAATTACAAATTGTAATAAGGTTGTAATCATTGGATTGTAATAATATTGGACTTGTTTTTTGGTGGACGTAGCCTAGGGGTTTGGGTGAACCATGTTAAATCTTGATATCTTGTGTTCTCTTTTGTGTGATCTATTATTTTTTAATATTGTTCATATCTGCATGTAATTATTATTTTTGTCCATGGTTTTATCCTAACAAGTGGTATAAGAGCAAGGTTGTTTTTTTAGTTATCCTCTACAGGAAAGTCTCAAGTGTTGAGATAATGGGTGTTGCACACATTGCATAATATTGTTATATTATATTATATTATTTTATTATGTAATGTTGCACCTAGATGGATGTGTAGCATATAAAGATTCTCATGAGATAGACTTGATGAGTTGTATTGTAACATTGTGATAATATTTCATGTAATTATTTAATATTGGGGAAAAGAATTAAATTTACAATCTTAAATGTGGGGTCAATGGGTTAGGTAGCACATATTTTTAGCACATAGTTTGTGTAATACCACTATATAAGAAACAACAAGGGTAGTTGTTCTAGTGAGAAGATAGAAGGAAAAAAGGGAAAGAGTTGAGCGGGACAAGGCTTGACAGGTTAGCTAGGGGAGCATTTGTGAAGGTTGGAAGCATGACATGGGATGTGTGGATTCATGCTTGTTCACATGGATTGCTTGGTAGTAGCAATGGATTTGAAGGCTTCCATAGTTGTATTACAATGGTGTTTTTGTTGATTAATACATGGTGATAGATGCTTTTGGAGATTGAGTTTTTTTCCCTCAATGAGGGTTTCCCAGGGTATATCTTGTGTCATAATTTTGTAGGTATGTTGTCTATTCTCTTGCATGTGGATTTTAATTGCATGTTTATTTCAGATCTATTATGGGTTATGTGAAAATGGTTATATTTTTTGTTGCGTGTTTCCTTACAAGTGGTATTAGAGCTATGATTTTATTATTGTAACCCTAGATTGAATCCATGGGAATGCATGAGATGGTAAAAGAAAGGGAAAGATATATGATTTGTTTATTGCATAACTAAATTTTTTGGATTTGCTGTTATGATGGGATATTGGTAGATTTTGGGCATGTGAAATTGTTGGACAAAAGGGTTTTTTGGATGTTTCATTTAAATGAGAGTTTTAGGGGGAGCTTGCAAAAATGACCTCCTAGGTAAAAATAGACCTCACCATTGGACCCAAGTTGATGTTTTCATAAATTTTGATATATAATATGTCCTAGTTTGACCATGTTCAAAGGAAATGAAAGAGTTTTTTTTTTAGTGTCAGCTTGTGGTGGTCATCAAATTTAATCCTATCGAAATTTTCGTCAAAAAAAAAAAATCGCAGCGAAAATGGTAAAAAAACTATCTTGGTAAAATGGCCATAACATTCTCTTAAAATATTAGATTTCAGACTTCTTATAGGTGTTGGAAATCTAATTTAGAGCACAACAACTTGGTGTAGTTTTGGTTCTATGATTGTGACTTTTTCAAGTTTTAAGAGCCTGAAAGTCAAATTTTATTTATTTTGAGCACAAATTAGGGCATAACTTGAGCATATGGAGTCAGATTTTGGACTTCAAGTAGTCCACAAAAAGATCTTAGAGAGTTCTACACATTAGTTTAGATTTGGTGTAGGTTTGACATGGTTTATTTGGTGGTACATTAATCTAAATAGTTTATGGTATATATTGACTATGGTAGCATTTTGAGTTTATGGCATTGTATGTTCAAAGATTTAAGATTTGATGTCATTGTATACTCAGTTTATATTTCAAATTTGATGCAGCAACATTGAGCTTAGATTTTGGTGGAGTTATGCTTTACATGTGAAGGATGTGTTGAAGACACATTGGAGAACTTTTCCTCATGATTGCATATAGATTGGATGGATTGAGGACCTAAAGTGCTACCTTTAGTTGGAAGCATAGGTTCTAATTCAATCGGGGCTATGAGATATCACAATTTTTTTTGAGTAACATTTTTTGGACATTTAATTTCTATTAGAGGCTGACTCGTGGTGCTTCGAGTATTTAATGTTAGTTTTTGGTATTTTGGACTAGCTTGTGGCTTATATTGGTTTAAGTAGGAGTGGTGGTGAAATCTTTAGTCATTATTCATTCATTCAAAAGAGGAATGAGTGTCGAGAGTAGCTAAAGAATGAGTTTTCTTGAGTCTATGGATAGAGCACCAAATGTGAGGTAGTTTACAATAGGATTGTGCTTATTCATCTAGCTTGGAGAAGAGCATGGAAGATGGAGTAATTGAGTGAGAGAATATTTTCAAAGTGTGTGGACAGAGCACTGAATGTGAGGCAATTTACACTTGGATCTAAGATAAAGTTTGGAGAAGAGCTAGTGGCTATGGTTTAGAAATAAGGAGGTTGCTTAGTGGCTTGTGAGCATAAGTTGAGATCTTAGAGGCTTGTACTAGATTGTCATTATGTTATAGATCTAGGATAGCTAGGATTGGATCTTACAAAACTATTACTTTATTTGTAATTGGCCATAATTGGGAAGGCCTTATAGCCTAGCACATTACTTGTAATAGTTTTTGCATGAATAAATTGTTGTAATTCGGTATCAGATCTTCCATTATTTCTTCTTGCTATTGTGTTTTAGATATGTGGTTATATTGCTAGAGCCTAGGACATCTCCTTTAGGGATTCTCCCACATTACACTGCATCAGGTGATATCAAAGGAAAGGTTGTTCCTGAGCATGTAGACAGATTGTCGAAGTCATAGTAGTTTGCACCAAGACTTGGGTTGGAGAAGTAGATTTGAGTTGATATGGATTTTTTGGTGGATTTTCTTTCTAGAGTCTTAGATCTCTTTGTTGTGAAGTGGTAGATCATGGTTCTGACTTGCAATTACAAAGGACTTGCAAATGGATCAATGGATGCAAAAGATAGATGTTTGATCTTGTGGAGGCATGATCATAGAGAGTTTTTGGATTGCAGATCTGTGGTCCTAGACTTGTAATGTGGTTCTTGATTATTTTTGTGAGGTGGCAAGTTGTGATCTAACTTGTAAACAATTTGAGTTTGTCACAAGGAGTGTGGAAAGGATTCATTGCAGGGGGTTTACAAATATCTTAGGAGATGTCTTCAAGAGGATTGGCCCTTGAGATGATTGTGAATCTCCATGATATAGTGGAGAGGAGGATTAATAAGACAATATCTCAGGTGGATGTTGTTGTGGATGCTACTTTTTCTAAAAGAGTTGAGAAACAAAAGAAGGAATTTCTATGCTATTTGAGTTGGAGTCTACCAATACAAAAGAGAGTTGTTTGGCTAGTTAGAAGACTTATTCAAGAGAGAAGATGTCATAGCAAGGTCAAGGTGGAAGAGTTTGGTTTTTTTGATCAGATTGTGGAATCTGATACAAAACTTGCAAAAGAAGCTAGAGGTTGTTGCTAAAGATATTCCTATCCTTGTTGATGCTAGGATAGAGGTTGGTTTTCATGATAAGTTGGATGAGTCTGACATGGAAATTGTAGAGCACTCAGTCATGGATAATCTAGTTGTTGTTGGTGGTGAGTTATGGATTATAGAGCATCTTGTTGTGAGCAATGAGATTTCTAGTGTTGAGAGTTTGGCATATGTTTATAAGGAGTTAAATATTGCTGCTGATGTGGAGTTTGATGTTGTTTGTGTGGATTCACTAGTTGCTACTTTGGTTTTGGATCTACATGATACTACTAATCTGTATGCTCTTGATTTTCCTATGGTCAACATGGCTGAGGATTTACATGTTCTTCTTATTGGGGATTTGAACCTACATGTTTCTAACTTGGTTTTAGAGTTACATGATGTGTCTAACATAGAGTACATGTTTAAGGATATAGTTGTTGTTGGTTGTGATCAGTTGTAGAGATTCTTGGTGAAGCATTATGTTTGATTTGTTCTTGGGAGTGAGCATATTAATTAGGTTGCGGATATGTATTTGATTCTAATATTTTAGTGGATGAAGCATAGATGGTTGATTTTTAAATTTTTTGTATTGACTTTAATGAAGTGGAAGCCTTTGGTGAAGATGAAGAAGGTTGTAAATCTTTCTTTGGGAATCAAAGTATGAGAAATACATTTCTATTTACCTAGAGAGTCTGATGCGGGAGATTTTAGTAGCATTATTCTTTTCATAGTTAAGGATGTGTTGGAGACACATTGGAGAACCTTTCCTCATGATTTCATAGAGATTGGATGGATTGAGTTGAAGTTTGAGCCATTTTTCCTTGCTACTAGAACTGTGTTTTCTAGTTTCTAGGTGCTTGTTGTAGGCTATGTAACTAATTTTGTGCAATGAGTTAGAGGCGGGCTTAGAGTACTATCTCTAGTTAAGATAGATAGTCCTAATTTTTTCTAAGTTGGGATATATGGAAATTCTCCTTAAGTATTGATTTCTGGGAGTTTGCATGGTGAGTTTCTGTGCATGACTTCTGAGATGAATCCAAAGATGTCTTTAATGAATCAGCCTTAGAAAGCTTAAGGGGTTGTTATAGGACCTAAATTTCTACCTTTAGTTAGAAGCATGAGTTCTAATTCAATTGGGACTATGAGATATCACAAATTTTCTTGGGTATCAAATTTTGGACATTTAATTTCTATTGGAGGCTGACTTGTGGCTCTTCAAGTATTTAATATTAGTTTTTGGCATTCTAGGATGACTTGTGGCTTATATTGGTATAAGTAGGAGTGGTGGTGAAGTCTTTAGTCATTACTCATTCATTCAGAAGAGGAGTGAGTATGGAGAGTAGCTAAAGAGTGAATTTTCCTAAGTTTGTGGATAGAGTGCCGAATGTGAGGTAGTTTACAACAGGATTGTGAGTAATCATCCAACTTGGAGAAGAGCACGAAAGATGGAGTAGTTGAGTGAGAGACAATTTCTAGAGTGTGTGGAAAAAGTGCCAAATGTGAGGTAGTTTACACTTGGATCTTGGATAAAGTTTGGAGAAGAGCTAGTGGCTATAGTTTAGAAACAAGAAGGTTGCTTGGTTGCTTGACAACACAAGTTGAAATCTTGGAGGTTTCTACTCGACTGCTGTTATGTTATAGATCTGGGCTAGCTAGGATTGGATCATGAGAGATCTTGCAGAACTATTACTTGCTTTATAATTGGCCGTAACTAGGAAGGCCTTAGAGTTTGGTACATTGCATATAATAGTTATTTCATAAATAAATTATTATAATTTGGTATAAGATCTTGGATTTTTGCTTCTTGTTGTTGTGTTTCTGCTGTGTGGTTATGTTGCTGGGTGCTAGGAAATCTCCTTTGGGGATTCTCTTGCCTTACATTGCATTAAAATTAGTCTCATAATGATATGATTATCACTATTTGATTTGGATATGTATGATGACTTGTTGGATCTACAAGTTGTGTAGTGTTGTAAGCATTCTATACTTACAGGTTGCATTTATGGCTTAGTCATGGGATGTCTTTTCCCATTGATCTTTCATTAGTGATACATATTTAAATTGGTGGCTTAGATTTGGGTTGTCTTTTCCCTAAGTCACATGATTTTTTAATTCTTCTTCATGTAGAAGGGATGAGATACTGTTGCTAGGTATAGTCATGGCAGAGGATTGTGGTTGACTATTTTATGTTGATAGGTGGGACATATTGAGAGTTAGATGCTTAGTTCATGGATGTGATCATAGTGTCATGGATTTTGGGATGACATGATTGGATATACAGGTACATCCTTGATGTTCATTGGTTTGGATTCTTGTTTTGGTTATGGTGGTATATCTTCTTGGTTGAGGATCATGGTTATTTGGTTTCTTTTGAGGAGGTCATGATGTGCACTTTGAGTTCTTTGATGGTTTGATTCCTTGGTTGATTCTCATGGCTAGAGAATGGTTTTTCATCATGTTGTCATGGATAGTTTGGATACATAGTTTAGTGAGAGCTTGTGACAATGATGAGGTGATAGTACATGATTAGTTCCTAGTTTGGTTTATATCTTCTTGGTTTGGAGATCTTGGTTTCACTTGTTATTGACACTTTGGTTGTGTGGGTATAAACCTGGAGGATCTTCATATAGAAGATGGATTTTATGATTCCTTGGTACCATGGTTGAGTGAATTTTTTTTTTTGGCATTAATATATTTATTGAATTTTTGTAGATGTTGGATATTTATCTTAGATCCTGTTGAGGCAGAAGCATCTTTGACATTTGCATGGTGCACTTTTTATCTTCATGGTGTGTGAAGATGGTTAGATCTTGAGGACTCATGGAGTTCTTAGTTATCTTCATGGTGTGTAGAGATGGTTCTTCATGGTATGTGGAGATAGTTTTCTTCATGGTGTGTGGAGATGGTTGCATCTTGAGGACTAATGAGGTTCTTGGTAAAGGTGTGCTTTATGCTTTTATTTGAAATGTTTTCCTTGGTGTGAGGATGGTTTCATTTTTATGTCATGATATACTCTTGATACACATTTAGAGTTTTTGACATGTTATAGTATGTTCATATGGAGCATGTTATTTCTTTAGTTGAGATGGTTAGATCATGTTGTCATGTTTTTGTTCCTAAGGCCATAGTTGGAACTTTGACATTTATCTTGGTTTAGTTTCTTGGTATTGAGTACATTGATCATAAGCTAGATACTTCATGATATTGCTATGTTGCATTCAGAGTTAGCATGTATTGATTGGTTACAGGTGCTCATGGATACTTAAAGACAATGGTGATGTTGATTTCTCTTAGATTAGAGAAGTATTTGTTGGGATAGTTATTTGGTTTCAATAGGAAGTCTGAGGGGCATTCACCTGATATGAACTTGAGAGGAGATTGTTCTTAGATGAGTCTTGGTTAGAGACTTGGATAGCTTGATGAGTATTCTCATTCCCCACTCTTGGTCTACTCAAAAATTTGCTACCTGAGAGGTATAGCCCATTGTTTCTCTCAGGTGCATTATGTTTATGCTTGTCTTTTATAGATATGGATCTTAAGCTACAATACATGAGTTAGTTTTGGAGGGTTCATTTGGGAGATGGTTTAGCATTAGTTATCTCCATTTTCATATGTTGTTATGCTAGTTAAGTTTGGGAGATACTTTTGGCATATTCCTTGGATTAGGAATAGTTTATGAGTTTGATCTTCTTGTGAGAGGCTTACATCCATGATTAGTTATATGGTATGATTTGGGTGTTGTTGTGGCTTCTTGTTGGGATTTTATGGAGGATATTATACTTGTACAATTTACATCTAGAGGTGTGTGTAGAAGGATATGACACATGTTATGATTTGCATGGTTTCTCTTTGGTCTTGGTTATCTTCTTAGATGTTCAATTTTTTCTTACATTATATTTGGGACTAGTTAGAGATTATGATCATTGGTTTTTTCTCATGTATGTCATGCGAAAGATGACATGTTTATTCCTTTATCTCTTTCCTTTGTTGGTTATGGAGAACTTAGGAAAGCATTAGAGATTGGTTATGAGAGTTGTTCTTGTAGGTTATTTATTTATGTGTTGTGGATGTCCTTGAGACTACATGGATTCACTTCTTTGTGATGTTGTGAGTGGATTGGTTATAGATTTGATATTATCTTTTGTAGTGGGAGCTTCTTGGTATATATGTGGTAGGTATTGCTCTTGAGGCTTATGATTGCAGGTTATAGATTGGATATGTTGATGATTTGAAATTCACTTCGTATACCTTTGGAGGTATGGATAGTTGGATGGGTTTAACACTTGCTATGGGTGCTATTTCAGCTATGGATATTTTGACAACTACAAATACATGTGATTACCTTTGGATTAGGTTTTTTGTGCTTGGAATTTCATTTGGTATAAGATTTTATGATCTTCTAATGTGATAGGTTGGGTGGCTTTCTCTTTGGATGAATTCTATGTATGTTCGATGGCTGTGGCATAATAGGAGTTGAGATCATTCATATTTGATATACTAGATACTTTGATTTTGTTACAGGTACCAAGATGGAGCACTTCATATAATTTGATCCATGATGGTGGATGTGCTAGGAGGGATTGTTCCATTTTTCATTTATGTTACTTTGATTTTGTTGCAGATACCAAGATGGAGCACTTCATATAATTTGATCTATGATGGTGGATGTGCTAGGAGGGATTGTTCCATTTTTCATTTATGTGGATATAAATTAACCCTATGCAATGTATACAACAAGTGAGATATTTTTGAGATAATGGATGTTGCACACATTGCATAATATTTTTATATTGTATTATTTTATTTTATTATATAATGTTGCACCTAGATGGATGTGCAACATGTAATGATTCCCATGAGATATACTTGATGAGTTGTATTATAACATTGTAATAATATTTCATGTAATTATTTAATATTAGAGAAAATAATTAAATTTCTAATATTAAATGTGGGGTCCATGGCTTACGTAGCACATGGTTTATGTAATACCACTTGGTGGTTTTGTGGGACTTTCTACTATATAAGCAACCACAAGGGTAGTTGTTGTGGTGAGAAGACAGAAGGAAAAAAGGGAAAGAGTTAAGTGGGACAAAGCTTGACAGGTTAACTATGGGAGCATTTGTAAAGGTTGGAAGCATGGCATGGGATGTGTGGATTCATGTTCATTCACATGGATTTCTTGGTAGTGGCTATGGCTTTGAAGGCTTCTATAGTTGTATTGTAATGGTGTTTTTGTTGATTAATACATGGTGATGGATGCTTTTGGAGGCTAGGTTTTTTCTCTCAATGAGGGTTTCCTAGGGTATATCTTGTGTCACAATATTGTGGGTATGTTGTCTATTCTTTTGCATGTGGATTTTAATTGCATGTTTATTTTAGATCTATTATGGGTTATGTGAAAATGGTTATATTTTTTGGTGCAAGTTTCCTTACATCATGGTTGAGTGGGAGCAATGACAAACGAGGGTAAGCTAAGGGTTGACAAGTTTAATTGGTAGAACTTTTAGTTATGAAAGATACAAATGGAGGACTATCTTTATTAGAAGGATTTATGGAAGCTGTTGGAAGGAAAAACTAAGAACCAGGGAACTATGAAAAATGACGACTAAGTGATTTTAGATAGAAAGTTACTTGGAAGCATTCATATATGCCTGCCACCATTGGTAACATTTAACATTACAAAAGCAAAGACGATGGAAGTGTTGATGGAAACCCTAGCAAAATTGTATGACAAGTCCTCCACTTCAAATAAGGTATTCTCATGAAGCATTTATTTAATATGAAAATCATAGAAGGTGGATCTATAGAGGATCATTTGAATGAGTTTAATATAGTTAGTAGTCAGTTATCTTCTATGGGTATTAATTTTGATGAAGAAATTAGGGCCCTCTTGATTTTGTGTTTGTTAGGATAAACCACGGACAAAAATAAAAAAATACATGCAAATATAACCAATAACTGAAAAAATAATAGATCACATAGAAATGAACACAAGGCACCAAGATTTAACATGGTTCACCCAATCCCTGGGCTACATCCACCAAACAACAAGTTCGATCTTATTACAATCCAGTGATTACAACCTGATTACAATCCGTAATCCCTTACAACTCAATACTATTGCAAGAACCAATTTTGCATCACAACATAATGAAAAATACCCAACCCTAAGCCCTTTTATACAAGTATTAAACTGCTTTAGGGTTATAACATGTCGGCCATATGTTGGCCATAATATGTCAGCTACCTTGTTGGCCATGACCCAATTTTTTTTTTTCAACCCCACTATTTATGAAGTATGTATAGTACTTTCCTGATCAGTCACCACAATCTAACAATCTCCCACTTGGGGACTGATCAGGCTCCACACTAAACAACAATCTCCCACTTGGGGACTAATCAGGCTCCACACTAAACAACAATCTCCCACTTGGAGACTGATCTAGTAGCAATACCACTACCACATGGGGCTCCGCGATGCCCCAAACCTCACTATTTATGAAGTATGTATAGTACTTTCCTAATCAGTCACCACAATCTAACAATGTTCTTTGCCTAAGAGATGGAATGGCTTGGTAATGGCTGTGAGTAATTTTATTTCTGGATCAAATACCTAAAATATGATATGTGATCGATGTTATTTTTAGTGAGAAAACTCATAGGAAATCTTAGGGTCCCTCTACTCCTTTGGGTTGTGGTATTCTAGAGGAAGCATGGACTAGTAAGAGGGTGAGTTATTCTTTTCTCAAAACTTTTAGTTGTGAAGTATTTGATTATATAGATTATGAAAATAGAGCCAAGATAGAAGCTAAGTCAAAGAAATGTGTATTTGTTGGATATGGCATTGATGAATTTGGTTATAGGTTTTGGAATTTTGAAAATCATAAAATTGTAAAAAGCAAGGAAGTCATATTCAATGAGAAAGTGTTGTACAAAGATCTATTACAACAACATGAGAAGAAAGAAGATGATTATGTAGTGCTGAATGATACTCCAAAAGATGATGTTCCAACAATTCCTCATGATGTGCAACCACTGCAACAACAAATACCATAGACACCAGTGAATGTTAGATGGTCAACAAGGCTAAGTAGACCTCCAGAAAGATTTTCTCCTTCTTTGTACTCTATTTTACTAATAGATGCTAGTGAACCTAAATGTTATGATGAAGTTGTAAAAGTGGATACTAAGATTTTTTGAGAGTTTGTTATGAAAGAGGAAATGGACTCTTTGCTAAAAAATAAGACTTGAGATTTATGCAAGTTATCTGTAGGTAAAAGGGCTTTGCAGAATAAATGGGTTTATAGGTTGAAAGAAGAGGATGGAGGTAAGAAAAGATTTAAAGCCAAGTTAGTAGTAAAAGGATTTGCACAGAAAAAGGGCATTGATTTTGATGAGATATTCTCTCCTATTGTTAAAATGACTTCTATTTGCACTGTTTTAAGTATTGTGGCTACTGAAGATTTGCATTTGGAGTAGTTTGATGTTAAAACAACCTTCCTTCATGGTGATTTGGATGAAGAGATATATGGCTTAGTGTGATGACCCCTTTCTCCATCCACATTTGATAACCTAAATTTGAGTCTAGAATCATATATTTTGTTCTATTTTTTTCCATATTCCCCCAATCCATATCATAATTCTTATTTTATATCGAAGAAGAGACCTTTCAAAAGCCATGACTATTCAAAGTCATGACTATTTATTAAAAACATAAATATAATTTATATATTAATATATTTAATACTACTTATTATTGCATATGAAAATATAATAATATTATAACTATAATTAATATTATTATTAATGTTATGGTTAGTATTTATTTATTAAATATTAATCTGTAATATTATTATTATAATAATTATTTATTTAATAATAAATAATAATAACTTATATGGTTAATACTTAATATACTAAGACCTAATTAAGATGCTTGTATGTATAGTAGTACATGATGATATTTATTTTATAATATATAATGAATTACATTATTATTATTTATTTGTGTATGTATTATTTATTCTTTTAATATAATTAAATTTATATTATTATTTATTATTAAATCTTATCTCAAAGTGGGGATATCATAGTCCTCCCCCCTTGAATTTTCTTGTCCTCAAGCAATGGATTTGATCCTCATTAATTCATAGTCTGTATTCATTCTCTTTTCTACATGTGTTAGGCACTTACAAAGTAGACATGTTAGTATATAATAACATTTACAAGAACATATGAATGAAGACACAAAGTAGACACATTAATGCATGAAGATGTGATGTAAACATGAGGTAGACACATGAATGCATGAAGACATGAAGAAGACATATTATTGCATGAAGACATGATGTAAACACATAGTATACATGTTATAATCTTGCTTACAATTTGAAATAAGAAAAAGGTAAGGAAATTTTTTTACCACTTTGATCATGAATGTCGTGCTCCTTTCCCCTGTCTCGAAATCAAAAGTTCTTGATGATGCATATTTTTAACAACTTTTCTATAGCTAGTACTATAATAGGGTTTATAATTCCATAGTAGATGGTAGATTTATTGCTGATTGAGTTTGGACACACTTTGCTTAGGGCTCCCTCATACTTTTATCCATATTGGGATTCTCTTGCCCTAATGTGACTGATTTACTCCTCCCCCTGTGCACACTCCCTACCCACTAGGAACATGTTCAGTTTCATTATGGATGGAAGATTTACTACTACTCAAGTTTGGACACTCTTAGCTTGGGGCTTCCTCAGATTTTAAAATCCATATTAGGATTCTTATGCCCCAATGTGATCAATTTACTCCTCACCCTATACACACTCCCTATCCATTATGTAATAGGTCGCAAATATTTTGAATAATGTCTCCTTATGAGACCCAAAAGTGATTTCTATCCACTTCATTAGTAACATTATAACATTAATCTTCTTTGTCCCTTAAGATTTCATATAACATGAATGTTGATCTATTACACAATATTATTGATACTTATTTATGATAATTCTTTGTTATTCTATTTTCAATAATAATTCCCTCATAATATCATTCCATAAATAATATTATAACCAAATTTTAATCATATAACATATTCATAGTACTTATATATATCTATAATCATAAAGATTTCAAATCTCTTATTTAAAACACTAAGAATTATGTCATGCTTATGGTATATATCCAATGAATATACTATATGGTTCTACCTTATACAAACATAACTTTATAAGTTACTTATTGCTTTCATATATAATCTTACCTTTCTATTCAAGACATTATATTCAATAGTTTAATAAATAATAAAACATTGTAACATACCTCAATTGGATCCACATCAAATATGAATTGGGTCCCATCATTGGCTTCATTAAACTATCCTTGATTGGATAACTCTTATCTCTCATATTATGATTGTTTATTTTCTCAGTTCTCAAACATATAGTTATAATGTTAAATTTTATCCTTCAAATTAATTCTTGCATATTCGTCTCTTTTTGGTTGTTGATTGGTAAGACTAGTACACCAATCCAAATGTTCTATTTAAATACATTTCTTGTATTCTAGCTACCACTTCACTTAAACTATCATGAAGGTGCGGCATTGGGAGGTACATTCCATCCAAGTGATTAACTGCCCTACTAATGGTTTGCACACCATCTCCTACTGGAAAGTCAATAGATTTTGACCATAGACATGTCGATCATCTTCTTGAAACTTTCAAAATATTTTTCATGAAGTTTTGTGGGGTTATCATGCCCACATCAAAAGGTGTCTCTTTTCCCATACACTAATCCCATACCTTCAATTTTCATGGGTACCTGTAGGTTTGGTTTAGCAATATTGTTCCATCGGTGTTATGGATTGCCTCAAATCTGTAGCAACAAATTTGACCATTTCAATCTCCAATAAAATATGCCCTTAGCATACTTATGTATGTTGTGTAGTGATGATTTTGCTTAGGTTTCAATTTGGAAGGAATATTCTTCTTACTAGCAAATTGCTACTCTTGCCTTTATTAGTACAACCATATTCAACACTTAACTCTGATAGCGTGACATCTTTGCTATTGTTTTACTTTGATGGGTGCTTTTATTATCAGTAATTATGACTTGTCTTAGAATATACCCTACCCTTGGTATCTTCTTGATATATTGGTGAGTTATAATTTGATTAATATATCTAATTGTAGTGTCATTTTTCCAGATATTCAGCTCAATTCAAATACATAGTAAATATATCTTCTTCTTTAACTTTTTCACATACTTTATTCTCTTCATTTAAACATGCGATTCAGTATGTTCATCATTGAACTTAATATTTACTTTGGTTATTATACATATTAAAACTGCCTAAGGTTAATTTTGATCATTCCATCCATAATTTTTGCTCTATTTTATGTTTTGCTAGCACCATCCCATAATGAACTAGACTTAAATAGTTCTCTAATGCACATAATTTGATTGGCAATCTCCCATTCTATTGTGTGATTTTTTGTCTTTACCAACCTTAATCTTTTATTTTTGACAATGATTAATAAACAAATCTTCTATATATTTGAGCATATAAACCTTCAGTTATAAAAATGGATGTCATGTTTGATCATTCATTTTCCTATGTATAGCTAGATGTATGGTCACAAGATGATGATAAGTACTCATTAATTAGAATTTCCCCTCTTCAATTATTTTCCCACCCAATCATGTACTATTCCAAAAAAGAAAAAAATAATGTCAATTATAAATATATCTTCCATTATCTCCTTAGATCAATCAGTCTAAGTAGATCACTGCTGAGGATGATGCTCTGGTGTAGATCCTTTTCGATGCAGTTGTATTCAAGATTGGAGGCATACACAAGCCAATTGATATCACATGGGTCTCTATATCCTTTCAGACTATAGTTGTAGAAAATATAGTGTGTTTTCTTCCCTATTCTCCATTCCCATCTATTCATTTATTCCAAAAATATATCAGTTCAATACTCTTGCTTATCCTTTTGTGTTGGCTAGTGTATTTTATTCACCTTTTTGGCAACTGAATGATGTGTATGCCACAACTTGTATAATGCGAAGTATTAATGTCTACATGTATCCTTATTCCATATTTTGTTCCCCATGAACTCTTCTTTTTATATTCCTTCAATAATATGTCTTGATTTCAAGTCTCACCCTATAAGATGGCAAGATCAAGCTCTGTTACTGATTGTAATGACCCATTTCTCCATCCACATTTGATAACCTAAATGTGAGTCTAGAATCATATATTTTGTTCTATTTTTTTCCATATTCCCCCAATCCATATCATAATTCTTATTTTATGTGGAAGAAGAGACCTTTCAAAAGCCATGACCCTTCAAAGTCATGGCTATTTATTAAAAAAAAAAATATAATTTATATATTAATATATTTGAATACTACTTATCATTGTATATGAAAATATAATAATATTATAGCTATAACTAATATTATTATTAATTTTATGGTTAGTATTTATTAACTAAATATTAATCTTCAATATTATAATTATAATTATTATTTATTTATCAATAAATAATAATAATTTATATGGTTAATACTTAATATACTAAGACCTAATTAAGATGCATGTATGTATAGTAGTACATTATGATATTTATTTTATAATATATAATAAATTATATTAGTATTATTTATTTGTGTATGTATTATTTATTCTTTTAATATCATTAACTTTATATAATTATTTATATCTTATTACAAAGTGGGGATATCACATTCAGCTATAGGCTAGCAAATTCCTATGATGGATGCACTCAACTACAATCTTGGACCAACCATAAGGCATAACTCCTTCACTTTAGGCTCTGCAAAACCTAGGTGGGTCAACCTTGAGGTTCTAATATATGGTACCAGTGCAATTAAACATATAATTTGAACCTAATAATAGTAGATGAAACCCTTTTGTCTTTTGATACTTATGCAATAATATGGGAACAAAATAGCTACAAATCATAACCTATGAACTTATAAGCTAAGTGAGGGTTAATTCCTTTTAGCCCACTACAAAAAATGAAAGAATTGAAATGATTTGATTAACATAAACAGTGCAAAAAACCTTCACATTAGCTTGCATCTAGTTTAGTGACTAGTCCCTAATCCATTGTAACATAGAGTCACTACTAGCAAGATAACCTAACTTGATTGCCTTACAATTAAGTTTGTCAACTGAAATCCCCAAATTCTATTCTTATGAAATATCCTTGCCATACACCTAGAAACCCTATCAAATCATTGAAGGATTTACTTAATTGCTTGAGTTAAAAGAAACAACATATCTAATATACAACTCATCCAAGCTTCCTTAAACTAAATAAACCTTATTCATTCAATTACAAAGTCAATATCATATGAAAAATTAGGAGACAGAATAAGAAAAACTAGATAATTCATTGTAAATCTCCTTCTATATTTATCTTTGGAAAGACCAAATACATTAAACTAATAATACTAAATGTAACTCAAGATGTGTTACATGATGTGTCATCAATTTCCATTAATCTTAGAATAACAAAACATAAAATGAAAAGAGATCGACACAAGAGTGGATGTGTGGCCTTCACTACTAGAAATATACTCAATTAGATAGGAAGTAAAATCAACAATAACCTAGTATCACAACAATGAGAAAACTTCTCCAAAGACTGGAACCCCCCAAAAACTGGAACCTCTATAAAGAATGATATAAAGGCATGAATTCCCAGATTTGATCTAAAGATGACATGTGTCCAATTGGAAAATATCTCCTAGAAGTGATAAAGCATCTCTCTAATCTCTCTCTACAACTGGATATCAAATCTTCAATCATTTTGGCTCCAGAAAGCACAAAATATCCCAGATATTTGATGGAAATCATAACTGATTTGATGCCAAATTTGAAACTAAAGGCAAAAGAGAAAATTAGTTAAATGATCTCAAGAAGCCAAGAAAACTTTTTAGAATTACTTTTTTCCACATTTAGATTTCAACAAGCTTTTATATCTGCCTCCTAGCCAATTTTGATGCTTAATGGTGAAAACTGCCCGTTCTGCTAAGAATGCCCTAGAAAATACAAATCTACTTATACCTTAAACTAGTGAGCACCTGTGCAAAATCTGACCTCTTATTTAGAAATTTTTTTCCCTCCCAGTTGCAATGGTATATTGAATTGCCTATTTTAGAAAAAAGTCACCCCTATGGTGACCATTTGAAAATCCTGGTTCCAACTATGGGTAGAGTAATTAAAAATGAGAAAATTAGAAAAAAGTCTATAGTTTGAACTATAAAAACTTACCATTTAAAACTAGATTTTCAGATGTTGGAAGTTTGCATTTTCAAAATCATGCAAAGCTTTTTATTATTTTAAGATATTTTCCCTCCAACCTCCCTTGACCATTCGTGTGGCACCATGTGTCAAATTTTGACTGGTCCAACTATTCTAGGTGGGTCCCACATTGATGCAGAGTGGCAAGCGGAATAACCAAATTTGGCCTAAGTTGTCCTTAGGACTTACACAACCCACAATTTTACTCTCCAAGTCTAGGATCACTTCAAGGATCCACCAAGCTCTGCAACAACCCTTTCTCCAAGGTTTGGAAAATCTCTGAATGCTTGGAAGGCTCAATCCAGCTTTGTCTCCAATTTGCCTTTAGGGACTAAATCCCTGATTTAGGCCTTTTAGTGCTTCTGCAACTTCTAGCACTCCACAACACAAGACAATGATTGGGAAACCTCCAAATGTTCCCCCACACTGCAAATAACCCACAATTTGGGTTCTCCAACTTCTGCAACACCAAAATCCACAACTCACCTAGTTGTCCTACTAGGTCTCCATACCCTGTTTTCCTGCAAAAAATCCAAAATTCTCCAAACAACTTTTCAAACAAATTAGGGTTTCAGATACCCTTTATCCCACTCTATCAATCCCCCAAAAATAAATTCCCAATCCACTCCTGTACTACAGAACCTCTCCTATGCACACAGACCTAATGGGCCCAATTAGGCTTGGTTTACAAAGGAGCAGTACGGAAATGGGTTCATGGATGGAAAGAAATGATTGGGCGACCTCAAGGAATGTTTATCTCAACAACTTCTACCCTTGGTTGCAATTTATTTAATCAAATTCCTTCTGATTTCCATACAGTTACTAAATCCTAGTTCAAACCAACACCTAGACTTGAACTAGGGCTTGCATGCAAAATGTGCTCTCACCATTGAAATTGATCCTAATTCTAGAGAATGAAAGAACAACATGTAAGCTTGCAGATTCATTGGGTTTTGTGCCCCTGAGGTCAAATAGGTGCACTCTATTTGCCCATTTGCACAAAACCCTTGCTAAAGGGAGGGTTTGGTGGCTGTTTGAGAACAAAATGCAATAACTATCGACTCCCTTCACCAAAAACCTTCAAACCACTTGCAAAAGTTTTCTAACACACCAAGGTTTCAAGTCCATGCATTTTTTTCAGATACTCTTTCGTACAGCACGTGCAGAATTCAAAAACCAGAGATTTTACCATGAAAACTGAGAGTTTTTTTGTATTAATGCAATCAAAATCCTTACAATTTCCATCTCTTCTTTTGGGAAGGTGGAATATGACTTAAATACCATGCCTATACCGATCAACCACCTTGGGATCGGTTTCTAACTGATTTAACCATTATTTGCAAAAGTTGCTAATTGTTGCTGAGCAACTTTTGAAAAGTTGACAGCAACTTTTGTTGCATCTTGCCGATAAGCAACTTTTTGCTTCCAAACTAGTTTTAAAACATTCCTAACCTAATCTTAGACATGCCTAGAGCCTTTTCAGGCTATATAAGACTTATTCAAAAAACCTAATGCTATTAGCCCTATAGGTCACATGAGTCCTTGGTTTATAAACTACCAAATAGGACAAGTGGGCAAATGTTTATTAAAATCCTATTTTAAACTCAAACTAGCTTCAAGCCTCCTTGAAGGAAACACTCCAATTACATTGCAAAGAAGATCTTCATAGACCATGATTAGATTGCAGATGGAAAAATGTCTACATATGATGTAGAGTTGATACCACTTATTCTATCAGCCATGCTTTGTCCTCCAATGCCAAGATGATGAAGAAGGAATGTTCCCAAGGAGTGCTCTGCACCATACTACCCCTCTCTGAAAAAAAACTCAAGTCCCTTGAGTTGGGATAGTGTCAAAAACAAAACCTGCCTTCTCTATTTCAGCCTTTGTCATCCATGTGGCATCTTCAGCAGGTAACCCAGTCCATTTGACCAGGTATGCATAGTATGTTGCCCTCCTAGTTTGTTTAGTCACCTTCTTATCAAGGATACATTCAATCTGAGGTTTATGTGCTTTGGGCAATTGAGAATCATCACCTTTATTGTCTAAATCTATACCTGCATCACAAATGTCAGTAGGTTCTTTATATGCATATAAATCTGATACATTAAATATTGGGGAAAGACCAACATCTGGAGGTAGTTCAATTTTGTATGCATTGTTGCCACATCTTTGCAAAATTCTGAATGGCCCTGCCTTCTTCATCATCAATTTGGTATATTTCCCTTTAGGCAATCTTTCCTTTAGAAGGTGCACCATCACTAAGTCACCTACCTTGAATTGGAGGTCTCTTCTTTTCTTATTGGCCTGATTTTTGTATTTGTCTGCAGTCCTTTCCAACCCGTCCTTCACCTGCTGCTGAATGTCCTTCATCACTTGGGCAAAGTCTTGTGCTTGGGCACTCTTTCTATCAAGGTGACTGATGTCTCTTAGTTCTAATACACCTCTTGGATGCTCCCCATAGACAATCTGAAATGGTGTCAATCCAGTGCTTCTATTGACTGAGTCATTATAGGCATATTCGGCTTGTGGTAGGATAGAGTCCCATGATCCTCCATGCTGTTGTGAGAGACATCTTAGCAAGTTCCCCAATGATCTATTTGTGACCTCTGTTTTCCCATCAGACTGTGGGTGATAAGCAGATGAGAAGTTCAAATTAGTTCCAAGCCTTTTCCATAGTGTCCTCCAAAAATGGCCAAGGAACTTGGAGTCTCTGTCTGAAACAATAGATCTAGGAAGACCATGTAGTCTTACAACCTCCTTAAAGAAAAGCCCTGCAATATGAGAGGCATCATGTGTGGTTCTGCAAGGAATGAAGTGAGCCATTTTAGAAAATCTGTCAACAACAAAAAATACACTGTCATTTCCTGCCCTTATTTTTGGCAAACCCAAGACAAAGTCCATACTTATTGAATCCCATGGCTTGCAAGGAATGGGTAATGGAGTGTATAAACCTGCATTTGAAGCATGACCCTTTGCTTTTTGACAGATTATGCAACTATCTACAAACTTCCTAACATCAGATTGCAATTTGGGCCAATGGTAAAATCTTTTTACTTGTTCCAAGGTCTTGTCTAAACCAAAGTGACCTGACATACCTCCACAATGCTTCTCCTTAATTATATTTTCTCTATATGAACCCCTTGGTACACATAGTTGCCCTCCTTTGAACAATAAGCCCTGTTGAATCAAATAGTCTGCAAAATCAGAATGGTATCTATCTCCCATGTCTTGGCAAACCTTGTAGATCTCTTTAAAATCTTCTACTTGAGGGTACATGTCCTTCATGGCATCAATACCCACACTTTCAAGGTCAATTGATTGGATCATGAGGTTCCTCCTACTCAAGGCATCAGCAACCTTGTTCATGACCCCCTTCTTGTGCTTAATGGAGAAGGTATATGACTGCATAAACTCCATCCATTTGATATGCCTCTGGTTCAATTTATCCTGCCTGTTCAAGAAACTTAAAGCCTGGTTATCAGTGAAAACAATGAATTCTTTAGGAAGTAAGTAATGCCTCCATCTCTTCAAAGATTGCACCATTGCATATAACTCTAAATCATAGACTGAATACTTCTGTTTAGCCTCATTTAATTTCTCATTGAAAAAGGCAATTGGTCTGCCCTCTTGACTTAGTACCCCTCCAATAGCTTTGGTGCTGGCATCACATTCAACTGTAAACACTTTGTTAAAATCAGGAAATGTTAAAACATGTCCTTGGGCAATTCTTTGTTTTAGGAGTTCAAATTCCTCTTGGGCTGCTTGTGTCCACACAAAATTACATTTCTTTCCACCTTTTATTGTGTCAATCATCGAAGCAGAGATTCCACTAAAATTCTTAATAAATTTCCTATAAAAGTTGCATAGACCATGGAAACTCTTCACTTCACTCGGACTTGTGGGTGTAGGCCAATGCATGATAGCCTCAATTTTAGTGGGGTCCATCTTCAAACAATCCTTAGAAATGACAAATCCAAGAAAAATCAATTCTTGTTTAACAAAGGTGCACTTTTCAAGGTTTATTTTCAATTCTTCCTCATGAAGTCTTTGCAATACAAGATCTATGTGTTTTAGGTGTTCTTCTTTATCCTTACTAAAAATTAGGATATCATCTAAGTATACAACCACAAACTTGTTGAGAAAGGGTTTGAGGACCTCATTCATGAGCCTCATAAAGGTGCTTGGTGCATTTGACAATCCAAATGGCATGACAAGCCATTCATAGAGTCCCTCATTGGTTTTAAAGGCTGTTTTCCACTCATCCCCTTCTCTTACCCTGATTTGATGGTATCCACTTTTCAAGTCTATCTTAGAATAAAACTTTGCCCCTCCTAGGAAATCAAGAAGGTCTTCCATCCTAGGCATGGGAAACCTATACCTTATTGTTATCTTGTTTATAGCCCTTGAATCCACACACAGCCTCCAGGTGCCCTCTTTCTTTGGTGCTAACACAGCAGGGACTGCACATGGGCTAACACTTTTCCTAATCAAGCCTTTAGACAACAAATCCTCAATTTGTCTAGCTATCTCTTCATTTTGTTCCGGGGTTAACTTATAGGAAGCCTTATTGGGTAGTGTAGCCCCTGGTATTAGGTCTATACAATGACTGATTTCCCTTTTTGGTGGTAAAGTAGAAGGTGAACTGCCTGCCACAATCCCATGGTATTTGTTTAACAATTCCCTAACCTCTCTAGGTTCCACTTCACTTAAACCATGATCCAATATTACTTTGTTTGACACATCATTCTTAGGTTTAGTCACAATTGCAAAACAAGGAGTATCTTTCACTTTTAAGGACTGCAAAAATTCCTTTTCACCAACCAATGCAATACTACTTACCATATGGTCCATCTTGCCATCATCCGGTAGTGGATTCATTGTGTACTTGACTCCATCTTTCACAATAGTGTACACATTTGTATGCCCATCATGTTTTGCATTGACATCATATTGCCATGGCCTCCCAATCAAGAGGTGGCATGCATCCATATTAGTCACATCACATAAAATTCTGTCAGCATATTCACCCAATGTGAATTCAACCCAAACCTGCTCATTCACTAAGGTATGATTGTCCTTTGTTAACCATGAAGCCTTATATGGATAAGGGTGAGGAATTGTTTGCAATTTTAACTTGTTAACCATTTCTCTAGAGGCTATATTATCTGTTGAACCTGAATCAACTATCAACTTGCATACCTTTCCTTTTACCTTGCAATTTGTCCTGAATAATGATCTTCTCTGTGGTGGATCTGCAGGTTGTGGTACCTTCAAAAGTGTCCTTTGCATCATGAGGCACTCTCCATGTTCAGCATCAGTAGGTCTGGAGGTTGTGGTGTGATAGGATGAGATGCTTTGCCCATCCTCTTCTTCTTGCAACAGATTGATTCTCCTATCCACAGGTTTACTGGATTCTCCACCTTTTTGAGGACACCTGAATGATTGATGCCCGGTTTGGTTACATGTAAAACATCTTCCTGTGAACACTTGACCTCCTCTTCCTCTCCCATTGCGTCCTCCTTGGTTCCTATTGGGTCTCCTACCCCTAAAGGAGCCTCTTTGACTGGTGTCTGGTTCATGGTTCCTGGTTTCAGCATTTTTTTACCTTGAAATCTACCCCCTCTACCTCTAAATGAATTACTTCCTCTTCCCCTATTATTTTCACTTCTCCTCTTCAATTTTTCTTCTATTTTTAATGCAAGATTGAAACATTGGTGGACAGATTCTAAATTGATCAATGTAAGTTCATCTTGTATGCTAAACTTTAAGCCATTAACATACCTTGCCAACTTTTGTTTGCTTGATTCATTTACCTTTGCTATTAGGGTCAAGTTATGGAATTCTTGAGTGTAACCACTCACATCCATGTCCCTTTGCTTTAGGTTTTGTAGTCTTTGATTTATGAGGACTTCATAATCCTCCGGTACAAATTGCTTCTTCACTTCAGCCTTCATCCTTTTCCATGTTGAAATGGGTTCCTTGCCCTCATCCAACCTTTCATTTTGAACAAAGTTCCACCAAGTAAGGGCTGGCCCCTTCAACTTGGCTTTGGAAATCTTCACCCTTTGACTAGCAGGGATATAATCACATTCAAAGTGATTGTCTAGTGCCTATATCCAATCCAGGCACTCATCTGGATTCAACCGGCCATAAAACATAGGGATGTCACCCCCTTTTGCACCCACTCTCTCCAAAGCTTGAAGAAGTGGTCTTTGCTCCAATGGAATCTCACTTCCATAAGTATCTCTCTCAACTTCTTCTCCTTCTGACTCATAATCATTACCCTTTTTCAATTTTCCTTGGAGCTTTTCAAGCTCTCTCCTCATGTTTTTATTCTCTTCCCTGACTGCCCTACTTTCAGCCATTTGTTCTTTCACCAACTTGGCTAGTTCAATATTGGTGATCCTCAATGGGATCTCCCTCTCTCCATCTTCTCCATCCGACATTTTTGATGAACAAACCACTCACCAAGGTCTTCCTACTGCTCTGATACCACCTGATGCAGAGTGGCAAGCGGAATAACCAAATTTGGCCTAAGTTGTCCTTAGGACTTACACAACCCACAATTTTACTCTCCAAGTCTAGGATCACTTCAAGGATCCACCAAGCTCTGCAACAACCCTTTCTCCAAGGTTTGGAAAATCTCCCAATGCTTGGAAGGCTCAATCCAGCTTTGTCTCCAATTTGCCTTTAGGGACTAAATCCCTGATTTAGGCCTTTTAGTGCTTCTGCAACTTCTAGCACTCCACAACACAAGACAATGATTGGGACACCTCCAAATGTTCCCCCACACTGAAAATAACCCACAATTTGGGTTCTCCAACTTCTACAACACCAAAATCCACAACTCACCTAGTTGTTCTACTAGGTCTCCATACCCTATTTTCCTACAACAAATCCAAAATTCTCCAAACAACTTGTCAAACAAATTAGGGTTTCAGATACCCTTTATCCCACTCTATCAATCCCCTAAAAATCAAATTCCCAATCCACTCCTGTACTACAGAACCTCTCCTATGCACACAGACCTAATGGGCCCAATTAGGCTTGGTTTACAAAGGAGCAGTACGGAAATGGGTTCATGGATGGAAAGAAATGATTGGGCAACCTCAAGGAATGTTTATCTCAACAACTTCTACCCTTGGTTGCAATTTATTTAATCAAATTCCTTCTGATTTCCATACAGTTACTAAATCCTAGTTCAAACCAACACCTAAACTTGAACTAGGGCTTGCATGCAAAATGTGCTCTCACCATTGAAATTGATCCTAATTCTAGAGAATGAAAGAACAACATGTAAGCTTGCAGATTCATTGGGTTTTGTGCCCCTGAGGTCAAATAGGTGCACTCTATTTGCCCATTTGCACAAAACCCTTGCTAAAGGGAGGGTTTGGTGGCTGTTTGAGAACAAAATGCAATAACTATCGACTCCCTTCACCAAAAACCTTCAAACCACTTGCAAAAGTTTGCTAACACACCAAGGTTTCGAATCCACACATTTTTTTTCAGATACTCTTTCGTACAGCACGTGCAGAATTCAAAAACCAAAGATTTTACCATGAAAACTGAGAGTTTTTTTGTATTAATGCAATCAAAATCCTTACAATTTCCATCTCTTCTTTTGGGAAGGTGGAATATGACTTAAATACCATGCCTATACCGATCAACCACCTTGGGATCGGTTTCTAACTGATTTAACCATTATTTGCAAAAGTTGCTAATTGTTGCCGAGCAACTTTTGAAAAGTTGACAGCAACTTTTGTTGCATCTTGTCGATAAGCAACTTTTTGCTTCCAAACTACTTTAAAACATTCCTAACCTAATCTTAGACATGCCTAGAGCCTTTTAAGGCTATATAAGACTTATTCAAAACACCTAATGCTATTAGCTCTATAGGTCACATGAGTCCTTGGTTTATAAACTACCAAATAGGACAAGTAGGCAAATGTTTATTAAAATCCTATTTTAAACTCAAACTAGCTTCAAGCCTCCTTGAAGGAAACACTCCAATTACATTGCAAAGAAGATCTTCATAGACCATGATTAGATTGCAGATGGAAAAATGTCTACATATGATGTAGAGTTGATACCACTTATTCTATCAGCCATGCTTTGTCCTCCAATGCCAAGATGATGAAGAAGGAATGTTCCCAAGGAGTGCTCTGCACCACACATACACTAACCAATTTTTTGGATTTTTTGGTAGGTCACCATGATTCTTTCTAAAAAATCCTCCCTTTTTTCGGTGGTGACATGGCGACCACCAGATTTTGACATCATTTCCAAGTGAAATCCTTCCTTGACCACCATGTCAGCACCACCTCAACACACAATCATCGCCATGTCACCTCCATGTCACTGCTACCTTGATTGGTTGCTATGTCGCTATGGCTAACTATCATGCATCTTGGCTTGGCAACATAGTGACTACCACAAGATTATCAACATGCCCTCATTTGGTCACCTAGGATTTGACATCATTTCCTCAATGAGGATGCTCATTCAGAATTTATTATCTCCTTCCATCTCCAATTGGCTTTGTCATTTGGGTCAAGTCCACCATACAACTATTGCCTTTTCAAAAAGCTCGTGTCTTGAAGAAACTTAGCATTGGAGTGTAGTTGTACTTAAACATTTTCAAATCCCTTCCTCTAGAAAATATGGGATAAATGTTTTTATGGTTTTTTCTCTCTTTTCATGCATGAGCTTCTCTGTAACTTCCTTTGCCATGACTTGCTACATGGTAGCTTCTTGCTTCCTTGGAAGACTGAGGCAAGTTACATTTTTTTGTCAAGGATGTTCTGTCTATATTGGTAAATAGCATGCAAAATGCATGAGGGGGAAATCATAAATCAAAAAATCATCATTATTATAACCTTCTTTGGTAACAACATACCAATCCATGGACGAGTGCTCGGCAATTTGTTCACACCATAGTCGGGTGGTAATGTTCAAGTTTTCCATAATTCTTATGCCACAACCAATATTCTATTTAACATCAATCTGAGATGTAGAAAGAAATATTTCTTTGAGAGATGTCCAACATGTTACAACCTTCTTGGATTCATCATACTTTGTCAGTTGTGATGCTGTTAATGTGACAACTCTTGTCATTGCAAATCCCACCCCCTTCCAAAGAGCAGTGATTCCCTCTATTGTAATAGTGTGAAACAATTCATGAATTGGTCCCTTGTTTAATTGCTACAGTTTTTCCTACTCATCCACACGGGGTGCTCTCCCTTTTTTCAAGCTATGGAGCTCCTCTCTTCCTTTGCATGTGGGCATTTTTCCTTCTTCTTACAGCTTAGAACCTCAAGGTGCCTCCTGCTCCAAACAACTCCCCATTTTTCTTTTAAATAAATCCTCTCTACCTCTTGTCCCATTTTATGAATGGGCTCTGTTTCATCGAAGTATCCTCCACCAGTCTTCTTTCTATGTGGAGTGTCGTTTGAAATGTGGCTTTCTCTTCATCTTCTTAGTTCTGTGGCTCCCCATTGCAAGTTTCCCAAACCTTGCAAATGATGTAACAGATGTAAGTTTTCCCAAAGCTTGTGATGATGTAACAATTATTAATCAATCTCCTTGCATTCAATCTGATGAGAAACAATAATATATAGGCCATCTAAAGTCAAAGCAGATAGTATAATCATCATTACTATGATTCCTCTCTAGTCCAATTGCTCGATATGGAAAGGCACTTTCGATAAATTGGGATAAAAATCTTCATAATGGCATCCTTTTTTATGAATGGAAACATGTGTGAAGGAAAAAGAAAGAAAATAATCATCTCATTTCAATGGCTGCTTTTATGTGCTAAGCATAGCTCCACACTTGTCAGCAACAAACCTCAACCTAGCATAATCCCAATCCCTAGAATATGCATTGCCTCCATAGATGATAAGATTAGGCCTAAAGTTAAAGGCCTTTTCGTCCAAGTTTTCATAATCAATAAACCTAGTTTCCTGGTTAGGGAATCCATGAGGAGTGGTAAACCACATAAAGGTAGAAAGAAACTTTGGACAAGAATATCGAAACACTTAACCACAAACCCTCCATTTGATGTTGCCAAATTGATGATAAATTCCATTAACACATCTGCTATATTCAAACTGTAATTCCAAAGGCTCATGCCAAGGACACAACTAAGAAGAGTACCATGGTGATAATTTGCCTCCTGATCGAGATTGCTAGCATAAATATTATTAAGCTCTTATATGAAATGATCATAACTTGTGCAATCCCCCTCTTTAAAATATTTTCACTTCCTAGGAGTTCTATCAATCTGATAAAATTAGCTGGACCCCAAAGTGGGTCCAACTAATTTTTTTGTTTTTGTTTCCAAACACTTGAAAATTTATACTAATCCACTGACTGCCTAATATTGATTTGAAACAAATTTGACCACTAGGAACAATTTCAAAACTCATTTTACCTTTTTCTGCAAACTTGTCAACTTTGTGCCAAGAGGTCCTTCGACTGACTTTAAAAATTGACCCAAACATCTGACCAGTCTCTGAAACCATACAAACCGATTCTTTGTTCCACAATCTCTTACTCTGTGAAATCTCATCTCATGAGAAATTATTAGTCAAAAGATATTGACTATCAAATTTTCCCTCTCAGAATTACCTGCAAACAAACATGTCAAGAAAAACAAATCGCGTTTGAATTTGGCTTTGAAAACTAAGTAAACAGACACTTGAGGGAACAAAAGTTGGGTTGCTTGTTCACTATCACGAGGAGAGTAGAAATTTGGGATTATGGCTCATGATAAATAATGAGGCACATTTGGAAAATAGTTAAATAAGGCTACTTAGAATTTGCAGTCTGAAAATATTGGCAAAAAAGCATTTTTCACAAATGGAATGAACCTAGAGAAGTGTGCAGACGGATTCATCAAGACTTGAAAATTGGCATACTTAAAGTAATTTTAGAGGAAAACACTATGGTACAATCTATTTGATCTCACATATCACAAATTTCAAGATATGACATCATGAACAGTTGTACTAACAACTCTACAATTTTGATTACCAGTGAAACTTTATAAATTGCAAACAGAATTGCATTTGAAAACTAATCAAACAGATTCGTCATAAGCTCAAATTAGGAAAATAGAAAGTCTCTAACCCCTAGAATATGATGCAAAATAAATTTTATCATTTTGGTCAACTAGGTCAAAATTATAATAAGTCAAACAAAGATTCCTAGAATTTTGAACAATTCACATTAGCATGACAACAATAAATGACCAACTTTGAGGGATTCAAAACCTAGTCAAACGGATTTGAAATGACTCAAAATCTGAAACATAGGCTCTTTGATATGGACACTAAACACTTTCATATTGGCGAGTCATGAAACATTACTGGGTGCAAGATATTCAATTGCAAACATAGCCTCTTGTTGCTGTTTGACACATGCAAAAATACAGAATTGGAAATTGCTCAAAACAGGACTTCACAAAATAGTTCAGAATGGAAAATTTATCATCATGGAACACATAAAAATGTTGAATGCATGGTGTTAGAAATATTAAACACATCATAGGCTTCTCAATTATAGCCAGTTACACATGCATCAAAAAGCATTTGTAGGGCTTAATTTTTCAATGGTACTCAAAATTGAGGCTTCAATTTTGAGTACCAACAGTGGCTGTGTCTGGGGATGCATGTCCCTTGCAAACATGGCAAGGATTCAAATCTTTGGAAGAAGCAAACCACACACCTGACCACAAAAACTTCTCACTTGAACAACTTTATTGAAAGAAAATCAACTACTCCTACTATGTGCAAATGATGGCCCTAGGCCACCAAACTTGAACAAAACTTCTTATCTCTATCATAAATCTGATTTTCATCTACATTCTCATGAGTTAAGCTGAAAACATCTCTTCTATTAGTTTCACCAATTAGATCAACATCTTGAAACAAATTACTTGGTAGAATGAAACAACTTCCTTCATTCTCATAATGCATACATACATCAGCATTAGCCTCTACCTCATGCTCATTACGAGAAAACAAATTAGCATGCTCATGTAAATTAAAATCATTCTAAAAACCATCATCCACATATGACTAAAGCATGCTCTCCACCGAAAACACAAAAGATTCATATTCTACCTTGATCAAAAAATTACATATGTCAAAACTTTGCAACTCAGCTTGTGTAATTGAATGTGAAGAATATGTAGTATCTAATCATTTCCTACTTGCAACCATGTTACTCATCAAATTAGATTCACCTTTTTCTGAAACCTCTTCACACTCAAACAACTGATTAGTTACCAAGTCTAAAAAACTATCATGAAAGTGCTAACATAAATCATGCTGATTTTAATATTCATCAAACAATTCATTAGAATGAACTTTGAACTTATCATCAGGATATAGTGAAAACTCAAAATCAAGTTTATCCCTTCTAGTCTTCACTTCTTTGTTATATTTGAAACCAATTTTAGTATAATTGGCATGATAAGAATTAGAAACAAAATGAAACTTCTCCTTATTGGTACTCTCCTTATTAGAAAAGTCATCATGTGTATTGATACTCGATCTATTATCGCATACACCTCTAAAACTTGACAACATATATTCTGATTTTATATCAAATTCAACATCAAACCTTAGGGACATGACCTCACCTTGAGAGGAAATACCACAAGGGACAACATCTAGAGAAACATTTGCATATCTTTTGAGATCATGAGCTAGCAGTTCTGAGATTTCATCAACACTCAACAAGACTTCATCATAAGTCTCTTATCCTAGGTTCTGATCATAAATCAGCTGATCTAAAAAACTTATAGTAGTAGTACCATTAATATGACAATTTGAAAAGCCAGAATTCATACTACAACATATTACCTCTTCTTTACACAATACCTCTTTACTAGGTGTATCATTTTCATCTTTACCAAAAGAAGAATTATTTGTACTGCTGTTAAAACTTTCGACACTCTCATGCATACTGTTATACGATTCATTTTTAGTCACATAACCATCTTCATCCTACTAACTAAAATCATCTAGTTTTGTAGATCTAGAATCCATCTCTTCATAATCACAAGAAATGTTTTCATTATCTATGAATTCACTAGACTCACTATTACTTTTGACACATTCACATTGGCTATTTAAAACATTCTCAAATTTCTTGAAAAGACTATCAACATGAAAAATCTTTTGCACCCTCAAATGTGATGGCTAGTTAACTAAATTATGCATAAATACATCTTGGAAAGCAATAGGCCATGAAGATTCCTTGGGTCTTAAAGACACATGCAACTCCCTAAGTGCCGATTTAAACTTTTCATAAATCTAATTATCTTCTAGACCTTGAACACTTCCTACCACATTTCTTATAAATCTAACAATCTAGTTGCAAAGATCTTTCTTAATTTATACCATATCTTCTAGCACATCTTCATGTCTTGGTAAACTAATTTCAGATCTAAGATCTGATTCCATTTTAAAATAAAAATTCTACCTCTTTCTTCTAGTGCTAAAAATCATTGAATAGAGACAACCTTTTTTAACACTTGACTTCTATGAAAGAGAAACATGAAAACTAAAATACCTTAAGTGCTGATACTAAACTTTGACCTATTAATTTAGCACAGGTGCAAGACTAGAATTCCTTCACACCACTGATCAAAACCTTGTAGAGCTGCCACCTCCTTGCAAGAGATGAAAAAATCACTACTATGATTTTACCTTTTACACTTCAATTTCTTGTAACAAAAAATTGCAACAACACTTCAAAAAACCTATCAAGAATTTAAAACTTCCTTTTCAAGAGACTATCAAAAACCTCAGATCTTCCCACACAACTGAAAGTCCTTCAATATATTGCAATGAAATCAACTAGGAACAAACTGGTGTAGAGATTTGAGAGTTGCCACTCACACTTTATGAGAAATAAAACATAATTTTTCACTTGAAAAGTTTGAACCAGACCTTCAATGTAGGAGAAACTTGCAAATCATTAACATCTTGAAAAGAAAATACACTTCATAAATTGATTCTTTCTAAACTTTCTCAACAACACTTGAAAAAATTGGATTGATTAAAGATAGACTTATAATAGTCATGGGACACAATTTACATCCAATCTTACAACATACCACTGTCCATGAATAAAGCTCAACTAGGATGCATGATATTTGAGTAAGAAAACTAGAAAACACATTAGATAACTTATTACTACAATTTTTCACACTTCTCTTGCTATATTGAATCTTATTTTTTCAAATTATCAAGGTTTGTCTACCATTCCAATTCAATATAGTCCCCAATAGAGTCACCATTTTGTTGGCTCCTAATTTAACATTTTTGAAATTAACCGAGAAATTAGACTAATACATCTAAGGCTAGAAAATTCCTATGATAGATGTACTCGATTGCAATCTTTGACCAATTATAAGGCATAACTCCTTCTTCACTTCAAGCTATGAAAAACCTAGGTAGGTCAACCTTGAGGTTCTAATATATGGTACCAGTACAATTAAACATATAATATGAACCTAATAGCAATAGATGAAACCCTTTTGTCTTTTGATACTTATGTAATAACATAGGAAAAAAATAGCTACAAATCATAACCTATGAACTCATAAGCTAACTGAGGGTTAATTCTTTTCAGCTCACTACAAAACATGAAATAATTGAAATGATTTGATTAACATAAACTGTGCAAAAAGCCTTCATATCATCTTTCATCTGGTTTAGTGACTAGTGCCTTATCCATTGTACCATAGAGTCACTACCAATAGGATGACCTAGCTTGATTTCCTTACAATTAAGTTTGTCAGCTAAAATGCCCAAATTCCATTCCAATGAATATCCCCTCCATACACCTAGAAACCCTATCAAATCATTGAAGCATTTACTTAATTTTTTGAGTTAAAAGGAACAATAGATATGATATAAAACTCATCCAAGCTGCCTTAAATTGAATAAAACTTATGCATTCAATTATGAAGTCAATATCATATGAAGAATTAGGAGACAAAATAAGAGAAACCAGATAATTCATTGTAAATCCCCTTTTGTATTTATCCTTGGAAAGACCAAATACATTAAACTAATAATACTAAATGGAACTCAAGATGTGTTACATGATCTGTCATCAATTTCCATTTATCTCAGAATAACAAAACATAAAATGAAAAGAGATCTACACAAGAGTAGATGTGTAGCCTTTACTACTAGAGCTTTGCTCAATTAAATATGAAGTAAAACCAACAACAACTTGGTATCACAACAATGATAAAACTTCTCCAAAGATTGGAACCCCCCAAAACTAGAACCTCTACAAAGAATGAGAAAGAGAATGATACAAAGGAATGAATTCCTGAATTTGATCTAAACATGACATGTGTCCACTTGGAAAACATCTCCTACAAGTGGTAAAGCATCTCTCTAATCTCTCTCTACAACTGCGTATCAAATCTTCAATAATTTTGGCTCTCAAAAGCACAAAATATCTCAGATATTTGATGGAAATCATAACTGATTTGATGCCAAATTTGAAACTAATGATCTCAAGAAGCCAATAAAACTTTTCAGAATCACTTTTTTCCACATTCAGATTTCAACAAGCCTTTATATCTACCTCCTAGCCAATTTTAATGCTTAATGGTGAAAACTGCCCGTTTTGCTAAGAATGCCCTAGAAAATACAAATTTGCTTATAACTCAAACCAGTGAGCACTTGTGCAAAATCTAACCTCATATTCATAAAATTCATTTTTCATCTGGTTCCAACAGTATATTGAAGTGCCTATTTTGGACAAAAATCACCCTTGTGGCAGCCATTTGAAAATCTAGGTTCCAAATATGGGTAGAGTAATTAAAAATGAGAAAGTTAAAAAAATTCTATAGTCTAAACTATAGAAACTTACCATAAAAACCAGATTTTCAAATGTTGGAAGTCTACACGTTCAAAATCATGCAAAGCTTTTTATTATTTTAAGATATTTTCCTTCCAACTTCCCTAGGGCATTCATGTGGTGCCATGTGTTAGATTTTGACTGATCCAACTATTCTAGGTAGGTCCCACATACACTTGCTATTTTTTTGGATTTTTTAGTAGGTCACCATGTCATTTGCCAAAAAATCCTCCCTTTTTTTTTGTGGTGACATGGTGACCACTAGATTCTAGTGACATTTCCTAGAAAACTTCTTCCTTTACTACCACATTAGTGCCACCTCAGTGCATGATCATTGCCACATCACCTCCATGTCATTGCCAGCTCAGTTGGTCGCTATGTCACTATGGTTAACTATTGTGCATCTTGGCTTGGCAACATAGTAACTACCATAAGATTATCCACATTTCATCATCTATTCATGTAGTATTCTATGTCATTTCCTCAATGGGGGTGCTCATTCAAAATTTATTACCTCTTCCCATCTCTAGCTGGCTTCATCATTCAGGTCAGGCCCACCACATAGCTACTGTCTTTCCAAAAGGCTTGTGTCTTGAAGACACTTACCATTGGGGTGTAGTTGTACTTAAACATTTTAAAATCCCTTCCTCTGGAAAATGTGGGATAATACTTTTTATTGTTTTTTCTCTCTTTTCATCCCTAAGCTACTCTACAACTTCCTTTGTCGTGACCTGCTGCATGGTAGCTTCTTGCTTCCTTAGACGATTGAGGCAAGTTAAAATTTTTTGTCAAGCATGTCCTATCCATACTAGTAAATAGAATGTAGAATGCATGAGGTAGAAATCACAAATTGACACATCATCATTATTATAACCTTCTTTGGTAACAACATACCAATCCATGGAGAAGTGCTTGGTAATTTGTTCACACCATAATCGAGTGGCAATGTTCAAGTTTTCCATAATTCTTATGCCACAACACCAATATTTTTTTTAATGTCAATTTGAGATGTAGAAAGAAATCTTTCTTCAAGATATTTCTAGCATGTTACAACCTGCTTGGACTCATCATACTTTGTTAGTTGTGATGTTGTTAATGTAACAACTCTTGTCATTGAAGAACCCACCTCTTTCCAAAGATCAATGATTCCCTCTATTGTAATAGTGTGAAACAATTTATGAATTGGTTCCTTATTTAATTGCTACAATTTTTCTAACTCATCCATACAGGGTGCTCTCCCTTTTGCCAAGCTATGTAGCTCCTCTCTTCCTTTTCACATGGGAATTTTGACCTCTTCCTGTGGCTTAGAACCTCAATGTGCCTCCTACTTGAAAGAACTCCCCATTTTTATTTCTAAATAAATCCTCTCTACCTCTTGTCCCATTTTATGAATGGGCTCTATTTCATCGAAGCATCCTCTCCCAGTCTTCTTTCTAAGTCGAGTGCCTTCTAAAATGTGGCTTTCTCTTCATCTTCTTAGTTTGATGGCTCCCCATTGCAAGTTTCCCAAACCTTGCAAATGATGTAATAGATGTAGGTTTTCCCAAAGCTCATGATGATGTCACAATTATTAATCAATCTCATTACATTTAATCTGATGAGAAATAGTGGTATACAGACCATCTCGAGTCAAAGAAAAATATATAATCGTCATTATTATGGTTTCACTCTAGTCCAATTGCTCCATATGGCAAGGCACTTCTGATAAATTGGGATATAAATCTTCATAATGACATCCTTTATTTATGAATGGCAACATGTGAGAAGGAAAAAGAAAGAAAAGAATCATCTCATTTCAATGGTTGCATTTATGTCCTAAGCATAGCTCCACACTTTTTAGCAATAGACCTCAACCTAGCATAATACCAATCCCTAGGATATGCACTACCTCCATAGATGATAAGCTTAGGCCTAAAGTCAAAGGCCTTCTCCTTCAAGCTTTCATAATCAATAAACCTAGTTTCTTGGTTAGGGAATCCATGAGGAGTGGTAAACCACATGAAGGTGGAAAGAAACTTCAGATAAGAATATCTAAACACTTATCCACAAACCCTCCATTTGATGTTGCCAAATTGATGATAAATTCCATTAACACATATGCTATAGTCAAACTGTAATTCCAAAGGCTCATGCCAAGGACAAATCTAAGAAGAGTACCATGGTGATAATTTACCTCCTGAATAGGATTTCCAGCATCAATATTATTAAGCTCTTATATGAAATGATCATAACTTGTGCAATCCCCCTCTTTAAAATATTTTCACTTCTTGGGAGTTCTATCAATCTAATAAAATTAGATAGACCCCAAATTGGGTTCGGCTAAAACTTTTTTTGTTTGCAAAAAATTGAACGTTTATATTGATGCACTGACTACATAATACTGATTCAAAACAAATTTGACCACTGGAAATAATTTAAAAACTCATTTTACATCTTTCTGCAAACTTGTCAACTTTGTGCTAGGAGGTTTTTTGATTGACTTTAAAAACTAACCCAAACATTTGATCGGGCTCCAAAACCATACAAACTGATTCTTTGTTCTACAATCTCTTAACCTATCAAATCTCATCTCATGAGGAATTCTTAGTCAAAAGATATTGACTATCAAAGTTGCCCTCTTAGAATTACTTGCAAACAAACATGTCAGAAAACAATAAATCACGCTTCGATTTGGCTTTGAAAACTAGGTAAACAAACACTTGAGGGAACAAAAGCTGGGGCACTTGTTCATTGTCATGAGTAGAGTATAAATCTAGGATTAGGCTCATGATAAATAATGGGGCACATTTGCAAAATGGTTAAAGTGGGCTACTCAAAATTTACAAACTGAAAACATTGGCAAAAAAACATTTTTTGCAAACAAAATGGACCTCAGAAAGTGTGTAGACAGATTCGTCAAGACTTGAAAATTGGCATACTAAAAGTATTTTTAGAGGAGAATACTGTGGTATAATCAATTTGAATTCACCTATAATTAATTTTTACATATGACATGATGAACAAGGATACTAAAAACTCTGCAATTCTGATTACTAGTGGAACTTTATAAATTGCAAACGGAATTGCGTTTGAAAACTAATCAAATGGATTTGTCATAAGCTCAAATTAGGAACATAGAAAGTCTCTGAAACCTAGAATATGATGCCAAATGAATTTCATCATTTTAGTTCACTAGGTCAAAATTATAACAAGTCAAACAAGGCTTCCCAAAATTTTGAACAATTCACATTAGCATGACAACAATAAATGACCAACATTGAGGGATTCAAAACCTAGTCAAACAAATTTGAAATAACTTGAAATCTAAAACATAGGCTCTTTTGTATGGTCACTAAACACTTACAAAGTGGCGAGTCATGAAATGTTACTAGGTATGAGATATTCAATTACAAACACAACCTCATGTTGCTATTTGACACTTGGGCAAAAATATAGAATTGGAAATTGCTCAAAACAGGACTTCACAACATGGCTTGGAATGACAATTTATCATCATGGAACACATAGATGCTTTGAATTCATGGTTTTAGAAACATTAAACACCTCATAGGCTTCTCAAGTACAACCAAGTACACATGCATCAAAAAGCATTTATAGGGCTTAATTTTTCAATGGTACTCAAAATTAGGGCTTCAATTTTGAGTCCCAACAAGGTCAAAGGTAAGGATAACTTAGTGTGTAGATTGAAGAAATTTTTATATGGCTTGAAGTAAGCACCTCAAAAATGGTATCTAAAATTTGACAGTTTTATGCATGAGCATGGATATAGTAGGTGTCATTCAGATCATTGTATTTACTTTAAGAGGTTGGATGATGACAACTACATTGTTTTATGTTTATATGTTAATGATATGCTTGTAGATGGGTCTAACATGGATCACATTAAGGGGCTGAAACACCAGTTAGCACATGCATTTTCTATGAAGGATTTGGGGACAACAAAATAAATCCTTTGTATGAAGATTAGCAGAGATAGAAAGAATAGGAAATTGACATTATTTCAGGCTGATTACATTGTGAAGGTGTTGCAATGTTTCTCTATGGAGAATGCTAAAGCTATCAGCACACCTTTACCTAGTCATTTGAAGTTGACTAAGGAGTTTCATCCCAAGACACAAGAAGAGGAGGATAAGATGTCCATGATACCTTATGCTTCAGATGTAGGAATTTTGATGTATGCTATAGTATGTACCAGGCCAAATATTGTACATGTAGTGGGAGTCATTAACAAGTATATGAGTCATCTAAGAATTGAGCATTGGAATGTAGGTAAATGGATTCTTAGATATTTGAGAGGAACATCTAGTAAGTGTTTACACTTTTGGGGATCTACTACTACTTTACAAGGCCATGTTGACTTAGATTTGGTAGGGGATATTGATACTTACTATCGATGGGGCATCTGTGTGCTAAGTTTCTCGATTGCAAAAGGTTAATGCTTTATCCACTAAAAAGGTAGAGTATGTTGTTGCTACATAGGCAACCAAGGAGATGATATGACTTTAGTTCTTCCTAAAAGAATTGGGGCATCCATAGAAGGATAATTATTTGTTTATAGATAATTAGATTTCCATTCATCTTCCAAAGAATTTAGCTCTGCATTCAAAGACAAAACACATTCAATTGTGGTACCATTTCATTTGTTTAGTTTTGGATGATGGAAAATTAAAGCTGGAAAATATACATATAGATGACAATAAAACATATATGTTTACAAAGGTAGTGACAAGGGAGAATTTGAATTCCTCTTCAACTTTGATTGGCCTTCTAGACTAAATAGGAATAAAATAACAATAGAGTCTAGGGTGGTTTGATCCAATGGGAGCCTCATGGAGTAGCAACATAGCTATAGGATCAGTCTCCAAGTGGGAGATTGTTCTCTAGTGTAGAGTCTACTGAGTCCCCAAGTGGAAGATTGATAGTTTGTGGTGACTAATTAGGGAACTATTGTACATAATTCATATTATTTTCTAGTTGGCTATTATTCACCAATTTATGGCTGACATGTTGTAACTAATTTTAACCCTAAAGCATAAAAAATACTTGTATAAAAGGGCTTAGGGTTAGGGATTGATTTATAATATGTGATGCAAAAATTGCTTCTTGTGGCACTATTGAGTTACAAGGGATTATAGATTGTAATTAGGTTATAATCATTAGATCATAATAATATTGGACTTGCTATTTGGTGGATGTAGCCCAAGGGTTTGGGTGAATCATGTTAAATCTTGGTGTCTTGTGTTCTCTTATGTGTGATCTATTATTTTCTCATATTATTTATAGTTGTATGTAATTTTTATTTCTATTCATGGTTTTTTCCTAACACTTTGGGCCCCTACACCTTCAAGATGTTTTCCATCAAATTGACTTATGACCTCACTCTTTCCCCCCTCGTGATGGCCTTAAGTGGAGTAAAACCTGGGACAAGCACCTCAAACCTAAAATAAATTTAATTTGGTGGACCCTTCTACATGGGAAAGTTCTCACCCAAGACAACCTTATTAATAGGGGCTTTAGTTTAGCCAATAGATGTGTTTTGTGTAAAAAATAGCAAGAGACCATTATCCACCTTTTTATCCATTGTGAGGACACTTCTACTATTTGGCATCCAGTTCTCAATAAACTAAGAATCAAATAGATGATGGATGTGGATCTCAAGCAATTTTTTTACTGGACTAGTTTCTCTAATCACCTCCTTGTTTCAATGATTTGGAAGCTAATCCCCCCACATGTTTTCTAGTTTACATGAAAAGAATACAATAATAGGATATTTCAGGAGGGGGGAAATACCCCTCGAGTTACTTTCAATTTGGGTCTCAAAATGCTTCTTGAATATATAAATGTTAGTTATTGGAAATGCCTAGATTCACCTCCCTTCCCATCTGAAATTAAACTTTATAGGAAATGGAACCTTTTGCAAGGATTCCATAGAATTGAAGAAGTTGGCCAGAGCTAACATGAAATAGGCTCCACCATTGGCTCAGTCATAAAAACTTAACTTTGATCAGGCTATATTTAGAGGAGAAAAATAAGTGGGTGGAGGAATGCTAAGGGACTATAAAGGTAAATTTTATGCGACCTCTCAAAGAACATGTTGTCATAAAAGTTTGCACCCTTGGCTGAAGTTTAACCTAAAAGAAACCTTTTGAAACATGGAAATATTCTCCAAGTTGTGGGAATTGAACAATGAGATTGATTCTCTAGAGAAGGTTGGATTCCTCACTATTAGGATGCACCTAACTACTTCTTTGAAGGGAAAGGGAGAAGAAAATCCATGAAATCAAACAACCTAGTCTAATCTAGAGGAGTGATACACCAAATAGTATGTTTAGTCTTATCTCTACCTAGAATTGCAAAGTTCATCAATATAATCCCAAAAAAAATAGATTCAATATTTTCTTTAATTCAAAAATCACATGTAGATCAGAAACCAATAGAATTTTATAAGGAAGGAGCTTCACTCTATATCATTCAAAGGAAAAATAGATACGACATACGAGTTGAAGAATAAAAGAACCACATTAACATAAGGCAAGAAGATATTGCACACTATAATAATGGAGGGAAGAGGTACAACAAGAATTATATTCACTAAGAGGAAAAATAAAATTACACTAGAAAAGTATGCAATACAATTGATACAAAATTAGAAAAGAGACCATCCCTTGAAAGAGTCACAAAATTTTCCTATATAACTTAGGCATAACTAAGATGACTTCAACTAAAACTCTGAAACTCAACCACTGTCTTCAAGTTGCAAAGAACAATAATTTTTGACCCGAGGAAGATTTTATCAGATGCACATCTATATGTAGAAAACTATATTTTATGCATAACTCAGGCCTTGAAGAGATAGAGAAAACAACTATAACTACTCTGCTTAGTAGATGGATACCCATGTCAGTAGTAGAATGAAATTTTCATTTATCAGGCATTAAGAACACTATCAAAAGGTGGTTGTAGGTGATGAAAGGATTTTTTTCCCATTTATAAGCCACTTAATTTCATGTTCACAATAGCACTAGGTCAGCTATGTTATCAAGTCAACTGAATTCAATAGTCAACCTCACTACGTGGCCCTATATCTTTGAAGTGTTTTGCCAGATCATCTTTCTTACTCTAACTACCATGTAAGGCCTACATTAACCATCAACTTATTGCATTACACCATTGCAACTATTGATGAATTAACATTTCTTTTACCTATGATGTTACGATGCCTTAGAAATATACCATGTCACCTCTTCACAACCACTAAACATAAAGCCTTATTTAACTGTGTGACAATGTGGTCACTATCCTAATTGCTTTTCACACCCTCACAACTTAAGATTTCACTACAACTCAGACACTTGTGATGGTGTGATGACCAATTTCTTTGACTGTTAGATGTCCCTCACAACTTCACAACTTGAAATATCTATTCATGGTTTAACTGTACGAAGCTGCGATGACTGTTTGAGGCTAACTATTTCCCTTTAATCACAACCTTGCAATTTGGAAATCCAACTCAACAATTAACCTTGAGAAGCTACAACTACAAGCTTTTTTTTCTTCACCACCTTAACCTTAGGTTCCTCTTAACCACTTGTGATGATGCAATAACCACCTCTAACTGTAACATTCTCCTTGCTCATAGTCTCACAACCTTAGATTTTAATTGTCACTAAAACTTTGCGATACTACAATAGCCCTTAACTCAACTATTCTAATTTCTATTCCCACTCTCATAGCTCAAAACTCAAACTCAATAATTAACCGTATGAAGCTACGATGATAGTCTTTTTTTGCTTCACCACCCTAACCAAAGGTTACCTTTAACCATGTGCGATGATGCAAAAACCCTAAATCTTGACGAAAGCTATTGACTTTCACACCTTTGCAACTTCAAAAACTAAAGATTTTGATCGAGTGATAGCTACTAAAGCCTATCTACTTTATCAATAGGAAAACTCCTTCAAAATTGATTACATTAACCTATATCTTGATCCTATGATGATTTGATGAAGTATTTCTTTATGAATAGGGGCCCACTAAGACACCTATCCAATGTTCATATTTTCACTTTGGCTATTCTTCATGAAAGTTTATAAATCAAGAAAATGATAGGCATTGATTTGCATCTAATTTGAAAACTAGGAAAATTCATCATTTAACATTTCTTGGAAACCAAGGAGGGGCCCACAGGGACAAGTGTTAACTTGTCGCTTTCTCACAACATGAAACTAGAGTTAAATTTAGCTTCATGCAAGGGTACAAAGGCCTAGACCCTGAATGCTATGGTAACCTCCCACACCATTGTAACTTGAATTTACTTTAGCATTATCCTTATGACCATATGTTGACTATAGCTTCATAGCTTCAGAAGCTCTTATAGTTTTCTCTTGTGATCTTATGATCCACTGCCTTCATATCTTCTGGAGACTTTATTACATTTACTTATTTATATTATGTCTATGTGCTTGGCCCCACTTTGTTTTAACATTTACCTACTTATGATCTTACGATCATCAATTTTGCATAGCATTGTATCTTGCCTTCTCTTTCTCTATGATCTCTGAATTGCATTTTACTTACCCCCTTCATAACTTTGAAAGTTATCCCTTAACCAATTCCTTTACATCCCCATCATATGCCTAGCTATATCCTTTTTTCATCATAGCCTCAAAAGCCTTTTCAAGAACACTTATGCCTACATGATCTTACCCTTATCATAAGATCATAACCCTTCATAAGCTCAGCAACTTTATGTCTTACGATCTTATGATCTCTTTGCTCTCATATGGTCATGAGTTCCCTTTTGAGACTTTAAAATCATACACCTTTGAGCATGTCATAACATCATATCATTTTCTATCTATCATAATAAACTTATGATGGCATGATATGGAGAAGATCACAAGATTGCAAACCTAAAAACACACACCCATGATGCTATGATATATGGGATATCATAAGATTGGGAGACTCAATACATACCTTTATGATCCCCTGCTAACCTTTACTTCATAACATCAGAAGACAGAGAAATCAAGGTTGAGACTAGAAGCTAAAATCCCCAATCGTAAGATCATAACACTTGATGGAAAATATGAAAATGACATATGATCATAAGATTGAAGGGGATAACTAGGGTTTTTGTTAGGTTTTAGCCACATACCTGGCACACTATGCAATCTTGATGCCATGAATGAATATCTCTGGTTGGATTTCAATGATAGTGACAAGGAATTAAAGGGGGGGCTAAAATGGATAACATTTTTGGTGACTCAGAGGGGATGCTTTCCTATTAAGAATAGGATCAGTGGCCTTAAGAAATCTATTGGGCTATAGAGTCACAAAAATGAGCACTGTTCTACAACAAAAACTGTAAACTCTGCAATTACAAAACCTCAAAACCTTGCTATTTCACAAAGAAATAGCTTGTGGTAGGGAACTTATTGGAAATTGAAAAACTACTCTATTATGTACAAAAACCCTTAACCTTACCTAAAAGTAAGGCTTAAGGTAAATTCCATTGTGTGGAATTGGTAGAATATCACCATTAGGCTTGAATAACTAAAAAGCATTGGCCTCTTTATAGCTAGTGATAATATATGGGCTACTCGACATAGCATCAAACTTGGAGTGTCTTCCTAGGTTAGCTCTATCTACATCCCACTTGAGAACAAGGTCTCCCTCCTTGAAAACAATAGCTTTATCCTTCCTATGAAAACTCCTTTAAACCTATTGGTGATGTATCTAAAGTGTCTACATAGCTTGTTGTCTTTTTTGTTCTAGTTGAATCAATTCTACCATCCTGATTGTCATGGCATTATCTTCAATTAGCTCCAATTGATGAGCTAATTTAAGAGAGGAAAACTTGAAATAGGAAGCTTTGCTTCCCTTCCATAGTCCAAATTTTACACTATTTCCTTCATAACAATTTAAAGTAATGAACTTACTTTTATCTCCTATCATGTGATGTGAACATCCATTGTTAATGATCCATCTATCATTTTTGTTTACACAAGTCACATGTGTAGTTGCCTCATCTTCATCAAATTTGTCCTTCATTGTAACATACACTACTTCATCATCATGTTCATCAGAATCATCCCTATTTTCTTCTTCAACAATATAGCATGACTTCTTGCCTTTATTTTTGTAATCTTTATTGTCATCTTCTCTTCTATTTTTGTACTTGGCACCACCTCTGTAGTTCTTCTTCCATGTACATCTAGCAACAATATGACCAACCTCATTTCAATTGAAACAAATGATAGTAACTTACCTTTGAACTTGCCTTTACCTTTGTGAAATCTTCTTGCAAAAGTGCTTCCAATTGTTCAACATCTTCCTCATCTATATCACTATCACTAGATACATATTTTATCTTTCTCCTCTTCTTCTTCTTGGGCTCTTTAGAGTCCTTCAATAATAGCTTGGATTTGAAAATAAATTAAAGACTCTCTAGTTTGTAGTTGTCAAATTTAGATAGCTCAAAAGTAGTGAGTCTACCTACTAGACCTTCAAGGGTTAGATCATTTCTTGGAATACATCTCAGTTATTGAATTGCAAAAACTCTAATAGCATAAATAGGTAGTAATATCCTCAAGACTTTACTTAACATATTATCATAAACTATTTGACCAGTAACACCTTTTATTGCACTAACAACCTCTTTTATCCTAGCAACATATTGAGCACTATTCTCACCTTCTTCCATTCTCATATCATCAAACTTACTTCTAAGACTCTTAGATTTAGCTTTTGTACATTCTTGTCTCCTCCATAGATAGTGGTTAGGGTATCCCACATTTTCTTTGTAGTATCACAACCTTTAGTATCATCAAATTTGGCATAGCTTAGTGCAGAGGTAATCTCCAACATCGCCTGATTGTGTTCTTTCTTTTTCTTCATATCCTCAATAGTTAGGGTTCCTACTAGATTGACATGTTCCACTTCAATGGTAGTTTGTGCATGATCTCCAAGTCCTCCAAGGTATAGCTTCATCAAACTTTTCCATGTAGGAAAGTTATCTCTATTGAGCTTGGGTACATCTCTTTTTGACATCTTGATCTTTGTGCTTATAGTACCTTCAAACTAGTCCTCTTAAGCAACTAGGCTCTGACACCAATTTTTGAAATTCTTTAGAATAACTAAGAGAGGGGTGGGGGGGTTGAATCAGTTATCCAAGGTCCAGATGTATAAATAGAATTTTTCATAGCTTAGTGAACCCATCAAACATTTATACTCATGCATACATCCATAAGATTATGCATCACTCAAAACTTGTAGGTTACTATCAAATCAACTTGCAAAAATGTAAAGCATGGAACATAATAGATTCATCAACACACATAACACAATTATTTACATAGAAACCTAATTTGGAAAAACTACTAGTAACATGCTACTCCTTTACACTCTTCTAAAGTGATGCCCTCTAAAAGGCCAACCTTGTTAATGGTTACAATACACACTATTAAATGTGACACTATTAAAGGGTTTCAATCACCCTATTAGAAGTAAGCCTTGTTAGAGGACATTAGGCCATTCACCTGGAATGCCATCTAGTTAAAGGATTTACAAATGATTGTTAGGTCAACCTTAATCCAAAGGATTTACCCTAGACTGATACAATTGTTAAAGAGTAACAATAAGGCTTGATATAATATAACTTACAACTTTATTTGCAGTTTATAGATCTCTGTTCAGTCTTCCATTTTGCTTGGCTTTCACTCATTGTAGCTTTGATAGCTTGTTCACTCTTCAAGCACATATCTCCTTAAGACTTCTTGCTTAATGTGCCATTATAGAATCTTCTCTTAGGTCACTTGATGAAGCAAAACCCTTCGACCTCTTATCTCCCTTAGGTTCTCACACATGACAACCTTGCTTCATGACCAACTATTCTTATAAATAGGAAATCAAGATATTTTTTTGCTCATTTTCCATCATCCAATTTAGGGTTATAGATGGATTAGGTAGGATAGAATGTATCTACCCCATATCTTGTCTATTCTAGAAACTTCCTCTAGAATTTTCCTCAAAATAGTTTACCTAGAATTTTGTGCCACTAGCTCATCATCCTTATCTCCACCTAGTTCACAAAATCCAAGAAAAAAACTTGTCGGCTCAAATTCATCGAATCTATGATCTTTAAAATAATGCAATAAATTTGCATTATAAATCTTCTGATGCTTGACACACAATGTGTTACTTGACATCCTCTATGAAATCACTTGACATCAACTAAAGTTTACTGATCCTAAACATCAACTAAACTTTACTTAGCATTAATTGTCTTTCTTAGAATCCATTAGAATTTTCTTTTACTCAGCTCCAACTAACTTTCTGCTCGACTTGCACTGACTTGGCTCGACACCTACTATCCACTTGGTCAAGCTTGGTAGATAAAATTTGTTTAACTTGTTCTTCTAAACTATCTTAGTGTAGCCAACATTTATAACCTTAAGTAGATAATTAATGCATCATGTTACCACTATCTTAACTAATCCTTCTACTTCATTGCATAAGAATAACTCAACCTTTCCTCTAGGTACTTTTGTTACATCTTGTTGATCAAATCATCGTCATCAATCAACTAAGTGATAGTACTTGAATTTGTAAGCAATTGCCTTACTAGCAAATAGAAGGTTTAACATTAATGAAAAACAATGATTGAAACACATAACAATCTCTCTTATCAATGATCTCTTTCAATCTATTTTCAACAATTTTGACACCTTTATGTCGACAAAATGATGAACACTGTCGTCGATCTTTTTTTGTTGAGCATATGATACCCAAAATGCTTGTCAAAATTTTAATGTTACTATTGTAGATATATCATTGAAACTATTTTTGGGATATCTACCTCAACCCACAAGCATTGTAAGCATCCTCATTGAAAAGTTACGCTCCTTGTCATCAAAATTGCAATGAATACTTGTTGAAACTCATGTTGCACATTGCATCCTTATCAAAATGGTATGCTCTTCACCATCAAAATGGTGATGAATACGTGTCAAAACTCATGTCACAAAGATAGCATCCTCATCAAAATGCTATGCTCCATCTCATCAAAATGGCAACAAATAGTCATCAAAACTGATATCACATGTATAGCATCCTCGTGGAAATGCTATGGTCCCTTTTGTCACAATTTCCATGAATACTCATCAAAAATTATGTCATAGGTATAACATCCTTGTCAAAATGCTATGGTCCCTTTCATCCAAATTTAGACATCTGGTTCTGTTTAAAAAATATATATTATATTATCGATTAAAATATGTAATGCCTTTCAAATCTATGATGTGTGGATTTAAAATGTAGAAGGAATGTGTTCCACCTCAATAATAATAACATTAGTCATTACAAAATATAATAATAATAATAACAACAAAAAAACATTACTAAGCTTAATAAAGATTTAAAAAAATAAAAAAAATCTATGCTTGAGTAGTTCAACAATCTTTTCATTAATAAAAATGATCATACATTACATTTGATGGAATGATGTTGAGTTTCTTGTGAATGGGCCCATTCATTACACTGAAAAAACTTGAATAACTTGCTTGTTTAATCCAAGCATTTTCTTTCTTAGAGATAAGATATTGTATGTAGTGATGAGGAGTACTACTTGATAGTCTTTTCACCAAGAATTTTGTTGAGGATATAGTTCCAATAGAACTGTATGAATGATCATGTAGGAAATTGTAAAAGTTATGTAAAAAATAAGAGATGATTCCTAGTCATTGATGGAGTTTTATGATTATTTTAGCCATTTATTGTTTGATACAATTGATTAATTGTGTGTTCTCTTTGATGTTACACAAATGTCATATTAGTTTCAGTTAGTGCTTGCCGAGCTCACTTGAGCAGTGAAGATAGTTTTCTATGTCTACTGAGCATTTTCCAAGTTTAGAAGGTAGTATCTACTAAGCAGTGTCACTATCTACCGAAGTTCACTTAGGAGACAAAGGAAAGCATGTTGAAGATGAGTGTTAATCAAGCTCACTTGGTTAATGGAGGAAAGTTGGATGGAACTAGTACTGATAGAGCTATGTAATATGAATCAAGTTTCACAGTATTTGCCGAGTCACCAATTTAGACTGAATTCAAGACTACTTGAAAGTAATCAATATGGACCAAGCTTCTACATCTACCAAGTGCATGATGATGCCAAGTATTGACAATGGATTCTGTGTATCAAAACCTCATCAAGCCAGTCTTTAGAACTCGAGTGTCTACAATTTGGTCGACTTCATAATTTTGTGTAAACTTGTATTCTAGCTGACTAAGGTGATGAGAATAAGTTATTCTAAGTTATATTTGAGCTGACTTGACAATGTGGATGATATAATTATTAGGTCAAGTTGTGGATTCAAAGTGTGTGAGTGTACAAAGTTTTAAGTAAGAATGAAAAAGACCATGAGCGAATTGAAGATCTGATAATGAGTAGAGGAAATGAAGGATAAGCAAAATATCCTTGTGGAACTAAAGAGGTATATTCAATTGGTAAGGATCAAGTACAAGCCAAAATAGAGATCTATAATTAGAAATTTGGTTGCATTAATTCATGTCATTTCATTGTTGCTTTCTAACCATTGTAGCAGTGATCTAAATCTCTTAACAGAGTTGGCTTAACAACTAGTTGTAAATCCTCTAACAAGGCAATAGTTCTATTGAATTATTTCAAGACCTCTAACAAGGCCACTCCTAATAGGGTGATTAAATCCTCTCATAGGGTCAGACCTAATAATGTGTTTTTAACCTTTAACAGGGTTGGCTCCTAATAGGGTTGACTTCATAAGAGTGAAAAATAGTAACTAGTTGCAATTGGTGGTTTTTCCCAAATTGGGTGTCCACATTAAATCTTGGTTTCAAATGTGTTGATGCTATTTAATTTTATGTGTTTTCAACTAAGTTAAAGTAATGGTAATCATAGATAATATCTAAAGACTTTCATGTTAATATTTACTGAGCAAACATAGTGTTTACCAAGTTACATCGTTTTCTTTGTTTGCTAAGCATTTTCAAGATTTTTTTTTGACATCTAAGGGATGTGAGATTTATTTTAGTGGTAACTAATTCACCCCTCCCCTCTCAGTTACTCCTCTTATATTTCCAAAATTTATAAAAAAATACTTGGCATATTTTAAAGGGTCACCCTTAAACATTATATACTATTGGGAAAATTAAGCTTGAAAAATGTAAGTCACTTTGATTATTTAATACTTTTAGCATAGGAATCAAGCCTTAGTTTGTGATTTATAAATTTTCCTATTTTGAACATACCACTCCTTTTCTATTTTCCAAAATTTGAAACTCCAAAGCACCCCATGTGTCTATGGCACTGGAATACTATTCCATTTTTACCTGTTGCTTTGTTTTCAAAGCAAGTCCGTGGCAAAAAAAGAATGAGATGCATTAATGCCTACATATGACTGTGTAGGTCAATACTAGTGACAATGTATATATATTCTTAGCATGATATTAGATGCTCTGAAAGGAAAACAATTAAACTTGTTCTTTTATGAAGTAAAAAATAACAAAATTGATGATTAACTCTTGTGATATTGCCACCCAGACTAATTTGTGTAGTTTTTTAGTCAAATTCATTTATCCATGTTTTATGAGTAGTGATTCACATAAATCCATCTTGGATGAGAATAAATGGAACACTTGACAATCATTGGATCTAGGTGACGCTCATAGAGGTGAAGCAACAAGACTTTCTGGGAGGTTACCCATCCTAGTGCTATTCCATCTTGAGCAAGCTTAACCACGCTTAACCATAGAGTTTCCTCCATAGTTAATCCCACTCTGCTTGCAAATCCATTTGAAAAAAATTCACCAGGTGTTGTGTCTTATCATTTGATGAGCTTAAGGGGCTTTCTAATGAATGATTCCTAAGACACAACACTTGGTGAAGATTTTGGAATTGGGCTTGCAAGAAGAGCGGGTTTAACCATGGAGGAAACTCCATAGTTAAGCACAATCAAGTTGGAGCAGTATTAGAATGGGTGACTTTTGTAGGAAGTCTATGTACTTCACCTATGTGAGCATCACCTAAATCTAGTGAGTGCCACGTGTTCCATTTATTCTCATGAGAGATGGATTTGTGTAAATCACTACTCATGAAACATAGATTAATGTGTTTGACTCAAAAACCACATAGTTAAATCTTGATAGCAATATTACAATTTTTGTGGAGAAATATCTCCTACTTGTCCATTTTGAAAGCCAAATGTTTGAAATACATTTATAAAATGGTGTGAAGTAGGTTCAGTGGCGTCTTTGCTAAACTGATAATTTTTTAAAAACAATTTTAAGGAGGGAATGTTTGTGATAAAAACTAATGTATAATCATGGCTATAAGAGAATAAATCTTGCAAAATGTAAGGTTCTACATCGTACAAAATATGACTGGTTAACCAAAGAACTTTCAGCCTAAGAAATTTACTCTAATATTAAAAAACTAAAAATAACTTTGTCACATTCTCACATATTTCAGCTAAGAGTACATTTCTTAGGCTGAAATTTCTTAGGAGAAAATATTGCAATTCAATTGGATCAATTCTCATGTTAAAAATTGCCTAAATATGGAAAATAAAAAATGAAAACTATTTAAACTAGTGAGCACAAAGTGAATATTAAAATTGGATGTTAAAGTTGTCAATTTTGGTATTAAAATATGTGATTAGTTACACATTACTTTTTTCCCAAAAGCTTTGTGTTGCAAATTAATAAGACAAAATAAAAAAATTTAAGATAGTTTGCATGCTTTTTTGAATCAATAAAAATTTAAAAGAACAAAATGAAAATAATGTAGACTTTAAATCCATCAAATGACATCTTATTTAGCTACAAAAGTCAACTATACTAGCTAATGAAGAGACATCTATTTTTTGTGTAATTGTAATTGATCAATAAAATTTCTTTATAACTTAGTGTACATCATCATTGCCCCTCTGCATTTATTTTCAACATGCTCAAGCCTTAAAACTTAGCTTGTTTTATCACCTCAGGGGACCATCATCATTACTATCCAATGTTACATTTTTTGTATATTGCTTGAACCTCATTGGTTGAGAGCCCTTTGTCACTTCTAGCTTACAAAATGGAAAACACATTTTCATCTCACCTTATGTTTTATGATCTTATGATCAACCTAGTAGTCAAAACCCTTACTGCACTATCGTAAACCTTGAAAAAAGTCTCTATGATCTCACAATATAATAGTTACCATGGCTTTGGAGCTTTCCTTTAAATCCTTTGTGATCTTACAATAGGTAGCTTACATTTACTAGTGTAGCATCTTATCTCATTTTTCTTTGGCTTACGATCCTACGATCATAGTTTAGCTAACCATTTCATGACTTTGGCAATTATCTTTCTAACCCCATGATGTTATGAGAAACTACTACTGTTCCTTATTGTAGCATAACCAGAATCTACTTTCACCTTTATAATCTCCTACTATAATTCTTGTCATAGCATCATAACACCTTTTCACTGCCCTTGAGATTTTACAAAACACTATTTGTTGTAAGATCAGAGAATGAGAGTCATTAGATTGTAGACTTATGTAAAGGCATCTTTAGTCCCACTAGCTTGTCATGGAATCCACCTTTTATGTGCTATAGTTATGACCAACCAGGATGGAACACATGCCATTTTTTTGACACTGAAATGCCATCTTGCTTTGTCATTTACTACCTTACAATATCACAATTGTCATGCCCATAGCATCATGAGATTCAAGTTCTTCTTCCCTGATCTTATGACTAGGGCCTTAGCGTAATATTGAAAGAATTTACATAGACCATTATGATGTGTCAATTACCTCTTTATCATAGGATCAGTGCCTTCTAGCTTCTTCCTTGTATTCATACTTCTACAATCCTATGAAAAGATACTTATCACTTGGTCATGACCTTTCCTTTCTGCATCTATGATCCCATAACTACACTCTTTTCATAACATCACCCACCATGATATAAAACCTTTCATCAGAACTTACAATGATATGAAACAAAGGGAAATCATAAGATTGGGAACCATTTTTTTCATTTGTGATACTATGACCATAACATATCTTAAGATTGGGGAACTTAAAACATGACTATATGATCCTTTGCTAACCCATATGTTGTAACATTGGAAGAAAGAAAATGTGAGCTCACAACTAGATGCCAAAGCCATGATCATAAGATCAGAGCTCTATGATTTGAAAGATGTACAATCTCCCACTTGAAAATAATTAGGATAAGGGCAAAAGGTTACAACCTTAACAATATTTTTTAAAATGGCAAGATAAAAACACAACCTTAGGATACCAAAGTAATCCCCTAGGGAAAGATTTTTACTATTTGAACTAAGGTAAAATTATTTGGCTAGGATTCTTTTGAAAATTGAAAATAAATGACACACAAAACTCTAATAATGTAAAACAACTTCAGATCATTTTCACAATGAGAATCGAAATTTTATTATAGTGAAACTGAGGGCTATTAGATTTTACATAATAGAATCTTGATGCTCTCTAAATAAGTTAATGAATTAGCCGATAGGCTATTTTATTTTAAAAGTATTCTATTATAAGTAAATTCCTCACACCTAAAGATAGAAAGGGTGTCAGTTAAAGTCACTCTGACCCAAAATTCCACTTTAATCATTTGTCTATGAAATCTTCAAATTTTTTTCAGTAGCATGTAGTTTTCCAATAGAAAACATGATCATCAAAGTCTCTGATGTGCTCAACCATTCTTATGGATTGGGTCATATTATTAGCTTACATGTTCAAACATTTTGTGCACAATCACAATTGTGGACCAAAAATTATAAACCAAACCAATTTGTTTTTTATTTTTTGGACAAAAATCAATTGATTCTTTTAATGAATCATGATGAAAAAGGTCTTTGGGAGTGATGAGTTTGTTTCCTGTATGGAGTAAGAGTTGGTCTTTGGAGAATATACCAACAATAGGTGATCTAAAGGATAGGACCAATGTTATTTTTTCAGCCTTTGTGCATGTTGAAGATAAAATGAAACACATCTATGTAAGGATTTTTTAAATGTTAATGAAATGAGCCTAGTGAAAATTTTAGATTTGTGTTGAAATCTCTACACTTGGCCATATGTTTTAAAAATACCATCAGCCAAAAATTGACATTGATTCTTATGAGAAACACTATGCCAACAAAATTAAAAAAATTAAAAAAATTAAAAAAAAAGAAAAGTTTAAATCATAAGTCCAATTTCATTGTAAGTCACAAATTTCAGAAAATTCATAACACTGACCTTCAAATAGTTATCAATTTTAGTCTTGAAAATATACTTAACATTTACTGGATCCATAGTAAAAAGGATTCTAAAACTTGTGGGGCTCACCTTGAATGTGGGCATTTGCATTGTAGGTCTCTAGTCTAGTCCTTGACAACATCATTTCTTGAAGAGTTCTCCTCCACTTCCTCTTCCAACAATTTTTTTATTTTTTCAATAGTTTAGCAAGCCATCACAATTGTGATGGCTAGATGTGGTGGATATCCATCACACCCGTGGTATTTTTATTGAAAATAATTTCAATTGCAACACAAATTTTGATGGATGACTATCAACCTTTGAGCATGATCATCATTATTGTGATGAGATAGTGAAATTGTCAAATGTCATAATTGTGATGGTGGACTATCAAAATTATGTAATGTGATGATAAAATCTTGGCCTTCCTTCTGCCAAATTGCAATGGATGAGCTTTCCATCACAATTTGTGATGCCAAAAGTCTAACACCCGTCTAATGGGAACCAACTCTTGGTATTTTTATTTGGGCGATGGGAGGCAGTTCCAATTGTGATGGCCTGCCATTGCAATTTGGGTCCAAATGTAGTAGTGATAGTTGATATTTATGAGAACATGCATTTAACATTTCATTTATGAATTTAGAGTTAGGAATTTGTCTAAGTGTGAGATATTTTGCTTATGTGTAGCTGAGGGAAGCTCTATGATAGTGTCATGATGAGGTGTGCTAGTGCACAAGTGTGTAAGGATAGTATGGAGTGAGTTATGATTAAAATACCAGTATGGGTATCAAATAGAGCAAAACATACCATATCAAAAAATTGTATTGTATGGCTTGAGGAATTATTTTGGTTACAAAATAATTACTAAGTCATGATTTGTTAAATTTGTGGATACTAATCCATCAGTCATTTAATCTTAGGTCAAATGTGTGAAGACATGAAAGATGACTAAGTAGTAATTTATGAATATGCGAGGTATAAGTAAAGATCTTATATTGTGCTTTAAATGTGGAAGTTGTATGTGATGCAAACTATTGTACAAATATCTTGAATGACATGTGAGCCTTATGTAATGTGAGATATGATGTATGATCAAAGGAAGTGCGAGTTACAATAGTAAGCAAGTATTGTATATATACTTACTCTTGTGGAGAACTGAATTGTATAATTTCATGTTAGAGCAGTGGGCTCTTCTTTCATACATTGTATTTGTTCTACCAACTCCTAACAAGTTTGAGGTTTCTAACAAGGCCTAGTCCTATATCAGTGACTTGAGACACTATATGTACTTCATAGACTCCTAACATGGTCAATGTCCTTAACTGAATCCTATTGTTTAGTGAATCATATTGTGGGTATCATCCCCACCAAGGTTCTCCCTTTGCCAGGGCTTCCCTAATTAACAAATAATGGTGTTATGAGTTCTCTATATGCATCATTATATTTATTGTTCAACTTGTTGGTTTACTTTCTTATGAATGTTATAAATTAATTAAAAATATCCGATTGTGGGCAAAAGTTTGTAGAATAATGATTCACCCCCCTCAATATTATCTATTTCTAATAATTGATCCCCACCAGGGTTTTCCCTTGGCCAAGGTTTCCCTAGTTAAAAAATAATGGTATTATGAGTTCTCTATGTGCATGGCTATATTTACTATTCACAATTGTTTGTTTACTTTCATATGCATGTTATAAAGTAATTAACAATATTCAGTTGTTGAAAAAAGTGTATAGAATACTAATTCACACCCCCTCTCAATATTATCTATTTCTAACAATCATTTAATCCAATGGATTAGGTGATCATATCAACCCCAACTAGGCAATCAAAAGGTATTTGTGGGGTTGATATTGAAAGGTTATATTATACATTAGTTCCAAGAATCTAAGATCTAAAAAGTAAATATATGCATGAATTAAGATGCAATGGAGTGATTAGAACCTAGAGAAAATCTATAGTTTTATTTATTTCCATGTTGGTGTCAAGCATAGAAGATATCACTATTGATGCTAAGTTATAGAATTGTGTTAGTATGGTCAAGATCACTATGTTCGTTGAGCATATTGGGAATCATGTGGTAGCCAAGTGAATTGAAAGTCTTATGATAGTTGGGCTTATATTTGTGTAAGAAGCATTTATTTCCAAGTACAAAGGGTTATATAGTCAATTTTGAATCATTTTCATTTACCAAAGATTTTAGAGTGTACGAAGAGCACAAATGCAAATTAAAAAAGGAGACTCTAGTGATTGAGAACTGGATTCAATTGTTACTCAACATCACTAATTAGTTTCAAAAGGAATTTAACTATTTATAATACATAGTTTGAGTTTTTCACAAACCCTAAGTAGTAAATATGGCATCTAGCTCTTCTACAAGTGTTAGGAAAGAGGGGAAATAAGTTGTCAAAGTCTATTTGATTAGTAATGATGTTAGAAAACCCCCTTTCCAAGCTATTCCTAAGATTTTATATAAAGAAGACCAGTCTAGTGCATTATCTATGATACCACGAAAGCTATTGATGATTCAAAATGTTAGGTGTTGCTATACTTGTCAAGTTGGTTAGGTAGGAGATATGGAGATTAGGGATTTCTATAGTAAATTGTGTGATAATAGAGTCTTAAGGGAAGAGAAAACAAGATTATCAAGAGAAAAGGGTTGAACCATGCCCTAGATTTCCCTCAAGTGTTTAAAATAGAATGGATTAAGATAGTGTTGAGAATGATACATGATAACTTCATATGGTTAGAGAATGGACCTACAAAGATCACTAAGAGGATAATAAACAAAATATTAGGGTATCATACCCTTGATAGACCTAAAATAATGAGAAGTGATGCTAAGGAAGTAATTGAGAAGAATGTACAAATTTGGTATAGCTAAGATACCATGAAGAATTTTCCTTAGGGAAAAATGAAGCCAAGATCAAGAAACACAAGACTAGTATAATATGGACCAAATAATGTATGATTAGAATAATAATATGAGAATTAATAATGTTCTTAGATGTAGTTTATGTACAAGTATACTAGGAGTTCCTAAATATAAAGGCCTCTAGACTAACTAGGAGTCAACACACTGATAAGTCTTACAACCAAGCACATGTCCACCAGGAGTGGATTATCCTCCATTAAGCACAAGAGTTAGTGTAATGATGAGAGGATAAGCCTACAAAGGTGTATCATGTAAAATTATGTTGTATACACCATTTTCTAAAATAAGAGTGAAAATAACTATGTTATCAACATGACAACTCAATTGATTATGCAAACTTTAGTGTTGTAGACACTATGTGCTAAATTAGAGTTGCTTACTCCTGTGTTTTTCAACATGACAACCCATATGAGTATGCAAACTCCTAAGTGTCTAACCTAATAAAAAATAAAATAACGCATTAACCTAAGTAAACTTAAGAAAAGTGTAATAAATAATTATTTACACCAAACAATAATATAGGTGTAGTTTGGAATAAGAGAGGAATGACTACTGACACTATATCAGTCCCCCTAGTTGCATTTTTTGTGAGAGTGATTGCTCACAAGTTCTTTTAGTCTAGCCAACTAAATAGTGTATCATGTATGGCAATGGATTTGGAATACAAGATATTAAAGATCAGGAGACATACAAGAGACTAAGGAGAAAGTATACACAACTAGCTAAGTCAGATGAGGAGAAGACTAAGTTAGATGAATTAAGTCAATTTAAAGTGGTAAGTCATAACCCATCCTCAAATATAGACAATCTATGTAATAATATGAAGTAAAATGTAGATTTGTCTAGTTTTGCACATATTGACTTTGATAAGTTAGGAGTAGTAGATAAGAATAAAGTGGAAGAAGCCATATATGTTATGATGGCTATATTTAAGTCTATTGTACTAGATATTTTTGACTTACTACCTAAGAGTCTATATGACCGAGTTGAGTAGAAATGAAAATATAGGTTAACAATAGAGAGACAAATAAGGGACACTACATTAGCTAGAGTGATGCCTTCTTTGGATAAGTAGATGATGGAAAAAGCCATGATTAAATAAAATCAGAGATTTTCTCCCAAATATAGAGCCTTCAACATTTTGCAACATGAAGTTGAAGAGGTAGTTACATAGAGTACCTTAATATGGAATGCTTTTTATGGGTTGGCAACCAATGATGTAGAGACTGAAGGTGATGCTAAGGAGTAAGAACCTAAGGAATTTGGAGAGAAAAGGAAGTTGGAGAGAAAAATGATGAATAGGGACAAGAAGTTCAAGTCAAGGATGGTAATGTGGGATGCAATAAAGAGACAATAGAAGAAGAGGTACATGTGTACAAGATGTACATGTGTTGAGTGTCAATCCTCCACATATAGACAAAGTGAGTCAATAGGACTTAGTTCTTATTAAGGATTTTCCTAATACTTTACCTTAGAACATCAATCCCTTGATTGATGAAGATTTGGAAAAAATTTTGAAGGACTCCACCATAGTAGAAGAACTATGCAGCAATCATGTGTTGGTGAGAGTGGATGAGATTAAGAAGGCAAAACTTGCCTTTGTGGGGGAGAAACCAAAAGACACATCTAATGCTCCCTCTTAATCTACAAAAGACAAGGAGAAATAAACAAAGGATATTCAAGAAGATCAAAGTGAAAATATTGAATAGACAAGTGTTACAACTGAAACACAATCTATAATTCCTATAGTGGTATTCTAGATGAAAGAGGAAGTAGCACAAAATGTAGACACATCCGTACCCAACCTAAATAGTTTAGGTATGCTAGCATTGTTGACTATTGAGAAAGATGGAACTAAGGTTCACATAGGTTAGGAAGAAAGTCTTGTGCCTAATTCATTGACACAAGGTGAAGCACAACAAGAAGAGGTGAATAAAGAAAAAAAGACTAAAGATTTTAAGGTGACCACTGCACTAGAGCAACAAATTGCTATACAAACCTTTCTTACCCTACCAATTTCTATTACTCCTCCTAGTAGTCAAGCTATCTAGAGGCCAAGCACACATGCCACACCATTACATATATCAAGGTGAAGTGTAGAAACAACAAGGAGCCAAGATGACACATATTATGGAGATGTAAGCCTAGACAAGGTGATTGAATTACCAAAGTTTGATCTTAACATAATCAACATAGAAAAAATAAGCATTTTACAAGAATCTATACAAAGAAAGAAGAGACAAGAGTTGCTTAGAAGGGAGCATAAGTAGAAGCAAGTGCTACATGACATCAAAGACATAATTCTTGATGCTTTAGCCTTCCAAAGATAAATAAAAAAGAAACCCATCATTGAGAAACTTGTGAACACTATTGACAAGATTAGAGATGAAGACCTGGATTCAAATATGAAACTTTTAGAATGGTCTAAGAGGAATTTTCATTCTAAGGTACTTGAAAAGATATATAGTGCTATTGCACTTAGATAGGTTGATCTAGTAACCAAAGTAGAGAGTGTGAAGGTTTTGGAGAACATATTCTCTCTTTACACCAAGCTATGTGATGTAAATCTATTCACATAGGAAGTACATAGGGCTATTGACCAACTACAAAGAGATCTACAATGAACATGTACAATATTATAACTATCTCCTGGTCAAAGCTAGTCCCATTTTCAAAGGTTACTGTCAACTCAAGGGAAACTTGTTGACTTACAAACACAAGATGCAAATATAAGATCTTGATTAGTATCCAGTCCATGTTGACCTCACACATGGAAGTTTTTCATAAGGAACTAGCCTTTTTTGAGACATTGATGAAGAAAGATAATCAACATTCTATTCATGATGGCTTAGTTGATCTTGCTGCCTAGCTAGATACTCAATATCAATCTCTAGAAGTGTACCATCTACTATTCATGTACCACCCATGACATGAGTGTCAAAAATGGGGGAATAGAATATAAATAAGGGGAAATAAGAGGAAATGAATAAAAAAGGGGAAGATGAATGAACATAGTACAGTTTTGAGTAAGGGAAAGTACTAATGTAGAAATAGGGGACATCAAAATAGAAAACATTTACTCAACAAGAGTACAAGATTTAGATATAGGAAGGAAACATCTACTCAAGGGGCATTATGGAGTTTTGGAGAAATAAGGTATGATAGATAGGTCATCAGTTTTACAATTTTGCACATTTTGAAATTTTCTATGGGATGCAAGTAATGTATATAGATTGTCTGATTTATGCTCATATTAAGGTTGTACATGCATGACCAAGTATTTTTTCTACTCATGTCAAAGGGGGATATTGTTGATCACATTTTTATTTTGACAAGGTAGTGAAAAAACACTTAAGTCATAGTCTAGCAAAACTACAGTGTGAGATGAGTACAAAGAGTAAGTCAAGCATAAGTTGTTAGATAGTGCATGTTGAGAAATATACTTAGTTAGTGTTGAGCACCAGTATGTGCTGAGCAGATAGTATGCTTTGAGTCACTCAAGTGTTGAGGAAGTCTATACATGCTGAGTGATTTAGGTGTCAAGTAAACAATGTATGTTGAGCCATTCAGAAGCTAAGTAAAAACATTCAAAATGTAGTGATGGCCAAGCATCAGAGCCTTCAGGTGTCAAATGAATAGTTTTTGACATAGTTATTTATAATAGTACAAAATTCTATGTAAACCATTTTTTGGCTGACATAACGATTGGTTTATGATAAGGTATATGTGAATCCCTATGCATGACATGCAAGCAATCAGAAAAAGGGATGAAATAAGTGACAATATGGATCAACCATAGTTATTGATCAAGCCATAGCCTATCCATGATAATTCTCATATAATAGGGAAAAACCCTAAACAAATTTTATGTGCAAGGAGACAAATGCTAAGAGGTTAAAGGGTATTCATGGTGGCTAAAGATTTTGAGAAAGAAGTATGAATTATAGATTCAATTAGAGAGAAAAAAGAAGAGAAAATAGAGCATTGAAGAGATAGATCTAATTAGAAGGATCTAGATACAACCAAAAAAGAGAAGAGATCAAACAACACTATGCTAACTAAAGGATCATGGTGTTGAATCATTTTAACAAGAGATATCAAAAAAATATTTTAAAAGAGTACTCCTAAAAGGCTTGTATAAATCTCCTAATACTATGCTTACTTTATTGTGATTTGAAATATTCTAACAAGGTGATACCTAACAATCTTTGTAGCCTTTGATAGGGTATACCCCTCACATGGTAGACCATAGTTTATGATCAAATACTTGTAGCCATAATTAGAAACACTTTACAACTGTAGTAGTAAAGATTTATGGATGTCATCCCCACCCCAATTTTACCTCCTCTTTGGAGGGTTTTTGGGTAACCAATATCATGTGTCAAATGTTAATTTACTTTATGATATGGATGAAATTTATGGATGTATATGTCAATTTACATGTTAGATTATGAGATGGATGTGTGGTGAATATTTTATAGTTAAAATTTTGAAGTGTTGATTTACCCCCCTCTCAGAATTCACTTTTCATTAAGTAATTCCAATGCACTTATAGAAACATATATCTCCCTTATTTTATGAATGATAACTTGTACACATGCACACACTCTCCCTCTTTGACATCAATGAAAAATACATCAACCATTCACATGCATCTTTAGCTCTTTACACTAGAGCACATAACATCTTTGTATCATTTTTTTCATTGATATAGAAATATCACTTCAACATCAACTCTTTGCAACTACGTATTCTCATATTTTAGCATATTTCTTTTCACACTCTTAGGAAGCTCCTAAAGCGTGACCTCCTACATCTATCTTGTGAGATATTCTGATCATAACAATTGATATGATGTAACATCTCTTCTCAATTTTCTTTAGGTAGGGGAATGACCCCTAACTTACCTCTTAGATAATCAAAATAATCCTTAGGTAGTTCCTTTGGGAATATGTCAACTATTTGTTCTTTTGTGTTTACATATTCTAATCTCACTTCTTTGTCTTGTACTAGATCTCTCAAGTAATGATACTTGATCTCAATATGTTTATTCTTCATATGCATCACAAGGTTCTTTGATATGTTTATAGAACTTGTGTTATCACAATATATCACAATAGATTTAGTGATGTCTTCCTTCATACCTTTCAACAATTTCTTGATCTAGACAATATTTGAACAAGTTATTGCTGCACAAACATACTCAACCTTTGTTGTATATTTTGAAATACAATTTTTCTTCTTGCTTTCCAATGAAATTAGTCTCCTTTCTAAAGGGAAATCTCCTCCACTTGTACTTTTTCTATCATCAAATTTTTTTGCCCAATCACCATCTATATAGACCAACTTGTTACTCTTCTTATACTATAGTCCATAGTCTTTAGTTCCTTTCAAGTATCTCAATGTCCCCTTTACTTCAATCATGCGATTTTCTCTAGGATTATTAGAGAATCTAGCAAAAATACCAATGCTAATGAAGTGCCAAGTCTTCTATTAACAAAATATTGTAATTTTTCAATCATTAATCTATATTATGTTTTATTCACCTTAGTGGAATCATTATTCTTTGACAGCTTATGTCCTCTCACCATGGGTGTTCCAACTAGTCTCGAGTCTTCTATTCCAAAGGTTTTTAATATCTCATTGACATACTTAAATTGTGTAATGTATATGGAACCTTTCATTTGATAGGCTTGCAATCCATCAAAGAATTTTATCTCTCCAAACATTGACTTCTCAAATTCCTTCTTCATTTGACCAAAAAATGACTAATGTGTTGAATCCTTTCTTGAAAATGTGATATCATCAACAAAAATATCTACTAACAATATCTTACTTTTATATTCATTTTTAAAATATAAATTGCTAATGTCACTAGTTCTTGGAAAATGAAATTTCACCCAATATTTGTGTAACCTTCCATACCATGCTCTAGGGGCTTGCTTCAAACCATATAAGTCTTTGTGTAACTTACATACCACATTCCTCTTGTTTAGATCAACAAATACTTTAGGTTGTTTAGTGTAGACTTATTCCTCCAAAATTCCATTCAAAAATATAGATTTGACACCCATTTGATATACTTTGAATCCTTTGTAACAAACATATGCAAGAAAATTTCTCACTCCTTGCAACCTTACAACTGAGGAAAATGTTTTACCATAGTCAACTCCTTCTTCTTATGCATACGCCTTACAAACTAGTCTTTCCTCATTCCTTGTGACTTCACCTTTGTCATTCATTTTATTTCTAAAAATCTACTTAGTTCCAATCACATTCTTATCCTTTGGTATAGGTACTAATTTCCATGTCTTGTTTTTCTCAATTTTCTTAGTTTCTTCATTCATTGCCTTGATCCAATCTTCTTTTTCTAGAGTATCTTTAACATATTTAGGCCTAAATTCACATAATAAGCATGTATCATTCTTTAGTATTCTTCTTGTCATGACTCCTAAATATTTGTCTCCAATGATTTGATTTGGTGCATGATGCTTTCTAGCATGTTTTGACAAAATAGGTTCAAGTTTTGTTTCTTTGTTGTTGTTCACTAGATTCAACTTTCTCTTCTTCAATTGTCTCCAGATGTAACTTGGCTTCCTATGTCTAATGGTTGAAACTATTTGTTTGTGACTTGCCTCCTATATCCTAATGCTTGATAGTCTATTGATTCTCGACATAACTCTTCTACTAAACCTTAGTAGTGCCTAGCTACTAATGCTCAACAACCATTTTTTCTCATTCAGGTAATGTGTTAGATTCACTTTCATAGATATATACAAAAAAATTGTAATCTTTTGGTTATTTATTGCATTCTTCTTTATTCTTTTATGAAAATTCATCAAATATAACATTTTCACTTTCTACAATCTTGTTAGTGTTAGAATTCAAACACTTATAAGCTTTTCTTTTAGTGGAATAACCTAGAAATATGCCTTCATCACTTTTTGCATAAAATTTACCTTTTCTTCCATCTCTCAATAGGTAACACTTACTTCAAAAAACTTTCAAATAATTCACATTAGATGCATAACCATGCCAAATTTTGAAATATGTTTTGTTTGTAACTTTCTTCACTTGTACTCAATTTAGAGTATAGATTATAGTACTTACACCTTCTCTATAATATTTTTATGAAAAATTCTTCTCCATCATCAATGTTCTTGTACAATACATAATTATCTATTACTTGTTTTAGCTATACCATTTTGTGGTGGAGTCCTAAGTGCACTCATTTGTCTCTTGATTCTTTTGGTATTGCAAAATATGTTGAAATCATCTAATATCAATTCATCACCTTTCTTTGATCTCAACCACTTTATATTCCTTCTTGTATCCTTTTCAACTCTACATAAATACTAGTTAAACATTTGAAACACATCAAATTTTTCTTTAAGAAACATCACAATCATCATTATAGAAAATTCATCAAAAAATAGAATGAAGTATTTGTCACTGTAATAGATTTGCACTCCAATAGGACCACATAAATTAGTATGAACCAACTCCAAAATATCATTAGAATAATAGCTCTTTTTCTTGATACTAGACTTTGTCATTTTACCCATTTGACATTTTTTGCACATCACCTTATAAAGTTTTCTTACTATTTGTAACCCTCTAACTCTCTTCATCTTACTAATGCTTACTAGATTATCAAAGTTCACATGACATAACATCTTATGTCATAGCTAACAATCCCCACATTATCAAAATAGACAAGTGTCTTTAGATAGGTCTAGATAGAACAAGTTTCCTCTTGTTTGATCTCTACTTCCAATCAGTTCACTAGTAGCATCATAGATCTTTTCCCTCTTGTTTTGGAATCAAACTCTATAGCTTCAATTGATTAAGTATTCTACACTCAAAAATTTCTATTTCAAACCATCAACTCAATATGTATTACCACATTTGATCTTATAATTCAATATAATTTATCCTTTACCTTTCACATAATATGGTGCATCATTTCCAAACTTAAAACTACTTCCATTATAATGTTCTAGCTTCTCAAACTTACTTGTACCACTAGTCATATGATGTGAGCAACTAATATCAATTATCCATTTATCATTCTTAATAACATGTGAAATAAATGAAATTTTATTATCCTCATCAAAATCATCTTTCATTGCAACATCAACAACTTCTTCATCCGAATCATCATAATTACTATCAAAACCATCTTCTTTAGAAATGTAGCAAGATTTATTACTTTATCCTTGTATTCTTTGTTATCTTGGCTATCTCTACTATCTCTCCTTCCTTTTTACTTGAAATTTTTTTATCTATGTCAAGATCTTGTATTAGTATGACCAACTTTTTTACATGCAAAACAAATGACAAGAAGTTTACCTTTTTATTTTCCTTTTCCTCTAAGTAGTCTTCTAGCCAATAATACTTCAAGCCCTTCAAGATCATTATCAGATCCACTATCACTTTCTACATAATTTATTTTCTTCTTTTCCTTAGATATATCAACATTTAGTTGTGCTTTATATGCCAATTCAACACTAGCAGGGGAATAATTATCAAAATTTGAGAGTTAAAATACATCAAGTCTACCAATTAGACTATCTAAGGCTAGATCATTACTAGGTGTCCATCTTAGTTATTAAATTGAAAATACTTTAATTGCATAGATAGGAAGTAAATTCCTCAATACCTTACTTATCACAGTCTCATTAGATATGTCTCTTCCAACTCCTTTGATAGCATTCACCACCCCTTTGATTTGACCACAATACTATGCAATAGTTTCACCTTCTTTCATTTTTATGTCATCAAATTTTCCTCTGAAACTTTTTTCTTTAGGTCTCAACACATTTTTATCTCCTCCATGGATTTTTGGAGACTTTTCCTACATTTTATTTTTTGTAGCGTATTCCTTTACATTATCAAATTCAATATAACTTAGGGTTGTTTCAAGTTTAACCATCATTTAGTTGTGCTTCTTCTTCTCTTTAATTTGTTTAACTGCATAGGTTGTGGTACCTTAACATACTAATTCTCCATATAGTATGATGTGGAATCTCCAATACTAAATAAGTGAAATCTCATCAGTCTTTTCCATGTTGGAAAGCTCTCCTTGTTTAGCTTGGGTATCTCTCTCTCTCTTTCTCATACATCTTGATCTATAGTTATAAGTGCTTCCAACTTTCCTTACAAGCACCTATGCTTTGATACAAATTATTATGAGGATTGAGAATAACTAAGAGGTGGTTGAATTAGTTATTCTTTGGTCCAAATGTACTAAATCAACTTTTAACAATCATAAACAACTTAATTAATTTTAAAAAAATACCTTGTCCATATAGCAATCTATCACCAATTTAACATTCTTTAACTTTTTATTATCTCTGTGAGTGCTAACTAACAGTACATAAACAATTGTAAAAATAGCATATATAAAGTAACATCCACACATGCAAATAACACTTTGAGACTAGGATTTAATGTGGAAACCCCATTTAGGTAAAACCACCAAGTAACATGCTACCAATTTTTTACTCTTTTGAAGTGAGCTTAGTTAAGAGACAACATTGTTAAAGTTCATATAACACACTATTAAATTTGAGCATGTTAAATAATTTCATCACCCTATTAGGAGAAGCATTGTTAGATTACTTTGGATCATTCCATATAATGTCACCTTGATTAAAGAATTTAGAAAATGATAGTTAGGTCAACCTTGATTAAAGGATTTTGAAAATCATAATGGTTAGAATATAACATTAGGTTTGATCTATAAAATACAACTCACTTTGCAAATTCAAATCTCCATTTACTCATCTATTGGTTCATTGAATGGCCTCCATTATCATCTCCATCACTAATCTACTTAGCATCCCTTCAAGAAATCATACTTCATCAAACTCTTCATAGTTCTCCTCTATTACTCTTCTCCTCATAGCTTCTCCTTATGATCACCAATTAATAACAAACCAACCTTAAAAAATGTCTCTTATGTCTCTTTAAATAGGAAATTTGATCTTTTTCACTTAAACATCATTGTAGATCTTAGTGTTAGGTCAGATTCATCAAAACCTTTCATCATTTTGTTTTCCTTATCATTTCTTGATACTTCTAGAAACTTCTTATCAAATCATTTCCTTTGGTCATATAAAAAACTCTCTTCATGCATTAAATACTCCAACTCCATAATCCTTATCATCCATGCAATTTGACTAATTTGAATTTCAAATCTGTCAGCCTCAAATTCAATTCTTTTATAAACTGTACCTTTTGTTGTCAATCAATAATCATTGTGTTGTTCTTCTTGAACATTACTATGTAGCTCAACATTCACTAGCTTGTTTAGCCATTACTACAATTAGTTTCTACTAACCTTCCTTCATCAACTTGCTTGGTAATAACTATCACTTAGCTTGAAATTTTTGTTGGGGCTTCTACTTAAGTTCCTTAATCTTCTTTTTCAGCTCCTTCATTGACCAACCAAATTTGATACTCGGTCATGCTTAGAGTTTCACTCAATTCTTGTCATTTAACTTATACATCAATTTCATTTGTCTTCTACACTCCATGTATTGATTAAACAACACATTATCTTGTCAATGACTAACATTCAAGTGCCCATTATCATTCCATTATACTTTACTTTACATCACTCAACAACAACACTAACTCACCTTGTTATTTCTTCTTTTGAAATCCTCTTCATCAATCAAATGATATGACACACTACACTATTAGTAAATGTCTCTCCAACAGTTACACAATGTCTTACAAGTAGGTTTGACATCATAACAATCATTCCAATTATAGTTTCCAATAGTATCTTGAATCATTATAGATTTAAAACACATTTTGAATAGTGCATACATATTTGAAAAAACTAATTAAGATGAAATAATGTATTAATAGTATTTATTTTAGTTAAATATGTAACATAAATAATAAAGATACGTTCAACCAAAAACACATATTTACTTGCATTAAAATACTTATTCCAAAAAATAAAAATAAAATTGTTAAAATTTGCTGGTGAGATTTTAAATATTTAACATAGACCATTTTTTTATATAAATAGTTATTATTATTATTACTATTATAAATTCGGATAATCAAAGTTAATTTTTTAAATTTAAACATTAAAATTTAGACCCTAACTTTAAATATACAATATATTTGAAATACATTATTTAAAAAAATATTATTAGATTGAAAATAATAAAATTTTCAAAATATCAAATTACACAAAAGAAATAATTAAAACTATAATATTTATTCAAAATACATTTATTTTAAACTTTTTATAATTATTTAAAATTTGCATACAAATTCTAGATTAAAAATATTAATTAAATAATGATTTAAAGTTGAAATATATTTAGTTAAAATATTATAGACACTTTTTATTTAAAATAATGAATTTATGAGTTGTGATTTTTTAAAATTCTAATAACATAAATATAAACATGAAAGAAATAAAATTTTAATCTTTTGTTGAATTTTGAAGATAAGATCTCTAGGTCTAAGATTGATTTTTATGTCTATTGTTACTTTAATAATTAGGTAGCAACAATTGTTAAAATATATAAATAAATAGACAAAATACAAATGAAAATTAAAGTACATGTACATACTTAAGATAAGGTAGAATATGCAAAAATATAAGTTTATAATATTAAGATTATAATAAATTACTTTAGTTGTATATCACTAGTACAAAAATAGCTATTTGTGACTTAAAAAACAACTAAAATTTGTATTTATGCAACTAAACTGAGTCACATCACTAATAGTAGTTAATATCTAGTCATTTGTAACACTACTAAATTTACTACTAAGAAATTTTAGTCATTTATTTGATCACTGATTTTGATCATTAATTTAGTGGTATATTTAATAATTGATTAGTAGTAAATTTAATCATGTTTCTAGTCACATATTTAGTTGTATATTTGATAGTTGATTTAGTTACATATTCAATAGTATATTTAGTAGCATGTTTAATCATATATCTGATCACACATTTAGTTACATGTTTAGTAGTATATTTGATCAAATATTTAGTAGTATTTTTAATAGTGTGTTTGGTCATAATAGGGCATGATGGAATCAAACCACCATCCATCTACTTGTAACAAAAGTGCTCTTCCATTGAGCTAGCACCCATTAAAGAATGATCATCACCTCTAGGTTGAAGTTCATCCTCAACATTTGTAATAAGAGTAAGTCTACTTTTTCTAACTAAGATAAACATTATCCCTATTCTTAATTTGTATTGAGAGAAAGAAATTGTGATATATATGGTCTAAATTGCTAGAAAAAGTGGAAGTTCTATGTTTTAAGTTTCTCTATAAATTGCCATGTATTAATTGTAGTTATTATTGTCAATTTTTCTTTGGTTGCTTTCTCTTCACTAGGTGAATTGGAATTTTATACATCTTTCAAAAGAGGTCAAAATTTCAAATCAGATTTCATAATTATTGTAAGCTTGGTTTTACAAATCCAAAGAAAATAGCTTGGCAACTTGTTTTCTCTACCAACGATATTGTATTGCCAAGCTGTGCCATATCTAGTAAAAAATGGCTGATTGTCATTAGAATCAAAGGTGGAAAACATAAGCCTGTCAATCTCTAAATATGTTTAAGAAAATAATGTTTCTAAAAGAATTTGAAAAAAAATTGAGATCAATTATAGTTTAAAGAGAGTTCCAAATATCAACAAGCATTAACTAGAAGTTTGAAGCCTTGACACAAAGAAGTTTTAGAAAAATAGTGTAGTTGAAGAGCAGTTTTAATGTTCCATTATTTAAAATTAAGCCAAGATGAAATCACAAAAAACCAATCATACATTTCTCGTGAATCTCATGAATTTTGGACCAAGAAAATAGGAGAAAATTTAATATCAATAGGACCTCAAATAAATTCTAAATATCAAATAAATTAAAGTTTATTTTTTAAATAGTTCCACTCAATATCAACTACTGGTCATTAGAATAGTCATGCCTATTGCAGACAAAATATCTTTAAGAGAAGTTGATGCAAGGAAGAGGAAAATGGGAAAAAATTATATGCTTTTACTTTTACCTTTTATTGGAGCATCAAACTTCAAATTGATTAACCTATTGAAAAAACAACAATGCATAACTCATTGGGTAATTCAGACAGGAGTCACCATTGTGCTAAAACATTGAAATCTCATATTAATATTGAGATTACACTTGTGTTGAAAGAGAACTATTGACTAATGAAATGATTCAACATTATATTTACAACATTAATATTGTTGGAATGTGTTAATGGGAAGAGTGCTTCTGAGAGGGGGCAGGATGAATCAGAAGTACTGACCTTTTAACATCTTTTAAATCCTTAATAATATATAACTAAAATTAACATGCATGCATATAAACAATAAACAATCATGAAAAGAAAACATGCATCACCACATAACACTTGAGATTTTGATGACCCAGAAACCCTCTAGAAATAAGAAGGTAAAACTAGGTTGGGGATGATACCCACAAAATTACTGCAGCAATTGATTTCAACCACTTCTAATGGTTTGCCCTGTTAAAGGCCTGCCCTATTAAAGGCTACAACACACTGTTAAATGTGACCCTGTTGAAGGATGATGGGGACACAACCCAAGCACAGAATGGACACAATAGGAAAAGGGAAATTGTATTAACTGTGAAAATAAGCTAGTACATTCAGTATAGAGAAAATAGACTTCAAAACATGCCCTAAGGGCTTACAATAGCACAAAACTAGAGATAATTTCTCCTTTTGGTACCTCCTCTCAATTTCCACTCCGAACTGCCTTTTACAATGCCAAAAATGTCCTTAAATAGATTCCAAAGGGTTAAGGACTAGGAGTACATTCTAGAAAGTGTTAGTAGGCATCCACCGACCAAGTAGAAGGCTCCAAAAGCCACGTTAGAAGTTGGTGCAAATCTAGAAGAATTCAAAAATGGTAACCGAACTTTAGGGAGGCATAACTTTTGAAGCCATTTAATGCCCCTAACCTGACTTTGAAACATTCTTAGGAGGTCTCCAAAAATTAAAAAATTGCAATAACTTTCAAACTGTGGGGCCTTTTGACCTGATTCTTTTTTTGGAATGCTCTATATTGCAATTACATTCATCTGGCCAATTTACACCTCCTAGTTCACCAAAATGATGGCTCAATTACATACTCCTATTTTTTTGACATTTACATGAATCCCAAGGTGTTCAAATACTCTATCCTAGAACACTGATAGTAGAATTGTGAGAGTTGGAACCTTTATTTGACCCAAATGGGTACCTAGAAATGAAAACACATGAAACAGAAACTAAGTCTAAGTACATTTTTTTTTGGGCGACACAGGATTGCCCTTATACCTCTGGATGCTCCTGCATCAGACACCCAGGGTAGATTGAAAAGTGACCTTGTCACTTTATGAATGGTAGAGGAAATCCCAAATGGGAAACCTCAGCTGCTAAAATCCAAGTTGAGTCCTCTATTGGCCGTTCTTTCCACTTGATCAAATACTCTTCATACTGCCTATTTTTGGTGCTCCTACCCACACGATGATCTAGAATGTCTTCTATCTCCTCATTCTTAGAAGCAAGAATTGGACATGGCTCTAACATCAGTTCCTCATCTGCACCATCATCATGATACTCTGTTAAGTCTGCAATGTTGAAAATAGGAGAAATGTGAATACCATCTAGCAACTCCACCTCATATGCATTTCCTAAGTCATGTTTCTTTAGAATTTTGCAGTGGCCAAATTTCTTCATTTTCAGCTTGTTGTAAGTACTGGCTGGAAATCTTTCTTTTCATAAGTGTACCATGACTAGATCCCCTACTTGGAATTCCTTATGTCTTCTCCTTTGATCATCCCTAGCTTTATACTCTTGATTCATCTTGGTAACGTGTGCTTGAACCTCCTCATGCAAATGCTTGATATGTTCAGCAAATTCTTCAGCTTCAACACTTGTCCTTTCCCCTTGCTCTATCTTCCTCAATTCTGGCACAGTCCTTGGGCTACTTCCATATACAATGTGGAATGGTGATCTACTAGTACTCCTATTTATAGAGTTATTGTAAGAAAACTCAGCTTGTGGTAAAATCAAATCCCACCCCTTGGGCTTATCCCCAACTAAACATCTCAGTAAATTGCCCAGACTTTTGTTTACCACTTCTGTTTGGCCGTCAGTTTGTGGGTGATGTGTGGAACTAAATTTCAAGTCTATTCTCAACTTTTTCCATAATGTTCTCCAAAAATACCCCACAAATTTAGTGTCTCTATCAAAAACTGTACTCCTTGGAAGACCATGTAGTCTTACCACTTCTCTGAAAAATAAGTCTGCAATATGGACAACATCATTAGTTTTGTGGCATGGAATGAAATGTGCCATTTTGGAGAACCTATCAACTACCAAAAATACTAAGTCATTACCCCTTGGTGTCCTCAGCAATCCAAAAACAAAATCCATACTTATGTCCTCCCATGGCTTTGATGGAACAGGCAATGGCTGATATAGTCCAGTATTGTGGCTAAATCCCTTGGCAACTTGACAAACTTGGCAACTTTGTACAAACTTCTTCACATCTTGTGAAATCTGAGGCCAAAAATAATGTTCTCTAAGAATGGCAATGGTCTTATCTCGACCAAAATGTCTTGCCATCCCTCCACTGTGTTTCTCTTTAATCAGATTTTCCCTCATGGAACTCCTTGGAATGCACAATTGGCTGCCCTTGAATAACATACCATCCTGAATTAGATAGTCTAACTACTTAGTTCTATCTACAACAACAAGCTCTTTACAAGCTTTCCATGCTTCAACAAAATCAAGATCTTCAAGGTACAGATTGTTGAGTTCATCAAACCCAACTACTTCAACCTGCATTATTGTAAGCAACAACTGTCTCCTGCTTCATGGATCTGCAACCTTGTTAGATTTTCCACTTCTATGTTTCAACACAAATGTATAGCTCTGCAAGAACTCTACCCATTTCATATGCCTCTAATTCAATTTACCTTGGCTATTTAGGTATTGTAATGCCTGGTGATCAGTATACAAAAAAAATTCCTTTGGCAATAAATAATGCCTCCATTTCTTTAAGGCCTAAACTATTGCATAGAACTCTTGATCATAAATAGAATACTTCTTCTTTGCATCATTCAATTTTTCACTAAAATATGCAATAGGCTTACCTTCTTGGCTCAATACAGCCCCAATAGTGCTGCCACTAGCATCACAATCCACCTGGAACACCTTTTTAAAATCTAGAAGTGCCAACATAGGTTGTTCTATCACCTTCTTCTTCAGCAATTCAAAACTTCTTGCAGCTACTGCAGTCCATTTGAACTCTTTTCTATCCCCTCTTATTGTGTCAGTTAGGGGTGCACATATGCCACTAAAATTCTTAATAAACTTCCTGTAAAAACTAACTAGACCATGAAATGATCTTACCTTAGTAGCAGACCTTGGAGTAGGCCATTCCAAGATGGCTTTTACCTTCTCTGGATCCATTTTGAGACCTTTAGGTGATATAACAAACCCCAAATAGACTAATTCCCTTTTTGCAAAGATACACTTCTTCAAATTAATTAAAAATTTCTCTTCCCTTAACCTTTCAAGGACACTATGAATATGCAATAAATGTTCTTCCAAAGTCTTGCTGAAAATTAAAATATCATCCAAATAGACAATAACAAAATTTCCCAAGAACTTCTTAAGTACCTCATTCATAAGCTGCATGAAGGTGCTTGGGGCGTTCATCAATCCAAAGGGTATGACTAACCACTCATAAAGACCCTCCTTGGTCTTGAAGGCTATTTTCCACTCATCTCCTTCTCGAATCCATATTTGGTGATAACCACTCTTGAGATCTATCTTTGTGAAGTACTGAGCTCCACTCAAGTAGTCCATAAAATCATCCATTCTTGGCAAAGTAAACCGATATTTGATGGTTATCCTATTTATAGCTCAATATTTTGTACACATCCTCCACTCTCCATCCTTCTTTGGTGCCAATACTGTAGGTACTGCACATGGACTTAGGCTCTCCCGAATTAAGCTCTTCCTCAATAGCTCCTAAACCTATCTATTTAGCTCCTCTATTTTAGTAGGAGTCATCCTGTGAGCAGCCTTGTTAGGAAAACTAGCTCCTAGAATTAGATCTATCTAATGACTGATTTGCCTTACTGGTGGCAATCCTTCTGAAACATTATTAGAGATAATATCTCCAAACTCAACTAGTAAATCTGAAACTTCAAGTGGTATTTCACTACTACCTTCTTTATCTTTCCTAGGAATCAAAGCATAGCACATACGTTGATGTTTCATTCCATCTAAAATTTTTCTTCTATCAACAAGACAAATCCTAGCACTGCTACATACCTTTTCACCTTCCTTTTTCATGGGCTTCAGTTTGTGGTGAACTCCATCCTTTGTTAGAGAGTGTGTGTTTACATGACCATCATGTACTGCATGTCTATCAAACTGCCATAGTCTACCCAATAATAGATGCCAAACATTGATTGGAATAACATCACAGAGACCTTCATCATGGTAACTCCCAATTTTGAATTTCACGAGACATTGTTCACTTATAGGACCTTATGATCATCTTTCACCCAAGCAATTTGATAGGGCTGGGGATGTTTCTCCCTCTTGAGCTTCATCTTAGAGACCATCTCCTCTGACACCAAGTTGTCAGTGCTACCACCATCAATGATCACATCAAAACATTTTTCCTCACATTTGCACTTGGTGCAAAACAAACTCCTCCTTTGTCCTAGTTCAATATCACCACTTAGTAGGACCCTTTCATTTACCAAGGTCTCTCCTCTTTCTACATCCTCTGAATGTGATGACTGTGCATCCTTATCCACATGAGCAACCTTAGCTTGACCCTCAGCTCTCCTATCTATCCTTCCTTATCATTGAGGGCATTCAAAGGCATGATGAACTTCTTCATTGCAATGGAAATAGGTACCATGAAAGCCTCCTCTTCCTTTTCTACATCCTCTACCTCTTCCTCTCTAATTTCCAAAGTCTTGATCATGAGAGCAATTGAAACCCTCATTCCTCTGGTTCCTGCTAGTACCCACATCTTCATTTTTCTTTTGGGTTTCATTTCAACCTCCAGATGACCTACCGCTTCCCCTTCCTCCTTGACCACAGCCTCTTTTTCTCCCTTCAAACCTCTTATTCAGCTTCTCTTCAACTCGTAGGGCAAACTGGTATGCCTCTTCAATGCTGGTCATTCTTACCAGACTTAATTCCTCTTGGATGCTAGGTCACAACCCACTGATATAATGAGCAATCTTCTCCTTATTTGCTTTTGCATGCCCTACTCTAATCAAAAGTTGATAAAACTCCTCTATATATTCTTGGACTGATCTTCCCGCTTGCTTTAGCCCATGCATCTTCTTAAACAAATCAAGCTCATAGTCCATAGGAATGAATTGCTTCTTTAATTTGTCCACCATGCTATCCCACCTTGTGATCTTCTTCTTTCCTCTTCTGTTTCTTTCCAATTGAACCTCTTGCCACCAAATTTTGGCATGGCCTTTTAGTTTGGCCTTTGGAAACTTAACTCTATCTGGGTCCCTGATATCCTCATACTCAAAGTATTCTTCCAGTTCATTGATCCAGTCGATCAACTCATTTGGTTTTAAATTTCTTGAAAATACACCCACGTCAATTGTAGGTCTTTTCCCAAAATTAGTAATGGCCCTAAAAAGCCTTTACTTTACCTGATTTAGAACTTCCCCATAAAATTCCCCTTCTGGTCCAATTTCTTCTTCTTCATTGTCATCCTCACTGTCGTCACCTGCGGCAACATTTGTTCCTCTACGGAGCTCCTCCTGCAATGCTTGTACCTACCTTTGGAGGGCTCTAACCTCCTCAGGATTAATAGCTCTGACCCTTCCACCACACTCTCTTCGTGGAGGCATCTTCTTAACTCAAACCCACAACCGCACAGTCCTGGTGCAAATTGCCTCACAATCGGTGCTTTGTCTACACACTCAGAAAAACCAGCTTTGATACCACTTGATGGGGACACAACCCAAGCACATAATAGATAAAACAGAAAAAGGGAAATTGTATTAACTATGAAAATAAGCTAGTACATTTAGTACAGAGAAAATAGACTTCAAAACATGCCCTAAGGGCTTACAATAGCACAGAACTAGAGATAATTTCTCCTTTTGGTACCTCCTCTCAATTTCCACTCTGAACTGCCTTTTACAATGCCAAAAATGTCCTTAAATAGATGCCAAAGGGTTAAGGACTAGGAGTATATTCTAGAAAGTGCTAGTAGGCATCCACTGACCAAGTAGAAGGCTCCAAAAGCCACGTTAGAAGTTGGTGCAAATCTAGAAGAATCCAAAAATGGTAACTAAACTTCTGGGAGGCATAACTTTTGAACCGTAGCTCCGATTGATGAACCGTTTACATTTTTGAAAAGCTCTTGAAGTGCTCTATAGCCCTATGGAGGAGCTTCACTTGTTCCCCATTTTCAGTCCTTTTTGAGGTCATTTAATGCCCCTTAAGCATTCTTAGGAGGTCTCCAAAAATTGAAAAACTGCGATAAATTTCAAACCATGGGGCCTTTTGACCTGATTCTTTTTTTGGAATGCTCTATATTGCAATTACATTCATTTGGCCAATTTACACCTCCTAGTTCACCAAAATGATGGCTCAATTACATACTCCTATTTTTTTGACATTTACATGTATCCCAAGGTATTCAAATACTCTATCTTAGAACACTGATAGTGGAACTGTGAGAGTTGGAACCTTTATTTGACCCAAATGGGTATCCAAAAATGAAAACACATGAAATAGAAACTAAGTCTAAGTACATTTTTTTTTTGGGTGACACATGATTTCCCTTATACCTCTGGATGCTCCTGCATCAAAGAATTTCTACACCCTATTAGGAGCATGCCTTGTTAGAGGACTTAAGAACATTCAATTTAGAATGCCACCCTATTAAAGGATTTACGTAAGGCTGTTAAACCGACCTAACTCAATAGAATTTCCAAAATTCCTAATACAATTATGAGAGAGTATTAGAGTAATACACCTAATCTAATACAATCTCTGATACTAATCTTAGGCACTTGATCTGCTCTTCTATAACTGATCTCTGCTAGATCTAATTTTTCTGATTGTGTTCCTTGTTCTATTCTGATCAACTAGATGTGTAAATTCCATCCTTTCCACTAAATCTTTGACACCAATGGTCTGCAACAACCTTAATAGGCTCTACTTTTCCTTCTTCTTTTGACTTTCCCTTTTTTGAATGGTGTCAAGACTCCCTTATAAAGATTAGAGGTTCATTATGCATCCTTGATTCAAGTGTTCCCACTCAAACCTTTGAAATTGACCCATTGGCTGCATGAAGTCTCCAATTTTCTTATTGGTTGCATGAAGATTGAATAGCTGATTGAGTGTATTTGATCTTATCTCCTTATTAAATAATGAGTCGTGCATAACTAATCTTAGTTTGTGATTGCACAAACTTTCATGCTGATCCTACATTGCTCAACACATGAAGTAATACTGATGCTCGGTACCATCTATTTTGGATTGCTCAACATCCATTGTGTTCCTGTGTTACTCGACACCTGTTAGTTTTTTGCATTGCTTGGCTTCTATTGATTCTTGAATCACTTGGCTCCTATTAACTTCACAATGATCAACTCTTGTTGGATCCTGAGTTACTCAACACATGTTGAATTCTATATAGCTCAGCATATACTGTAATGTGTTCTTCTCAGTAGCAACTATAGTTTTCTTGGCACTATCTGTGACTCAACACATAAAGAAATTCTAGCTTAGCTTCTATTGTATACTTGACATGTATGGTGAAGATGGTTAAGTGTGTTGACACTCATTTGTCAATCTTACTTATTTGATCAACAATCTCCCCCTTTGACATGAGTGTCAAAAACACTTAACTGATCATTCATGATCCAATCCTTATGTGTACATTCTTCACTTTCTTACAAAATTTTAGAAATAATATTGTAAACAATAATATACCTTATGTCTCCCCCTAAGTTGATTATGCCTTATCATGTCATAAATTCTAATATCTTGTGCCATTGTGCCTAATGTTCTTTGTTTCTGTCCTATTCTTGCCTTCTAATCCTATATCAAAATTGTTTGATGATATTTGCATGTCCCTTGACTCCTTTATTTCTATTTATAGTCAATAAACTTCAAGCTAAAACAAAATTTCAAAATTTGGCAATTGAATTGTGCTCCCCCTTAATTTATTCTCCTTTTTAATATATCTCCTATATTATCTCCCCCTTAGAATATTATCTCCCCCTTTTTAATACTTATGTCAAAGGGTTCTGAACAATAATGCCATGCTTGGCCAAAAATGTCTCGTTTACCTCAAGGAGTATTTTGAGAGCTGCATCCTAGTTATTCAATGCAATATCCAATGACTTGTGTTGGATTGCAAGCTCTACTTCTAGATCAACAAGTCCTTCATGTGTAGAAATATTTGGATCCTTCTTTAGGACTATTTCAACATACATTTTCTCCTTATGTAAGACTTCTAAATGGGGAGTGATAGAGGCTTGCATTTGCATCAGCTTTTCTTTAATAGTAGCCTCTTCTATTGATAATGCAACTAATTCCCTATGAGTGTGAAGCATTTGAGTAAAATGTTTCTCACTCTGTGCAGGATTTGAGGGTAGTTGCATATTGGAGAGCTTAAGTTTTCTCTCAAGGTTCAAAATTTTCTAATTTATTTCTTTTGTGAACCTAGAAAAATCACACAATTTGCTATAAAGTGAAAAGATATTCCCTAATACAATCTTTACATTATCTAGTTTCTTGGCTAGGTCAACCTATCCTAAAATAATGTTATTAGCTATCTTTTGATTGACCTTGCCTAGGAACTTTTTTTTTGACCATTCCATGAGTTTTACACTTGTATCATGGTCTTCATTATTCACTTGGTCAACTATATCAGATAGTTGCTCAAGGATTGGCTTGCTTGAGTCTAGAGGTTATAGGATGAAGGCATCCATGAATATATCTTTGATTTCATTCATTTCCTAATTGTATTTGAAGTCTTTCCTCGATGCCTCTTGTCTCCTTCTCTTGTCCAATGCACTTTGTATCTCATTCATCTTTTCTTTAGTTAAAGTGCTTGAACCATAATAGGGTATTTGAATGTCTTCATCAAGCTCAGGGATACCATAATTAATGGTCCTAGCTACCCTAGTAGAACTTGAGCTTGGTGTACTGACTTATAAGGTCAATGTGTCAGTACTCAACTGCTAAATAGGTTTGGTAGGAGTACCTATTTTTAGCAATTCAAATAAAGTTTGTATTGCAGACTCCTCCTTATCCTGTGTTTCTTCCTTATCCTTTTCTTGTGTCACTACTACTGGGGGTGTACTCACTGTCTGTACTATTATACTTATATCTACCCCTATTGTTGCACTCAGCTCCTGATGAACTTGCATGGCTATTCTTTGTGGTGAATGAGGTGGTAGAAATGGAAGTCTAGTAGTTTAAGTGATCTGAGGTGGTTCTTGTGGTGGCACCTCACCTTTCTTGATTTTATCTACTACCTTTTGGAGCTCATCTATACTGACCAATATGGGACTTGTACACAATTGTGCTTGAAGAGTTGATTGGTCAAGGATCTTAGTGAGATCCTCTATAGTTAGTGGATTGATGTTTTGACTTGAGGTGTCAAAAACATCCTTAATCTTTATGATTTCTGTAGGTGTAGTAGTAGAGTGAGGAGGAAAAGGAGGTGGAGGTTGTGTGTCTTACACACTTTTCTACTCATCCTTGTCTTCCTCCTCTTCAACCTTTTTCTCTACTTCTGTCTTCTCTTCTCTCCTTTTTCTTCTCTCTTCAAGTTTAGCTATGGCTTCTTCTTTGTACTCTTTTTCAAGGACATCTTTAATTTTCTTATATAAGTTCTTCCATGATCTTGTTGTCCTTTGTACAACTTCTTCAATTTTATTTTGTAAAATGGAGAATGCTCTATACTTAGGTGTGAACCTAGTGTTATTCCTTTTGACTGCATTAGTTATCTGTTCCCTTGTCAAATTAGGCAGTATGCTTGCTAGGGCTGATTCCCTCATCTCCTTCTCCATTTTCAGACAAAAATGCCATCTGTCTTCTAATATTTTAGACAATTCCTTTTGTAATTGCCTATCAAGTTCAAGAGGTGTATACTTGAACTGTGCCATTAATGCATAGACTAATTCTTCTATTCTATATTGTTCCTCTGTGGTGAACTTATTGAAATCAATCTTTTTCATTTCACTTAAGTCTCCATTCCTAATCTTTTCACACAATATATCAACTAAAGACTTAGGAGGATGACTTACTTTTTCAGATTGATCTTCTTCATTAGTATCAAGTTGTGCTACATATCTTTTCCTCTTCCTTGGCTCTTCCTGTGCCTTCTTGGCTATCTTCTTCTTCTTTGTAGCTTCCTCTTGGCCTTTTGTGTAGAGGCCCTTGTTGTAGCTCTGGTTGTTGGCTTCTTGGGTGTTGGCATGGCAGCTTTCTTTGGTTTAGGCTCAGGAGTAGGAGGTGTTTTTTCCTTCCTTTTGATGACTTGCCTTTGATGGGTTCTTCCTTGGCTACTTCTTCCTTAGCACTCTCATCTCCTTGTTTTGGTTCATCTTCATCTTTCTCATCATCACCTTCCTCTTCTTCTTTACTAATTTCTTCTTCTTCTCCTGCCGCACTTGTTTCTCCAACACCAAATTTCTTTTTTATTTTCCTCACTAGATTTTCCTTCTTTTTCACTGCTATGACTATTTTGAGTTCTGTAACCACTCTTGATTTGATAGTGTCATACATTCCAAAGGCCTTTGTAGTTTTGTCCATTTCCTCTGCAAGTAATGTTGTAATGACTACAAAAGCTTGATCAACATCAATCTCATATCCCAATGGTTTGAGCCATCTTACTCTTAGGACTGCTTGGATATAGGTATAATCAATGTCAACAAGAAAGCATATGTCATTCACATGTTTTTCTACCAGTGAAACTGGTATCCTCATTCTCCTTTTCATTGCATTCTTGAAGTCATCAAAATATACAGTCATTTGGTCATCAAAACTGTCTCCCATTTGTGCAATAAAATCATTTATTTGATCAACAATTGTTTTATTTTGACTCTAGCTGACTTTGCCAAATGAAGGGAATTCCTTCATCACAGAAAAGAACATACAAACTAACACTGACCCAAATTTAAATTGTGCTCCCTTGGAATTTCTGATTGCTCCAAGATTTTCATTAATCTGTTGCAACATGAGCTCTGCAAGGTCATATGTGTGGTCCTTCTTTATTAGTTTGTATGCAACATCCACAGCTATGCAAGGCACACTATTTAATCTACTGGACTAATAAAATTTGTGTGATATGATACTCACAACAAAGTCTAGAAGTGGATCAATAATGGTGTCTATTGTTAAGCCTCTATTGTTCCACTTTGCTCTTATGTTTCTCTCAATATTTTCCCTCTTGTCACTTCTCAGTATCTTGGGCTGATCTAGGCTTGGAAAATGTATGACCCTATGAACCATCTTCTTGGTAATTTTAACTAGTCCTTGCTCTAACCAGAATGATCCAACATGGATTCTACTAAGTATTTTGTGTATCCACTCAATTTTGAATACGATTGGAAAAACTAGAGCTTTGGTTAAACCCTTCTTCTCTACAATTGAAAATTCATCCTTCAATATACCGTTGTCACAAAGTTTATCAAAGACATTAAAGATTTCCAAGTCTCCTATGGCTCCTATTTTGTAGTTGTAACACTTTTGCACATCTTGAACCATAACAACTTTTTCAAGGATGGCAGATAGGGTGGCAACGAGATCATTTTTATATGCAACTTCTAGGATTGGCTTGAATTTGGGTTGCTTCACTTGTTACTAACAAGATGAATCTCATGAATTTCCTTCCATTCAGTGGACTTTGAACTAGACACCATTTTAAATTGAACTAGAGTTTGACATTTAAAATAAACTTCACAAACTATACAACTCAGCACCTGAAGGAAATACCTAGTTAGATGCTTGATATCACTTGGGTAGATGCTGAATCATTGGTTGAATGCTTGAAAATTGCTCAATTGTGCTCTTGGTAATCATTCTTCATTTGAATAGCTCAAAATGGATCAATTTTCACCTTTAAGTGGCTCAAAAAACTTGTATTTAATGCATTCTTGTACCTTCACCTATCACTTGGCTTCCAAAGGTTTTCAACTTGGCATCCACTCCACTTTACTTGGCAACCATTCTCAGTCAACATCTACTAACTTTGTTAATAACTTAGCAACCATTGCAAATTTACTCAGCTTCCACTAAACTTCTTAACTTGGTATCCAAAGCAGTTTTACTTGGCAACCAAAGATACCTCAGCATCACCTTTCAAGCTTTATCTTGGCATCTTGACTCGTGCAAATTTATATTTTGCAGTGCTTCTTAATTTTTTAGGGCTAATGTATGATACTTCCTTATATGTATCAGCCCTATAGGCTCATCTTGTGATTAGTTTGATGAAATATGATCACTTGACCTCTTGGGTGAAGTGACCCTTCCATTAGATGTACTTGGTCCATCTTTTCTTCACCATGTCTTCTTCATGTATGTTCTAATGTGTTCCTCATCAACCTTTTTTTTGCCCTTATTTACTTCAATCTTGGGTGCCTTGGCTTTTGTTGGACAGTTCCAACCAACGTGTCCAGTCTTCAAGAAAATAAAGCAAGTAGTTTGGTTCAACCATCTTTTATAGTTCCCCTTAAAATGTGTTATTATGCAATTCTAGGGTATATGTCCATACTCTTGACAATAATGACAACTTTGTCTTGTATTTTAGTCCCAATTGTAATGGTATACATAGTTGTCCCTCCTTACATGCTGATTTGATGTCCACATAGGCTTTGATTTGCATTCAAAGGCTCTATGTACATACTTCTTACAATTGTGGCAATGTCCATCAAACCTTTGTGTCCTTGTGACATTAGACCTATAGTCTTGTGTCATATGTCCTTGCATGTTGCACTTGTGTCAGTAACCCTTGCTTTTGGGTGTGTTTGGCTAATTGATCCTTCTACTCCTATAAACATTAGCAGTATGCCCCTTTTTATTATAGTAATGACAAGTGGTTTTAGAGTCCTTACCTTTATCACTTCTTTGCTCAAAACTCTTTGATGATTCACCAACTTCAGTGCTAATGTATCCAAGTCTTGATGTATCATGTGCTGATCTTGGAGATTTTAGTAATTGGTCAAAGTACTTGATAGCTTCACTTGACTTGTTGAGATTCTCTACTATTTCTTTTTCTCTTTTAAATTCATTCTATAGTTTTTCATTCTGCATCCTCAAAGTGGAGATCGCAATATCTTTCATATTGAGTTCATGATGAAGTTTCATTAGTTGGGCAAGTGTATCCATCTGCATGTTTGAGATTCTTGTTAATTCAGTACATTTTTCTTCAAGTCTGTTTGCAAGATTTCTTTTGTCATCTTCCATCATGACTCTATCCTCAACTGCTCTTTTCTTTTGCTCAGTTATTTCACATAGCATCATGGCCTATGATTCATGTTCCATCTTGAGAGATCTTATCTCTTCTGCTTGAATTGTGTTCTTCTCCATCAGTTCTGCTATTGCTGCATCAGACTCTTTTGAATCTCCTTTGGAAAATACTTGTGTGGTCTCAATCTCCTTGTAGTGAATATCATTTTTGGCTATAGCTATTTCCTTCCTTCTTTTAAAGGATTTTCTTAATTCCTCTCTATCTTCCTCTACCTTGTGTAGAGGGAGATGCACATCTATCACCTGGTTCTCAATGATCTTCCCAAGTTTGAAGACTTCCATCTTTAGATCTTTTCCTCCAAGTTGTTAGGCTTCTTCTCGAGAGAACTTGTCTTTGCTACCAATTATTGGAATGTCTTAATGGGAAGAATGCTTTTGAGAGGGGTGGGGGGGTGAATCAGAAGTACTGACCTTTTAACATCTTTTAAATCCTTAATAATATATAACTAAAATTAACATGCATGCATATAAACATTAAACAATCATGAAAATAAAACATGCATCACCACATAACACTTGAGATTTTGATGACCTAGAAACCCTCCAAAAATAAGAAGGTAAAACTAGGGTGGGGATGATACCCGCAAAATTATTGTAGCAATTGATTTCAACCACTTCTGATGGTTTGCCCTGTTAAAGGCTTGCCCTATTAAAGGCTACAACACACTGTTAAATGTGATCCTATTAAAGGATTTCTACACCTTGTTAGGAGTGTGCCTTGTTAGAGGACTTAAGAACATTCAACTTAGAATGCCACCCTATTAAAGGATTTACATAAGGCTGTTAAACCCACCTAACTCAATAGGATTTTCAAAATTCCTAATACAATTGTGAGAGAGTATTAGAGTAATACACTTGATCTAATGCAATCTTTGATGCTAATCTTAGGCACTTGATTTGCTCTTCTATAACTGATCTCTGCTAGATCTGGTTCTACTAATTGTGTTCCTTGTTCTGTTCTGATCAACTAGATGTGTAAATTTCATCCTTTCCACTAAATCTTTGATACCAATGTTTTGCAACAACCTTAATAGGCTCTAATTTTCCTTCTTGTTTTGACTATTCCTTTTTTTAATGGTGTCAAGACTCCCTTATAAAGATTATAGGTTCATTATGCATCCTTGATTCAAGTGTGCCCACTCAAACCTTTGAAATTCACCCATTGGCTACATGAAGTCTCCAATTTTTTGATTGGTTGCATGAAAATTGCATATGTGATTGAGAGGATTTGATCTTATCTCCTTATTAAATAATGAGTCTTGCATAACTAATTTACATCTTAGTGTGCAATTGCATAAACTTTCATGCTAATCTTGCATTTCTTAGCACATGAAGTAATACTGATGCTCGACACCATCTATTCTGTATTGCTTGGCATCCACTGTGTTCCTACATTACTCAGCACCTATTAGTTTTTTACATTGCTCAGTTTCTACTAATTCCTAAATCACTCGGCTCCTATTAACTTCACAATGATTGGCTCCTATTGGATCTTGAGTTACTTAGCACATGTTGAATTTTGTATAGCTAGGCATATATTGTAATGTGTTCTGCTCGATAATAGCTATAGTTTGCTCGGCACTATCTGTGACTCGGCACATAAAGAAATTGTAGCTTAGCTTCCATTGTATACTCAACATGTATAGTGAAGATGGTTAAGTGTGTTGACACTCATTTGTCAATCTTACTTATTTGATCAACAATTGGGAGCACATGTAAACAAGAAAATTTTAGTAGCATATGCATATATGATGATTTGAATCAAACAAAAGAATTACTAACTACTATTGTGTTTCACTACATTAATGCAACCAATAAAAAAAAGAGTCCTAGGAAACCCTAGAGCATCTTAAAAAGGGTACCCAAATGAAACCTTATTGGTGTCCTCAAGATTGAGGAATGTGGATGTGCTCTCCTCAAATACAACTATTGAATCCTAAGGTGATGAATATATGAAAATGAGTATGACCCTATGCTAAATAAGTGAAGAACACTTCAAGAAATGGCTATGGAAGCAACCATTCTTGAGAGCATTCAATAATAATGGTGATGGATGAAAGAAGTAAATCTAAGGGTGAAATTATACCATAAATATACAAATAAATGAAAGAAGTAAACAACTACAAAAGGGTCAATACTAAAATCTCTAAAAGCACTAGAAAGCTCTAAGCACAAACTAGCATGATAATAATGCAATGGAGGAGATAAAAAATGATTGAGACAAGGGCTCTATTTATAGGCTTGAGAGAGGCCTTGAGGAGGTGGCATCTATGTCGCATCCACATAGGTGCCACAAGGGAGAACATGGGCTAAGGGGACAAGCCATGGAAAATTCAACACTGTTAGCATGAATGTTGATGATACTACATTGGAGGAGTATCATGAGCATTGGAGAGTATTGATATGTTGCATTCATGATAGTCTTTGTCATTGATATCAATATAGCATTATTTTTATAATGATTGGTAGTGTAGAAGACAAAGATCTTGATGGTACAAAAAATGGTTTGGTTGTCTACTCATGCACAATTATGGACATGTAGAACACAATATCCTAATAACGTGGTTAAGTATGCATAGTCTAAGTCAATGATGTACATAATTTGTACCTAATTTATAGACAGTAGTTCAAAGACAAACTATTTGGAAAGTAGTTCCTAATGATTTTTGTCTATCTTACATCTAAGATGTAATGAAGTGATGCACAGTTAGGTAGTGATAAAGGATAGACAATTGATGATGTCAACAATTGCGCAAGTCTTAGTATCACACGTTTGAAGTTTTGTATAGAATGTGAGTTGATAGTGCTATTAGAATTGTAATTTAATTAATTATCTTATTTTAAATTAATTGGGAAAGCCTCAAGGCTAACTCAAGGAGTTATTCTGAAGATATGGTATAAAGGAAAGATGTTTTCCTTGATTGTAAAAAGTGTTAAAGTATTGTGATCATTGTTCAAGTGAAAAATGCAAAAAGGAGAAGAGTAATTACTGAATGCATGTAAGTGATCCAAGGGATTATTGGATACACAATTCACAATTTGGTTACAAGATCTCAACAAGAAGAAGTCTGGTTTATAGGGTAGAGATAGAGGAAGGAAGTACAATTTAGTTATATTATTCTTCAAGGAATAATATAGAGATCATTTTGATAGTGGGTTCATTGGTCTTGTTTTCACTTTAGGTCTATCTGAATATATCTCAAAGTGAATGTTCCAGGTTCCTTTTGTGAGAATTAGGGTTTTGTGTTTTTAATTTTGTTAACTCTAGAATAACCCTTAATTTTGTTTCACTAAATGTCACCTTAGAAAGATTTTGGGTTGTGTGCCTTTCCAAATTAAAATGTGTGAGAGAAATCATTTTAAATTTCCCCTTTCTATTTTTGGGAACCTTTTAAAAGGTTGTTTGCATTATTTAAATATTTCCTAAAGTTCCTGAAATAATTTTAACCCAAAAATTTATCTTTATTTTTCTACAGGTTTATGTTTCTATTTGAAAAAATCATGGAAATACTGCACGTTAGATCTTCTCAAGGTTGATTATGGTCACTATGTTGCTATAAGAAATGACATGCCTTTTATTCCTTGTGATCTAATGACCAAGTAATGTTTTCCTTTGGGACCAAGTTAATGAAGAAACAAGTTTTTAAAGCTAACGGCCCACACCATCAGATCTCCCTATGATCAATGGTGGTCACGTTGTCTCCACGGGAAACCACAAGATTTTTATCCTTGGCCACATAGTGACCACCCACAAAAGGAAATACCATGGAATCAAACCTAACGATGGTGCCATAAATTTCAATGTCATTAATAGCCTTGTTAGCATGTTAGTTTGTCAAATTGTCAGATGCCACAAAGGCTTTACACTGAAGGAAATGTACTGTTGATCTGCACCGTTAAATCTCCTTAAGATTGATGGTAGTCACCTTGTCATCATTGAAAGTTGCTCAATTTTTATACTTGGTGACATAGTGACCAAGAGGAAATAACACAGGCCCACCATATTTACAATAGAATAATCATAAAGTTCTAATCGTCTGATGCAAGGATAATCAACGATGGTCACTATGCCACCAAAGGGACTTGTCACTGCCAAAGGGGCTTGCCTGATTTTTACCCTTGGTGACATAGTGAGAGCATGACACATGTCCAGAGACACAAGTGGGTCCACTCAAAGTTCCCAGTAGTGAAAGAAGAAGCTTATGTGAAAGGATTTAATTGGATTGATTGCCAATTTATAGGGTTAAAGGTGAGTCATTAAAGGTTTTATTCCTAAATTATCAAGTTTTTCAAAAATTGATGACTTGTTTTCAAAATTGAAAGGTGGTGCCAGCCTATTTCTCTACGATCCATTTATGAGAGTTAAGGCTCCTCATGTGAAGTAAAACCAAAGATATAGTGTAGGATTCAAATATTTTGTTTATGCAAACATATTTCTAATTTTCTGAGAGCTAAGAACTTGTTGAAGAGCTATTTTCTGCCTAGTTAAATCATGAGGAATTTTCTAAACCATTGATTCACTATAGAATTTAGAAAGAAGAAAATAGAAAGCCAAGCAAGTATCTTAATCTATAATATAGTTCAAAGAATTATGGTTTTTTAGTATTATTATCAAATATACCTCCAAAGAAGGGTTTCTCCGGGAAAATAGAATATGCTAGTAAGAATATACATGATGATTTCATGGAAAAATTAAGTGAATCCACAAATGAGTTAGCCCAAATGAAAAAATTAATTCCTATGAACCCTAGACTTTGGATTGTAGATGGTTTGTATGCTAGAGGAAATTGGACTAGGAATGTCATAACATCTAAAATAGGACTCCAGATTTTTAAGAAAGAGTTCTCATAAAGGAAATTGTTTACCCCCCATGGGAATATTTGGAACTTTGATTTAGGAAGGCTAGTAGTCCTTGGGGTTGTCATGGATTCAGACCTTCTCACAGTCATAGCCCTAAATTACGACCTAGTAGCCAGGATGGTGAGGAGAGTAGATGGGGATTGTCTAATAAAAATCACTCTAGAAGAGATTTGAGAGATTTTTGGGTTGGAGCTAATCACATATTACCATGAAATCATTGATTTTTAGGGATTGGAAAAGGAATACTTTTCTTGAAAGGATCAAGTCAGACAAGGTGCATTAAGAGAGCACTTGGCTACAATTGGAAACTTGACCTTTGTTACAACATCAACTATGAGCATTTTAAGAAGTAGTTTTTCAACACTAGGGCCATTGATATTTACATGACCTTATGTAGGGTTTTTGGTGAGGATGAACAAGATTTCATGCCTATAAAGTTCATGTATATGATGACATAGATCTCTTCTTCTGGTGTGGATATCATCTTTGATTTTGCATCTTATTTAGCAGAGGGAATTCACATAGATCAGATTGGAATTGCAAACAACAAAGCTGAGAAAACATTTGGTCATTATTCATTATTGATGCATATTTTTTTGTTTAAAGGGGTTACTTACTTCGACAAAGAAATGGAATTAAATAGAGAATATGAGGGAGAAGCTTTTCCAGTATAGTTATAGAGTGCACATATAACCTGGGATGCAAAAGAGGTTAGCTTTGTGAGAGATTGATAGATACTTCACATCTAGGTTGAGGAGCCTCATATTAAGGGACAATCCAAAAATTCTTAAGGCACTTCTAGCTTTTATCAAGCTTATGGGCAACCATGCTGGTTTGAAGATGTCTCACAATTGGGTAGACATCATACCTTTCCCTATATCTACAATTTTTAGAGTGTATAGATTTCAAGGGACTCATGTAATTCCTTACCAAGTGCCTCTGAAGGTGGGAATGGATGAAATGTTATGGAAGATAGGTGGATTGGAGGAAACACGATTGAAAGATCAATCTAGGGGCTCAATTTTCCAATCTTGTACAATTTCTCACCATGTCTTAATTACCAAGGATGGTTGGTTGTTTTTGTAAAAATTCTTGAGCCCCTATAAAATGGCTATATTCCATGATTGTTTCAATGACAGTGAAGGGTTTTTTGATGTTTTTAGATCGAGGGCTGAGACTAGTGCCAAGGATCATCAACCCTACTTTCCCAAAAACATAATAAAAAATTAATTCTCTATTTAGGAGCAAGAGATCAAGAAGGAGAAGTGGAGAGTTTACTCAAGGGTTCTAGAATTTATTAATTGTTTTGATAGAGATTACGAGCCTCTAAAAGATGCCAAAAAAAATGCAGAATTAAATAAATTGACGATCACTTTTCCAAAGATCATGGAGGCTATGAATAAGAAGAAAATATTCTTCATTAATTCTTATCCTGATAAGGCCTGAGAGGTCATGAGAAAATTTTCTTTCACCCTTGCAATAGGATCAGGGTAGCTGGTTGCAATGTCATTCAAAATAAAAAGTCTATAATTGAAAATGGTAAGAAAATAATTGGGTCAACCAATGTTGTTATGGAGGAGAGGCCTGATGAACCAATGCCTAAGAGGAAAAAGATAGAAGAGACATAGGTGCCCCAAATAGAGGATTACTCACCTACCTAATCCACATTACATATAAGAGATGAACAACCCACTAAAGAGAAGATGGAACAATTGCGATCTTAAGGGGGAGTTTTTATCACTATTTTAGAATTAGAAGAGGGGAATCCTCAAGATTATCCCATGCCTAGCCTAGAATTAATTATTTTTTATTACAAAGGAAGGGAATTGGACCCTGTTTTAGAGTAAGGTAGTCAAGAGTTTATTTTTGATGATGACTTTGTCAAATCTAGAGCTTTCTACCCATGTGCATGGAGGACCAATATTCAATTATTTGAGGAAAGATGCAATAAGATGAAAGCAAAGGATCCTAAGATGGAAGAGGTAGCTCCACAAAACCAGATAAAGGAAGAAATGATGCAAGAATTTAAGAGCTTGACCCTTGAAGAGGGGAGAAAAATAATAAAATCATCTGGGGTTCTACTTCTGCCAAATTGGGACATTATTGATGCAATGGTATTTAATTCTATTACCAAGAAATTATATGTAGATGAAAAGGTGAAAAAAGAGTTGAAAGGTGCCAAGTTTAGCAAAGATCAGGCTATATTAGTGATCTAGTCAATGAGGAAAGGATTTAGAGCTAGCTCCTCTCATCTTGATGATACCAATTTGATAGGAAATTTGATTGTAAAAAGGGTGGAGGATACTCCAAGTGAAGAGGCCATAAAGATAAATGTTGGAACAACAAACCTCTCCCTAGCCATAGCCCTAAGGGAGAAAAGGGATAGATTAGAATTACAAGAAAAATATGAGAAGGTTTTGGTAGCCTATAATAAAGAAGCGTAGAAGATAATAGAACTTGAGAATAAGGTGATGGGTCACCAAGGATAATCCAACATGAAAAGAATCACTTATCCTCATCAACCAGTGGAGCCTTATAAATCTATTCCTTTAATTGAAATTCTAGATACACCACAGAGACCTCAGTATTATACTGAAGAGGATTTTGAAGAAGAAAAGAGAAAATTGTGGGAATTGCATGTGGAATTGGATATTCAGGATGAGGATAGATTGAGGAAAGCAATTATGTATTTAGTAGATAAAATTGATTGGACAACATTTTATGAGCAATTAGCAAAGGTAATAAATATATGGAATGAGCTAAAAGAAAATGATGATGCCCTGAAGCCAATTGTTAATAAATGGAACAAAAGGGAATAAGATGTCACTCTTCTATGTTTTTAAGTTATCACTTTGTCTTGTGAGCATATAGAATAGACTTATGACTTGACTAATGATCTCTCCAAGTTTGATGATAAGAGAACTACATTACAAAGAAGAATCATTAATTATCTTGCAAAACATAAGAGTAAAAATTTTGGACTCTTCCCCATGCCCTAGATAAAAAGGATAAAATAAAAAATAAAGAAGAGTGGGCCTAGGAATTGGATGACCTATTATGTCTTAGGATGAATAGAGTCATGAATAAAAAGGAAAATGCATGGTGGGCAAGTATAACTGAAGAAGTTGTACAAGTACAATTATTTTATGATTCCTTAAGAGAATATTTCATTGAAATAGATAAATTAGGAGATTATGTGATGAAGAAACAACATGATATTTTTAATTTTAATTGGCTAGATGACACACTTTTTGACAAGTGGATGGTAGATTTTGTACATGCAAAACAATTGGAACTGGGTGAAATTGATGATGATAAAATGAAGCATGATGATTTGCAGGTAACTAATACATTCGTAAAAGCCAAAGAAGACAAAAGAATACAATAAACTATATTAACAAGCAAAGAGGTCTAGACTGATGACTTGGTAGTAGGAGAATCAAATGTAACTATTATTTTATTAGTGCATGATGACATGGATGGAGAGCCTCAAGTTGAAGTAAGTCTGCAAACATCAAAACTAGGTACATCATAAGAAAGTTCATTGATTACATCTTTTGAGGAACAAAAACATTAAATCCAATCATGAAATTCTTTAGCAACAAAAAGTGCAACAAAAGTGGTCCCACAAGAGATAATATTCATGATGAGAAACATTTTGTTGCACCAATTTTTGTCTTTTATGATAGTATCCTTGTAAATATATTTCTATCGTAAAGACAACTGTCAGTATTCTCTATGCATGAAGGTTCTTGTGTCTCACACTATATAAGTGAGATCCTAGGGCTAGAGAAAGGGTCCAAACTATTGTATAACTTTTAGTTTTGGTAGTTTTATTCAGTCCAATCCTTGATGAAAATTTTATTATGTATTTTCTTTTCAAATTTGAAGATACATTAGCTTTGAAGGATTAGATTATCTTTTCTAGAGTTTTTCTGAGTACTATTTCAAAGTTACATAATTTTCAAAGAGAATTAATATAGAGATGAATCACCAATATATATTTTTTCTCTGAATCTTGTCTCCATTTTTATTGACTAGTTATTTTGAGGTTGTATAGGTAAGGTCTTTCTCAATTGAAAGCAACTAGGATAGGTTGTATATCAGTTCACTATTGTTTTTAAATTAATGGATTAAGTAAATGCTTCAGTGAATATGATAGGATCTGTAGGTAGTAAGAAGGATTTATGTAAGAATGAGTTTCAAGGAGAATTTTTGATGATATTGATTATAATGTAGTTAATTAGGTCAAGAAATTGGATGGAATCTAAATCCCAATGGATGATGCACTTATCAATTAGTTCAATTTGTAAAATGAAGAAATCATGGACATGCATCAAGAACAATCTTAAAATCAATGTCAATTTTACTTTAAATGTATGAAGAGTAGCATAGTTGGTTAATACTTGTTTACATTTAACTCTAAGTTTTAGTTAGTTGTTGTTTGCCAGAATTACTTTTAAATCCGAGAAGAATTATGACCAATCTAATGTAGGGGATGAATATTGTGATAATATTTCATTGAATAAATGAAATGTGAAGGTAGTATCAAGTGTGCACCTACCTTGGTTTTGCAGAGCGAAAAGAGTAGAAAATCTTTTATGATTTTGTTGAAGTTGGGTCCAGATCTAAAGACCATCTAGTTGTTTATGAGAAGTAGCAAATGTATATGAGAAAATGTTAGTATGCTAATAGAAACCAAATTTAAATAAAGCTTCTACAAACTAAACAAAATTCATAAACTTCAAGATAGACTAAGATGAGGTCTCAATTGAGAATATGTGCCATTAATGGACTCTCTCAATAAGAAGCTCTCTTGTTGAGTGGATTTGTCTAAATAGATAGGATGTATGCTCAATAGAGTTCCAAAGGCTTCAATGGATGATTGTGGATTTTTGGTGTGGATAGATGGCTTTAGTATGGATTTGGCTCTCAAAATAGCATTATAACTTTACTTCATGGATTGTGTTATTTTGCAAAGGGTAAGGATCCAATTTATAGGCAAGAGGCTTGAGAGTTTGAGGGCTAAGATGCAAGGATGGGAAAAAGCTTATGGAGGGCTTAGATTGCATGAGAGGAGAGCACATGGATTGTGCTTCCTTATAGCCAATCAAGGAGTGACACATGTCACATGGTGAGAGGATGGAGGAAAGGGGAAGGATGAGTCAACAAAGGAGGCTCAAGGGATAAAATCTTCATAAAGACCCTCATAATGACTTGTAAGAGCAATAAAAGGGCTTGTAAGAGTCATTTATGACCTAGTGGACTTCATAAAGTTTTATGGTTGAGATATTTTGAGGGTGATGAGAGAAATTTCGACTTGGACTTGATTAGGAATGTTTTAAGCTTGTTTAGGCTTGTGCAAATGATTAGAGGATGGATTAGGATGGTTTAGGATTAGCTTAGGGATAGGCAAGTGGATGGCATTTAATGAGGGTGGGTGAAGGAGGAGATATTTGTTAACTTTGGCTTGGGTTAGTAAGTTTTAACCCATGTTTAAGGAATGTGACAAGGTTAGGAGGGGATTAGGATTAGCTTTAAAGACATCTTCTAGAAGAGTCTAGACTTTGGATGAGGATAAAGACTTTCTAGAATAGTCTAGAATTTCCTAGGATGAGGATGAAGACTTTCTAGAAGAGTCTAGAACTTCTTAGGATGAGGATAAATTAGATTTTTAGGAAATAAATAAAGTTTTATTTATTTCAAGGGTTTGGGTTGAGGAGATATTTATTAAAACTTTTTTAATAAACATGAGGATTAATATTTAATCTTAATTAAATATTTTGAGTTGGGATTAGGGGTAGGAAATGATGGGATTAGCCTTTAATCAAAATTAAAGAAGGATTAGAAGATTTTGGAAGAGGTTATTGGTCATAAGGAAATTGGCCAAGTTTTGGTCAAAAAATAATTTTTTAATTTATTTTAGGATTTTTGGTCAATTTATTAATTAAATAATTAATAAATAAGGAAATAATGTTTAAATAAGATTTAAACATTTTTGGGAGGGATTCCTTAATTAAATATTTTTAATTAAGATAAAGGGATTTAATGGCATAAAAATTAATTAATTAATTAAATAATTAATTAATTAATAAATGATGATGTCATTAGGAATTTTTTTAGAAAATAAAAATACTTTATTTTCTAAAGGTTTTTAGGTGTCTACATTTTTCCCCTCTTTGATGTGATGCCGAAAGTGGCATGGCATCAAAGATAAGAAAATAAGATGCCCAAGGCTAGAGCAGAAGAGGAGAGAATGGACTGTAAGATGCCCCCTCAAGAAGGTAGCAGGGAGAGAAAGCGAGGCTCGATGGCTTCTTGAAAAGTACAAGAATCTTGGATGAGCAAGGAAACTTAGATTGGCAAAGAGAAGGGGCTGAATTAGCTCAAACTCTCACTATGGGAGAATGATAAAGGAGAATCAGATGCATAAGAGGAAGCAAGCTTAAGACTTTAGGGAAGGTGGAGGATGAAGGAGCGGAGTGCTATAAAAGGAATCCAGGATGGGGAGATGGATGAGGGGATTAAAAAGCTGATGCAACAGGATTTCAAAGAGTTAGATTGGCGAAAGATGGGTTTCGGAGATCCCTAGGACTAGGATTGTGGATCTCAAAAGATGAGGCTTGGTGGATTGATTTGGATTGGTGGATCCCTAAGACTAGGATTGTGGATCCCTAAAGCTAAGAGTGATGAGTGATTCAAAGAGATACTGATGCATCAGCTGGGGTAGGAGAGACGGATGCTAGATATGGATGGGGGATAATGGAGATGAAGGAAAACCATTGAAGCTTTTTGAGCGGGGGGATACTTCAAAGAGAAGTACCACCATGTAGTTGAGCACTAGATTTTCTATAGGACTGTTGGTTAATTGCCAAGGTTACCAAGAACATCAAGGCCTTTTCACCAATTGTCCAGAGGACTGAAGGACTGACTCAAAACAAACATGCAAGGATTGCCCTAGCATCACACATGAGTCCAAGAGGAAGCAGTGTGGAACCGACACTGGGTAACCCACAAGCAGAAAAGAAAAATAAACAAAAGACTTGATCAAGACTTTACGCTCAGATTGCCCCATTCGTAGCATACCATGATATGGAAGATCATGGCAACCTTGAGGAGGAAACAAAAAGATTGCTTGGAAAAGATATTTCAAGACCCAAAAGGGAAGATTCCAAATCAAAAGAAAGTGAAAATCCAAAAGAGGACCATTTGCCAACGAGATGGGTAGGATGAGGTACTAACGGACCAAGATTAGACATGAGGAAAGCTATATCCTACAAGGATCTATCGGAGAGCACCTAAGTTGATGGATCTGGATGGCTGATGCGTCTGGCAAGCTGAACTAAGAAGGATAGCACTTTGTTGACAGGAGATCTAGCTAAAGGATGCATTGGAATAGCTAACCAAGGGTTGTGTGATGTGTGCAAGATGCTAATCAAGGAGGAATGAACACAAAAGCTAGATAGATACAACGGTACTAAGCTAAAGAGGATGTACAAGCTGATAGACCAAGATATTTACAAGCGGGCTAATCAAGATATGGTACAAGCTAATAGACCAATGATAGGTATGATACAGATGGATAAAAAGCTCAGGATGAGAGGATAGCGGGATGGTTCAATGTTGTACAAGATGCAAAAGCTAAGGGTGGGGTGATAGCGAAAGATATGAATTTGGCAAGATGCATCCAATGATGAGGAGAGATTTTGTGACCAAGGATAGCTAGAGGAGCAGGATGAGATGGATGGATAGGATGGTAGATAGCTAGGATTATGATGGATATAAAGAGATGACATTGGGTTTACATGAGGATAGCCTAGAGCTAAATACCAATGACAAGGGAGGATGGACAAGACAAGATCTCCAAGGAATATAGTGCCCCCAATCAGAAGATAACATGCGAAAGGAGGTCTTATGATGGATGTGATAAGATTCAAGCTAGGATGGAAAAGAGGAAGGTGCTAGGGAGATGGATGATAGCTGGGATGATTGGCTGAAGCTGTAGAAGATCAGTGGATGGTGTGAGATGGAAGTTGGAGGATGGAGGATAGGTGTATAGATTGGAAGATGGAGTTAGATGTCAAGAGATGACCAAAAGCATGAGGGTGATAGGCTAAGCTGGGGATGGCGGGATTACACATGATGCTTGTTTGCCAAGTTTTCATCATGGTACTTGTCCAAGGTGCTTGAATTGCCAAGTTTTCACCAGTGGACGCTTTATTTTTCTTTAATTTTTTTTTTTTTTTTTTTTTTGACTTTGGACTTAGCTGGAATGATTTTGGCTTTCTTCAGCTATTTTGGCTATTTTGGGATTTTTCACTGGCTGTTGGAATGTTCAATTTTTTTGCTAGCTGTTGGTACACCGGATGTGTGACTTATGCAATAGATCGGATTAGATGGGATTGATGGTAGGAGATGGAGGGATGAAAATGCTGGAAAGGAGCATGAGATGGGGATGCTTGCAAGAGCAACATTGGCACATGTTGGGACAGGTGTGAAAAGAGCATATGGGGGATAGATGGTAGATGCGGGCGTGATGGAGGATTTGTGGAAGCATGCTTGGGGATATAGGCACCCAAAATGGAGTTAGGAGATGGGGGACATGAGTCACTAGATGGGGGACTAGCAATGGTGGATGCCATTATGCATTGGGTTTCAAATTTTTTCTTGGGGATCCACATGGTTTTGGATTTTCTTTTCATAGGCTTTTGCATTGTTTTGCATTCTTTGATTAGATTTTTCCTTTTTGGAGTATGTCTTTTAGAATAGACATATGATTGCCTAGGATGTGGATTTTTAGCTTTATGCATTTTGAAGTTGGCATTCACATTGCTATGGTAAGCTTTGGGAAGATGGTTAGGAGAAGCTTTGTGAGATGGAGAGGATATGAAAGAGCATGTAGGGGGATGATGATGGATGATGTGCCCTGATATGTGCCTTTGTTGATCTTGCATAGAAATGGATGGAATAGGATTTTTATGATGGCTAATAGGAGGATGGAGGATGGTAGGTTTTGGGACATAGGGACCCAAAATGGATTTAGCAGATGAAGGGGGGATATGATAGGTTGTTTTGGGTTGCAAAGATGGTGGAGGGGGGATGACATAAGATTTCTTGAAGGAGTGATGTGAGGCTGGCATGGTGGGCTTGGAGATAGGCTTGGTTTGGGGGTGTGGTGTACCAACACATTTAGATGGTGAGCCTTTGGATACATATCCAAGACCATGAAATCCTAGATTTTTTTGTGCAATAATAGGCTCTCTGATTCCTTGCTCTTGTGGTCCTAAACCTTGACCTTGATAATGCCATCGATTGAGCATTTGAACAAGCTGAGGAAACTTTTTGCTTGCAGAAAATGGTAGAAGTGATTTATTAGGTGTATTGCAATGGGGAGATACTGTTCTTAATTCTTCTACTGAGAGAGGGCCACCGTGGATGAATGTAAGTGAACCAAGAGGGTAGATTATAGATGGTGGAATAGCTTGGATAGGTGGTAAGATGGAAGCATGGAGCGGGGGAGATGGAAGGATAGGATCTTGATGTAGCTGGTGAGATGACAAGATATCTTGTAGTGGAGGAGATATGGCTTGAGGTTTTGGAGATGGAGGAGATGGTGACTGCACTATGGATGGAAGACATGGTACGATGATATCTTCATTTATGCTTTGGGGGATGTCAACATGCTTTTGGGCAGGATCTTGATAGGATTGGTTTGGAGTGGATGGTGCGATAGGAGGTGAAGGGATGGATTCTTCAAAGACAGTGGATGGATAGATGGGAGATTCAATAGTGGAGATGGGTGAGTAGAATATGGATGCATAAGGGTCATTATGAGAGATTTGGGAAATGCTTGGAGGCGATGTGGATAGGATTTGGAGGGATTTGATAAGTGGTGGGATTTTGATGCTTGCGGGAAGTGGAAGGATTTTAAGCAATTTGATGGATGGTATGGGGATGATAGCTATGGGAGATGGAGGTGATATTATAGATGGGGAAGCTTCATCATTGACTACTTCACATGGTTGGATTAGATGACATGGCTTATCGACTTTTGGAGGCAACTTTTCTTGTATTTCCTCTAGGAAATTCCTTGGAGACTCGTGTGTCGACGGTGGAGGTGGATTGACAGGAATAGCTAGTGTGATGGGGTGGAAGATTGGAAGCTTGGTTGATGGGGTGATGGAGGGGAAGCTGGAATATCAGATGGCATGACTAGATAGTTTGGAATAACTCTTGGATTTTGGGGGATGCTTGGGGGAATGTTTCTAAGGCTTTCAATATACCCGTCATAGTAAACAAGATTTTCATCATCATTGGAATAGGAGGTGGCGGGAGCAAGGACAATGTGACCAAACACATCATGATAGGATTGGTACTTCATGCTTTGATGATGAGTTTGATGGGGATGGGGTCTTGCATATGGATGAACACAGAAGCTCATGGTTTGATTTGGATTAAGCATAAATTTTGGATTGGCTGATGAAAGATTTCCTAGGGAGAGTCAAAGCTGCATGACAGACCTAAGGAGGATTGGCTGGAGATTTTTGGCTTTCCTGTGGATGGAAGACTTCAAGGGTATGTTGTCAAAAGGTGAGAGTTTTGCTTTCCTATGCACTAGATTTGGTGGTGTCTATGTCAACTTGAAGATAGACTAATGATCCTATGGGCATGACACGAGATTGACCACTTGTGGATCCCAACCTTTAGCTCAAGGTGATGAGGGATGCAAGTGACAAAGCTAGATTACCCTAGACAATGCTCTGTCAGAGGGATATCCTTGGTGAGATTGGTTGATTGGTAGGATAGATTGATTGGATAGCAAATTTTGGCAAAGTGACAACAACTCTTTAAAGGCTTGGGTGATTTTGGATTGGGTTGCTAGCTGGCTAGGGGGATGATTTGGATGGACTTTGGATCTGGGATTGTTCTAAGGCAAAGAACTAGATAGATTCGGTTGCAGTGAGGGAGCTTGGATAATTTTCTGATAAGGTAGTGACTACGCTAAGTATGCCTTGAGCTGGGAGATTTCTACTTTTTTGGGATTTCGACCAAAATTGGCAAACATTCATTCAAAAGCTATGAACAAACAAGTAGACAAAAGTTTTCAGCAAGCACGTCAAACACACCAACATCCTAGGAAGCTTTCTACAAGGATGAAATTTGGTTTAGCTAGGGAGTCCTCGATATACGCAAGGTACGTGAGGCCCAAATCCGTAGATGAAACCAAAAAGATGTCACACAGCCGAGAGGAGCGGTAACCCACTTCTCCTCTTTCACTTCTCAAGGGTATAAAGTTCCTTGAGGCTTAGCCCGAGTGACAAAATATTGATTCCAAGAGAGGTGTCTTTAGATTCACCTTTCGATTTTTATACTCCGCCAGAATGCTAGAGTTGAGGTCATCCCAAGGGGTGATGAAATCCCTAAGCAGGCCTCCTAAAAAGTGTAAAACAAGACCACATACATGATCTTGGGCTTTAAAAGACACGCGTTTATTCCAATTGATGATTTAGATTTTGTAAGCTATGATTGAAGACACTTTATGAGAAAATGTTAGTATGCTAATAGAAACCAAATTTAAATAAAGCTAATACAAACTAAACAAAATTCATAAACTTCAAGATAGACTAAGATGAGCTCTCAATTGAGAATATGTGCCATTAATGGACTCTCTCAATAAGAAGCTCTCTTGTTGAGTGGATTTGTCTAAATAGATAGGATGTATGCTCAATAGGGTTCCAAAGGCTTCAATGGATGATTGTGGATTTTTGGTGTGGATAGATGGCTTTAGTATGGATTTGGCTCTCAAAATAGCATTATAACTTTACTTCATGGATTGTGTTATTTTGCAAAGGGTAAGGATCCAATTTATAGGCAAGAGGCTTGAGAGTTTTAGGGTTAAGATGCAAGGATGGGAAAAAGCTTATGGAGGGCTTAGATTGCATGAGAGGAGAGCACATGGATTGTGCTTCCTTATAGCCAATCAAGGAGTGACACATGTCACATGGTGAGAGGATGGAGGAAAGGGGAAGGATGAGTCAACAAAGGAGGCTCAAGGGATAAAATCTTCATAAAGACCCTCATAATGACTTGTAAGAGCAATAAAAGGGCTTGTAAGAGTCATTTATGACCTAGTGGACTTCATAAAGTTTTATGGTTGAGATATTTTGAGGGTGATGAGAGAAATTTTGACTTGGACTTGATTAGGAATGTTTTAAGCTTGTTTAGGCTTGTGCAAATGATTAGAGGATGGATTAGGATGGTTTAGGATTAGCTTAGGGATAGGCAAGTGGATGGCATTTAATGAGGGTGGGTGAAGGAGGAGATATTTGTTAACTTTGGCTTGGGTTAGTAAGTTTTAACCCATGTTTAGGGAATGTGACAAGGTTAGGAGGGGATTAGGATTAGCTTTAAAGACATCTTCTAGAAGAGTCTAGACTTTGGATGAGGATAAAGACTTTCTAGAATAGTCTAGAATTTCCTAGGATGAGGATGAAGACTTTCTAGAAGAGTCTAGAACTTCTTAGGATGAGGATAAATTAGATTTTTAGGAAATAAATAAAGTTTTATTTATTTCAAGGGTTTGGGTTGAGGAGATATTTATTAAAACTTTTTTAATAAACATGAGGATTAATATTTAATCTTAATTAAATATTTTGAGTTGGGATTAGGGGTAGGAAATGATGGGATTAACCTTTAATCAAAATTAAAGAAGGATTAGAAGATTTTGGAAGAGGTTATTGGTCATAAGGAAATTGGCCAAGTTTTGGGCAAAAAATAATTTTTTTATTTATTTTAGGATTTTTGGTCAATTTATTAATTAAATAATTAATAAATAAGGAAATAATGTTTAAATAAGATTTAAACATTTTTGGGAGGGATTCCTTAATTAAATGTTTTTAATTAAGATAAAGGGATTTAATGGCATAAAAATTAATTAATTAATTAAATAATTAATTAATTAATAAATGATGATGTCATCAGGAATTTTTTTAGAAAATAAAAATACTTTATTTTCTAAAGGTTTTTAGGTGTCTACAGCTAATCCTTATGTTATTTTGATCTTCACCATCTTGGTATCAGGTATTCTTATTACTTGGTAGTGTAAAAACACCAACAAGTATTTCACTTGAAGCTATTTGGCTAGTGGATCCAATTGTCTTCCACAACTCCTAACAGGGTTGGCACAACTCGTAATAGGGATAGAATCTCCTAATAGGGGTTCAAAGTCTCCTAATAGGGACTCATATGTACTGAATGTTGTAATAGACTCCTAAAAAGGGTCTATCCTCTAGCAAGGAATATTTATATTAGTACATCATCTTGTGGGTACCTTCCCCATTGGGGTTTTGCCTTTGATCAAGGGTTTCCCTAGTTAACATATTTGGTGTTATTATGTATAAGTATCTTTTTGTGGTCTTAGCTTACTTGAATCATATGGTTAAGATTGTTTAAATTTATTATTTGTGATATTTGTTGGATAAATAATTCACCCTCACTCCCCCTGCCCCCCTCTCAATTATATTAATGTACTATTTATTCTAACAATTGGTATAAGAGCTTTAGGTCCTTGAAGATAAGATTAATAGTTCTCGGAGATCAATGTTGAATATGATTAGGAAGGATAGTCCAAGATTTGATGGTGCCAACTATGATAGTTGGAAGGAGAAGATGAAGACTCATCTATTTTGAATGGGTCCAAGATATTGGATCTTGATAAAAGGTTAGAAGACAATCGTTAAAGAAGAAGATCTTAAAGGTTGTAGTAAAGAAGGGAGAGATCTATTCATGTGTAACATGAGAGAAAGAGAAGCCCTACTAACAAAACTTCCAGAGAATGAGTATAGTTAGGTAAAATCACTTGTAACATATAATGAAAATTTGAAAGCTTTAGAGTCTACTTTTGAAGGTGACAATCATGCAAAAAGAATGAGATTATAGAATTGAATATGTACATTTCAAGATGCTAGAATGATGGAAGATGAATATGTAAGAAGTTATATTGGTGGAATATCAAAAAAATTTGTAGTTATTTGGTCTCATGGTGGAACCAAGGAGGATGATGAAGTTAGTTGGAAGTTCTTGAAAAGTTTGACACCACCACTCAAGCCATTAGTGAATATGATTCAGCTAGTGATGCTTTACACTAAGGATTTCACTAAGGAAACATTAATTGGAAGATTAGAATCAGCATAAGAATATATGAGATAATCTGGTGAACTTGCAAGAGTTAAAATAGTCTATAGTGCTCTAAAAAATTGACATAATTTTACAAGGAATGCAAGCACTAGTAGAAATTTTTCTGGCAATAGTAGAGCTCATGAAGACAAGAAGATTGAGGAAGGAATATCCCTTCTAGTGAGAAGAGAAAAAGATGTTAAGAAAATATTTAAATGTTGGACTTGTAATAAATTTGGTCTTATACATCTAAATGTCCTAAAAGAGAGAAAAAAAAATATAAAGGGAGGTTTAGCCCTAGAAGAGACAGAGATAGAAATTGTTGATATGAAAAAAAATATAAATAATCTGATGTGAAAGGTTGAAGTGAGAGTGGTGATGGGTTAGGATTTGTGGCTATCAAGGAAGATGATCTTGATAGAGAAATTAGAGAAGAAAGAGCTTTGGTTACCCAAGTAGAAAAGAAGTACAATTGGATAATTGATAGTGGTTGTTCGCATCACATGACTAGATATATGAATAAGTTTTTCAAATTTAAGAATCATGATGGAGGTATTGTTAGAGTTGGTAATAATTTAGCCTGTCATATAATAAGAATTGGATCCATTACTCTTGATGATAAAACTAACATTGATGATGTCTATTTTTTTTGTTGAGTGTTGGACAGTTGGTGGATTAAGGTTATCACTTGTAGTTTAATGAGAAGAACTACACTATCAAAGATAGAGATGGTAAAATGATTGGAACTGGCACTAGATCTAGAGGTAATGCATTTTAGTTGAATCCTACTAAGTTGATAGGTTTTGTAGGTAAAGTGGATAACATTTGGTTGTGGCATATAATATTTTCTCACATAAACTTTGATAAAATTGTGAAGGCTAGTAGCACTTTTGCAGTCAGAGATTTTCTAAGATTATCAAGCCTACTAATGTTGTGTGTAAGAAATGTATTTTGGCTAAGAAGAAGAAAGTATCATTTCATAGAAAAAAGTTCACTACCACATAGAAGTTGGAGATCAGTCACATGGATTTGAGTGGTCCCTCTAGAACAAGAGAATTCTATGGTGAAAGTTGTTTTATCATTTTTGTTGATGATTTCACTAGAATGATGTGGGTAGCATTTCTTAAAGAGAAATATGAAACTCTTGAGAAGTTTAAGATATTTAAGAATAGAGTTGAAAATGAATTTGGGGTTAGTATTAAGTGTTTGAGATTTGATAGAAGAGGAGAATTTACCTCTAGAGAATTCAACATGTTTTGTGAAGAAAATGGAATAAAAAGATAACTATATGCACTTAGAACACTTGAGCAAAATGGGATTGCTGAGAGAAGAAATAACTCTTTAGTAGAAGCAGCTAAAGCAATGCAATTTTAAAGTGATGTTTCTAAGACATTTTGGAGAGAAACAATGAATACAATAGTATATACTCCAAACAAAGTAAAGATTAAAAAAGATATGGACAAGACACCTTATGAACTATGATTTGGACATTCAACATCAGTCAAATATTTTAGGATATTTGGGAGAAAATGTTATACTAAGAGAGACAATGACAATGGTAAGTTTGACCCAAGAAGCAATGAATGTATATTTCTTGGCTACTCTTTGAAAAGTAAGGCTTATATATGTTTCAACTATAGAACTAAGACAATAGTTGAATGCACAAATGCAAGGATTTTAAAAGAAATTTGAAACTAAAGAAAATATGGTAGATCATAATTTAGATGAAGAAGAAAACAACTCTAGAATTGTTAGATAGAATGTTGAAGTTTTGTTTAAGACTAAGAATGACTTGTAGAATGATGTGATAACTTTTGAGCATAGAGGAGAACAAAATTCTGAGCCTAGAGAAGAGATAAGAGTTGAGATGTCAACTCCTACCCCAAAAATAAATCTAATAAGGAATTGTCCTCCTAAGTAGATAATTGGAAGTAAAGACAAAGGTGTTATGACAAGGAACAAAGTAAATGAGGAGATATGCCTGATATCTCAAGTTGAACAAAAGTGCACAAATGAAGAAATCAAAGAAAATCATTGGATCCAAGTAATGAAGGAAGAATTAGATCAAATAATAAAGAAACATACATGGGGGTTAGTCCCCAGACCAAAAGACAAAAATGTGATAGGAACAAAATGGGTTTTCAGGAATAAAATGAATGAGCAAGGAGAAGTCGTGAAAAACAAGGATAGACTTGTTTGTAAAGGTTATTCATAGGAAGAAGGCATTCATTATGAGGAAACATATACACCTTTAGCAAGAATTGATGTAACAAGGATGTTATTGGCTTATGTAGTGAACAAGAAATTCAAGGTTTATCATATGGATGTCAAATCTGCCTTTCTAAATGAAGAATTAGAAGTAGAGGTTTATATTGAGCAACTTGAAGGTTTTCCTTTATCAAAAGACAAAACCATGGTACGAAGATTGAAGAAAGATCTTTATGGTCTGAAGAAAGCACCAAGAACATGGTATGCAAAGTTGTACAATTACTTGGAAAATCTTGGATTTGCTAAAGGTACAACATACAATAACTTGTATCTAAAAGAAATTAAAGATGGTTTGTTGATCATTCTAATATTTATTGATGACATTATTTTTTGAGATAATGATGAAGCTAGTGATAAATTTTTTGAGGATATGAAGAATGAATTTGAAATGAGCATGATAGGAGAAATGAAGTTTTTCCTAGGCTTGCAGATTATGTAGAATAATGATGGTATATTCATTTCACAAGCTAAGTATCTAAAAGATTTGTTGAAAATGTTTGGTTTGGAAAGTTGTAAATCTATTGGCACACCTATGATAAATAGTCACAAACTTTATCTAGCAAAGAAGTAAATCTAAGATGCAATTCTACCATGAATATGCAAGCAATTTAAGAAGTAAACAACTACCAAAGGGTTAATACTAAAATCTCTAAAATTACTAGAAATCTCTAAGCAAAAACTAGAATGATAACAATGCAATGGAGGAGATGAAGAATGCTTGAGACAAAGGCTCTATTTATAGTCTTGAGAGGGGCCTTGTGGAGGTGGTATCTATGTGGCATCCACATGGGTGTCACAAGGTAAACACATTGGCTAAGGGGACAAGCCATGCAAAGGTCAACACTGTTAGCATGAATTTTGATGATACTACATTGGGGGAGTATCCTCAGCATTGGAGAGTATTTATATGTTTACCTAGTGTATGCCAAGTGACTCTTCAAGTGCCGAGTTTTCTTGTTTATGTTGAGTGTCAGTATTTTGGACATGATTTCTACATTTTGCTGTGAGCCAACTTGCAAGATTTATTTTGATCATGATATTTATGATAAGATATTTCTTGGGATGTTTCTAGACCATTGTTGGTCTGCCTTCCTCTTATGTAATGTTCTAGTATGTTTTGTAAGCCATTTTGGCAGGTATAAATAGAGTGTTTAGGCTTCGAGTTAGGGCAAGTTTTTAGAGAGTCTGGAGTAGAATGTGAAAGTTTGGAACATTTGTGGCATATGTGCCTAGAACTATGAATTGGATGGTAGATCTTAGTTCTTGAATGTATTTTGTATCTAGCCATTGTTGGGTAAAATTGAGGTTCAATTGGATGGCCTTTATATGGATATAGTTGAATCAAAATTACCCTAAGAATGTCAATCCGAGAATCATAGACTTGTGAGAGATATCATGGCTGCTTGCTCAAGGGGTGAAGATAATAAATCAAGAGATTTATGAATGCAAATTACTAATTACTAATAAATTGAACTTGTCACACACCTATGATTACTTCTCCAAATGAATTATAATCTAAAGTTCACACCTTTAATCAATTAATCTGAATGCTATGAATGCTATTAACACACCTTTAAACAATTAATTACACTCTTAAACAATTAATCTCAATGAATACTTATTGAAGAGTTTTTGTCTAATGTAATCTACTTACACTATGATAGGAAGTTGTTTCCAACAGGTTGGTTCAAAATACAAGATGCAACAAGAAGTATGATAAAGGGTGACAAGGAATATTGTAGATGGTGATAGAAAGTTGTAAGTATGTTGAGTATTATGGCTCAATGATTGAAAAGATATGATAAGATGATATTATGAGTACCTAGGCTGAATGGAAGTGGTAGGAAGAATAGAGTGAATAGTATTATATAATAGATTTATGTACTAACATCAAACAATTCCTTTATAAGACTGTCACAATCAATGATTCCATCAAACAATTGAATTCATGATTAATCAACAAGCTCTATATGAATTTGATTAGCAAACATATATAGAAACCTCTTTATAAATGCGCACAATCAAAATTTAGAGGAACACATGAAATCAATAATACTAAAATACTTACAAAGCAATCTACAGGAATCTTACCAAGTTTCCTGAGAGGGGGCCCTCCTCTGGTTCGCTAGGCGAGGGATATTCTAAACACAAACTGCTACTTAAAAACCATGTTTCAAAACTTCAAAGATAATATGGAATGGAGTATTTTTGTAGATTTAGATGATATGTCTTTTAATTCACATTCACTTATATAGTCTAAAATCTTCAACCATATTGATAACTACCTAGAATAGCCATTGGCCTATTTCCTAAACATGGATAATAGTCTATTTTGGCTATTGGACATACATAATTATTTATAAAGCATTCTAGCTAAAATAACATATGGCCAAAATTGAGCCATTCAAAACTATTTTCTTAATGTAACAAAATGACAACTTCAAAATTGTTCTTCTAGCTAAATGGCTAACTTCATATTCTCACCTCTTTAGTTCTTGTAGCAGAATAGATCACTATATATCAATATTTATGCATTGAACATCCACTCTTTCAAGAAATATTTTAGACATTAAGAATTTATTAAATGCATTATATTCCTCAATAATTAATAGCATAATAGGGGTTTAGACAAGCTTAAGACAAGGCAAAAGTTATAAAGAATATACAAAAAAAAATTCAATTTGCACACCCATTAGCCATAACATAGAAGGCCTTACAACTAGGCATGTATGCTGATCATTTGTTGAATCAATAAAAGAATATTGTTCTCTCTCTGTGGTGTTGTTCTCTTTGTGTGTTTGCTTCCCTTGTGTTAACTCTACAAGGTGGTTTGGATTGCTAGGTGTGCCTATGACCCTAGTCATTCCCTACCCTCCTTACGTCAATGCTATAGTAGCATAGATGACAAGATTCATGTACATGGACTAAGCTCTCAAAAAAATAGAGACTTTAGGATAATAGATGTATTTTTTATGGTCATGATAAAACAAATGGTAGATACACACTGGAGAGGTCTAGGCACACCCAAATTCTTTTTAGGAATCTTTGTCAAAAGTGTGCTAACCCATTGCCCCCAATAAGTAGTGCATAGTCATAACTTAGAAACTAACATAGATGTAATAAAGTATCAAAAATAGTTCATACCACAAATGAAATGTGTAGTTAGTTGGAACCATTCAAGTGAGACCAAGATATGGAAGATCAAGGCACACCTAAGGATGCTACTACTAACACACAAAGATGAAATCAACCAAAAGAGACTACATGAATAAGTAGTCATTCAACCCACACTTCCTACTAGGAACATTAGTCCCAGAGTGAATTTTTTGGTGCCATGTGTAGGAAGGAGTCATCCTATGAAATTTTGTTTGTCTAAGTTGTTGTAAGTGTTCATTGGAAATAGCTATGAAAAGAACACATTTCTTGAATCATTAAGTCTCAATGGTGATTTTGTTTAGGTTTTTCTGTAGTCACTATTGTGTAACAAACATCCAAATAATGGGAGTAGGGTTAACATTCAACAAGAAAATGCAACGCAAACTAGAGGTCTTGTGAAAAATGAAGATGGGAGGTCTCGCAGATAAGAGGTCTTTTATTGGAAATATGAAAAGTGTGAGTCAGATAGGACTTCTGCATAGAGATGGGATGAAGTAAGGGAAATGTGGTGAACTGAGGTGAGCCTTATAGATAATGGACCTTATTTATTTCACACAAAAAACTTTTTTCAAGAACTTTTTTCTCCTATTTAGTCTTTTCTTCAAGAATATTTTGCAATTTTGTTTGAAATTTTGATTTTCTATTTTTTTAAGGATTTTGTAGAACTTAAGCATAGAACCACTTTTGGTGTTGAATATTTATAGGCTTGGGAAGAGGATCTCCCTCTAAAGTGGAAATTTGATAATGCCCCATAATCATATTTGGTTGTAATGATAAATGGACCAAGCCAATTAGCTTTAAACTTTCCTTTCTTTTTTTGGTTCTAGAAATTCCTCATGTTATGCTACAACACTAGGTCACCCACCTCAAATTCCTGAGGTCTAACATTTTTTAAAATTGGAGTTGAAGGCAATGTTGATACATGTAGATGTGGTTTAAGGTAGTGAGGCATCTCGCATCAAGGAGTTGTGGCTCTTGCAAGCAAGCAACTTGGTATTCTTCTTTGGACATTAGATTCTTGAGAGAGATTCTAAGGGAAGGGAGCTCAATTTTGATGGGTAATCTAGGCTTAGAGCCATAAACAAGGGAAACCTAAGTGGCTCCTATGGTGGTACAGATGGAAGTGCTGTAGGCCCAAAGGTTAGGAGAAATTTGGAGGTGTTAGTGACGACCAACTACGTCAAAAATTTTCTTTAGGATTTTCGAAATGGTTTTATTAGTGGCTTTAGGTTGATTATTGCCTTGGGAGAAGTATTTGGTGGAGAAATGTTGGGTGATTTTGAATTTCCTATACAATATGGTCACTTCTTGATTTTGGAAAGCACACACATTAATAGTCATGATGTCTTGGGGGATGCCAAAATGATAGATGATGTAGTTCAAGATGAACTTTGAAACCTATTTTTTGGTAGTGTAGGTTAAAGGGATAGCCTCAACCCACTTTTTGAAGTACTTAGTAGCAGCAATAACATACTTGTGGTCATTTGTAGAATTTGGATATATTTGACCAACAAGATCAAAACCCCAATGGGGAAAAGGGCCATGGTGTGATAGTGGGTTGAAGGTGTTGGGCAGGATTCTATATCAAATCTCCATGTTACTAATAAGGAATACATCATTTCACAAAATGATAGGCATCAACTTCCATAGTACGCCAATAATAACCCATTCTGAGGAGTTTTTTCCTAATGTAAGGTCACTAGAATGGCACCAAAAATTCCTTGGTGAACCTCTTCTAACATCATTCTAGCTTCATCTAAATTGAGACATCGAAGGAGGGTTCCATTGAAGTGTTTTTGAAAAAGTGTGTCACCTAGGGTAGTGTATTAGGAAGTGTGATGGATGAAGGTTTTTCTTTGGTTAATGGAAAGGGCTATGGGAATTGTTTTATGATGAAGGTAGCAAAAAATGTCAAAGTACCATGGAGACTTAGGACCGACAATCTCACACACCAATTTTGATTCTAGTTGTTCATAAGCAGGAAGGAAAAGATTCTCAACAAGAAATTCACACTTCAGATTGTATTCAGGCATGGTGGTCATGGAGTCTATGGTAGCCATGGAATTTTCTAATTTGTTATTAGTCCTTGGCATCTACTAAAATAATTTCTTAGTGAAATTTTGTTTAAGATCTTCTACTATCCGATGATATGGCAACAACTTTTCATCCTTTGGTTGATATTCATTTATAACTTGTTTAATGACCAATTGGGAGTCTCCAAGGACAAGTCGGCTTTTGATATTCCATCAGATAGCCTAATATAGCCTTATTACTAGTCCTTCATACTCAACTATGTTTTTTGTGCAAGGGAATGAAATTTTGTAAGACTTAGGGATAAAGCTCCTTGTGGTGTAAAAAACAAAATACCTACCCCTAATCCTTGCTATGTGAAAGAACCATCAAAATAGAGTTTCCATTGTGTACTATGGGTAACAATCATAAAATGTGTCATGTAGACAATGTGCTATGATAGGATGGTCTACTTAAATAGGAGCTTCATCAAGTTGATTGGTAATATCTTGTCCCTTAATGGCCTTGTGATCTTTATAGACAATGTCAAATTCACTTAAAATCAAGACCCATTTTGCAGCACAACTAGTGATGGAAGCTTTTCATAGAAAATACTTGAGGGGATCTATCTGAGCAATGAGGTGTGTAGTATGATTAAGCATGTAATGGTGTAGTTTCTTTGTGAAAAAGACTACAACCAAGCAAGCTCGCTCAATAATAGTTTAATTCAACTCATATCCAACTAATATTCAACTGAGAGAGTAGATAGCTTGCTCATTTCCCTTATGATCTAGTTGTGCTAAAAGAACACCCAGTGCAACTATAGTAGCATAAATATAGAGGATTAATGGTTGCCTTGTGATTGGAGGAACTAGCACTAGTGGATTAGCTAAGTATACATTGACTTGCTCAAATGCTTTCTAACATAGGCAATCCCATGGAAACTTGGTGTCTTTTTGAACCAAGTGTTGGAGTGGATGAACTTTATTTACTAATTGGGCCACAAATCATCTAAAGGACTATAACCACCCTTGAAAGCTGTAGAGTTGTTTCAATGTAGTAGGTGGAGGCATTTCCATGATGTCTTTTATTTTTGCAGGGTCTACCTCAATGTCTCTTCTTGATACTATGTATCCTAATAAATTTCTTGATTGGGCCCCAAAAACACACTTCTTAGGGTTAAAGAAGACTTTGTATTTATAAAATCTTTTAAATATGGTGGTAAGAACATCAATGTGGGAATCACATGTCTTAGATTTTCCTAGGATGTCATCAACATAGTCTTCCATTATTACATGTAGAAGATCATGGAAGATTGTTGTCATTGCATGTTGATAGGTGGCATTGGCATTCTTTAAGCCAAAAGGCATGAATTGGTGATAAAAAGTTCCTCATGGGGTAGTAAATGTCATTTTGTGTTGGTCTTCTTCTGCAATTCTAATATGATTGTAATCAAAGAAACCATCGTTATAGATAACATTTCATGTATGGTAGTCAAATTCACTATAATGTCTATGATGGGTAGTGGAAAATAATCCTCAGGACATGCAAGATTCAAATCTTAAAAATATTAACATATGTGGATACCCCTAGAGGCTTTCCCTATAGGAATAATGTTGGAAACCCACTTAGGATAATCAATAGGTTAGATGAAATTTTCTTCTAACATTTTCAGCAATTCTACTTTTACCAAGAGGGCTACCTTAGGATGCATCTTGCATAACTTTTGCTTAATAGGTTTAATCTTTGGATCCACTGCTAGGTGATGCACAACTAGGTCTATATCTAAGCCAATCATGATGATGGCATGGACATAGTTATCTAGGTCATCCTCAATGTATTGTAAGGGTACTTCAAATAATTCCTCCTCTCCAGTCTTAGAATCAGGTTCAATCATACAATAGTTTTCAGAAAAGGAAACCTTAGGTTTAATATTGGAGCCCAAACCTCATCATTTAGGATAGCTAGTAGCTTCAAGGGGTCTTTTAATTCCATTTTCACTAGGTCCAAGACCTGTGCCATGATACCCCATGTTTTCAATGATATGAGGAGCCTTGACATACTTATCTTTGGGAATTTCCACATGATCATCTTTACTATCATAATATCGCCAATCTAAGGTATTAGACTCCATGTGTTCATCACTAAGAGATCCCCAATGTTCAAAGGTTATTTTATTAACATACATAGTAACATTATTTTTAGGAGGTATTTGGGAAGGTTTACCAAAGGATTGGGGGAGAGTGGTAGTTGTCCAATGCACAAGGAATTTTTAAATTTATTCTCTCCCATTCCTTGATTGACAAACGTAACCTTTTTCATTGGAGTATTGACCTTGATATCTCCAAACTTCTCTTTTCCTTTACAGGAACTAGAATCAATATTGGATGCCTCTGAAATTATTGTGGAAGGTGTTTCTATTATGGTAAGAGCTCTAGGTATAACCTTAGCAAACTCATTGACTGGACAAAAATTCATTGCAAAAAATTCTAACCTCTTACAAAAAGTGAAAGGCAAAGGATCTCCTCGAATAATGACCTCTCTTCCTTGGTGGGGACATTTTAAGCACAAATGGTACATAGATGTGACCACTTTCAATGTATGTATTCAAGGTCTACCGAGTAAGATGTTGTATGGTAAGTCCAATTCTAGGACATGACATTCAGTGTTGATTATAGTTGGTCTAACCTTTAGGGGTAGCATGACAACCCCTTTTGAATCTCTTTCTCTCTCATCATCTACTTTAATGGTTATCTTTTTGTTGACGTCTAGTACATCTTCTTGAAGCCCCAAAAAGTGGATCATCTTCAATGTACATAGGTTTAAACTAGGTCCATTATCTATAAGTACTAATTTTATTTTGTGACATTGTATAAGGACTTTAATGTGGAGTGAAAAATTGTGGTGGTGATCAAGACCTTAGAAATCTTTTTCTATGAAGACAAGGTGTTGATATGAAGAAAGATTTCCAATCATGATAGTAAATTGGGATGCATTGATGTTTTTAGGGACACAAGACACTAAAAGAGAAGTCTCAAGGACATCTTTATGGATATGTTAGGTGGTGAGAAGCTCTAGCATGAATATTTGTGTAGGAGTCTTCCCTAACTAAGATAGGACATCATAGTAAGAAGTGGGTCTTTGTGAAGTGGATGGTATAACAGGCACATGTAGAACTAATGGATTAGAGGGATTAGGAGTGGAAGCTTGCAAAGTAATTCTTCCCCATCAAGTGATTGCACCATAATCAGCTACTTGTAAAACAAGGATATTTATATGGGTGCTTACTTATTCAATGCATCCACACATGGAGTCAAACCCACATATATCATTTGTTTCTATTTTACCATACAAGGAGTCAAAAAGTAATATGTGGTTAGTAGAATAGTCATAATAGAGTGCATTAGATGTGGAAGCTCAATTGACATTGCTTGTATTTTTGTTTCCATTGTTGTTGGCATTGTTGTGGTTAGGGAACAACTTTTGAAAGATCTTACATTTAGCATTTTTAGAGGGTGGTCCTCCTTCAACCTCAATTTCCTCATCGTTGAGAAGGTTTTGGATGAAGACTTTGAGTTTGATATGCTTATTATGTCATTTCCTTTGATGCGGTGGTATTTGAAATACTCATTTTATTTATACCACTTGGATTTGGGTTAATTTTCATCAAAAGGTCATGTGTTGGGAAAAACCATCAAATTGTGATCAACTAGTTTTTGGAATATGGCGAAAGCTAGTAAACTTTCTAATTCAATCATAGTCAGGATTGTAGTTGGTGTTTTTGTTGTACCAAGGAAAGAATTATCTTTGATAACAAGGTTGTTGGTTGTTCTAATATTTGTTTTGATTCTAATTCTAAGTGTCATGATTTGAATTGTTTTTGTTTTGATAATGATAGTTGTCGTTATTGTTTCTACCTTGAAGATTTTGTACACTCTTGACATTAGTGATATAGTTATGGGTTACACCTTTGTTTTTGGACTAGAATTTTGATTTTCCATTGTTGTCTATTTCATTAGTCGATGATGATGAGTTATAGTGTTTAATGGAACCCTTGTCTAAGAGTCTATTTTCAATGTTCTTTCCTTTCTTGACTAATGTTGCAAAGTTTTTAGGACTAGCCATCTTCATTTGAAAAGACATCTCAATAATCAATTTTTGGATGAATATGTCTACAAGGTGGGAATCTTCAATTTTGTAGGGCATGCAATTTGCAAGGTGTCACCACCATTGTACAAAATGAGAAAATGTTTCACCAGTTTTTTGTTTTGTATTGTACAAATTACTCAAGGAGGAATGGTGTTCAATATTGTATGAGTATTAAGATACAAATTTTCATATCAAGTCATTGAAGGAAGTAATAGAACCTCTAGGTAAGCTCATTAGCCATTCAAGTGCAGGGCCTCTAAGGCTTCTTGTAAAGATCCTCTTAAGGTAATCCTCATTGTGGGAAACATCTTGACATAAGACATAAAACTCTTTGAGATGTGTGATGGGACATGTTTCTCCTATGTATTTTTTAAATTTAGCAATCTCAAATTTTGGTAGAAATGGTATCATGTTGATAGATCTGTCAAATGGAAAATGGAAAATTTCCTCAAAAGAGAAACCTTTCATCCCTTTGTTGTTCATATTGTGGACCAAACTCTAAAGTTCATGTAACTATTGGGCTAGATTCTAGTTTGGTTGTATTTGTGATAGTTGTTAATTGATGTTGAATCTATAATACCCCAAAATTGGCACATTTCCATATTAACCAATTCTAGTCTATTCAATCATTCCTAAGTCTTATTTTACTAGGCAATTCTAATTCTGATAATTGGTACATGACCTAGGTGTCAAATGCAGAAAACCCTAATCTGCATTAATCACACTATTTATTTAATTCCTAAGTATTGACTCAAATTAGCTATAATAAACCTATTTATTTAATTAAATTAAATTACAAGTGTTCATACTTTAATTAAATTAAAATTACCTCTTTAGCTAATATACAAAGGAATTAAATATATTTCATTTAATAAGATATCTCATCTTATTAATTATTGAATTTAATTATTCAATTAATTAAATTTTATCCATTTATGAGGTCATATTCTATTTTATTAAATTAAGTATTCTCTCCAAATCTCCTCTTCAGTTTAGAAATGGAAACCTTGGGTGAACTAAAATAAAAAAAGGAATTAAAATAGTTAACTCCTTATTTCACTCAAAAGAAATTAGTTAACTCCTTTTTCCACTCAAAAGTAATTAGTTAACTCCCTTTCCATCAGGAATTTTCCATTATGACTGAGTCTCATCTTCAATCTTGATCGTCCATTCTGATTAGTCTTGATTGTCGATCGATTCTGGGGTTTTATTTAAGAAACCTTTGATTCATCATTAAAAAAGAGGTGGAATGGAATTTGCATTGAACTTATGCTGGAATACCTACTCATTTTTTCTTGAATTCTTAGCTTAATATTCATGCATATCAATCTCATATAGTTTAATAATGCATCCATTTAGATTAATTATTCTTTCTTATTCTTAGAATAATCTTCCATACATTTAGATTAATCTTGCACATCTCATATAGATTAAAATCCTTCATTCTAGAGGTTTGGTTGCCCACTTCTCATTTCAAGAGGAAAGGAAAAATCCTTCTAGGTAGAAGGCAACAGGTTGAACTATTGGATTACTTTAATGAATATTGATCTTTCAGATAATGAATGTGTTGAACTGTGTGCAAGGATCTAAAGCCCACACTTCATATATACATTTTTGGCACCCACCATGGGGCTGAGAAATCAAATTTCTAGCCTTGTTTACTTTGTTTTCTACATTTTTAATGGTTCTATCATGATCGTTCATAGCACTTTCCATATTTTTGCATGAAAAAATTCATTTTCATGCTAAAAACTAAGCATGTCGCCTCTTTCATTGCACTTCCTCACATGAAAAATTGCATAAATGTGTAGTTTCTTGTGTGGTGCATGTTATTTTCTAGCACAGGCCTATGCGTGATCTCATGCAAAATCTTGCAACAACATATGCAAATACAGTTTCTAGAATTCAGATTTATCATTATGCATTTGACTAACAATGTTTTTTGAAGTATTTTATTTCTAATTTTTGGTTTTCAAATAGCTTGACTGTGGTTTGCAAGATGCATGTTGAAGACACCTTATCAAAACACTTGAAACAAGTACTAATTGCATGATTTCTAGATGCTTTGTCAAAGATACACACATCGAAGACAAATTTAAAACCCACTTAAATGTCATGTTTCCTTTTATTACTTTCCACATAGTATAAATAGGGCTTGTAAACTTCATAGGGTACAAGGAAGGTGAATAGGGGAGTATGCTCTTTACTACTTTGAAGTGATGCCTAAGAGTAAATTAGAAACCTAGATGCCTTTAAAATATGGTACTCGAGGGAGGCAAGTGAGTTAGTGGTTCTCCCAAATGAAGAGATTATGATTTCCTTTTAGGGGATCAAAGCCTTAGAATAGGGCATAGTCAGATTGATAAGCTAATTTGATGATTAACATGTCATGTGTTTGGGTAAGGTAATGAGGTAGAGGAGTATCCTCTTTCCCCTCGAGGGAAATCAGAAACTTGGGCCCTTAGATCCGAACCACCAGTTTAAGTCAACCATTAGAGGGCCTACCAGAGCAATCCAACCTTTGGGAACAACCCAAGTGAGGACACACCTTTCACCAAAGATTCCAACTCACTATAATAAAGAAGCTTTGTAGAGCGAAAGACTCCAAATCCATATTAGTCCCCTCTTCTTCATTATGATATCGTATATCAAAAGGAGGCTTTATAAACTACACTGGCTAGTGTTGGCCCTAATCTTGCTAGTCAAGTGTGTGCACTTACAGATGTTGGTGTAGGTTTCTAGCCTCAACTTTTCTTGGGAACACACTAAGGGTTAATATGAATGGAAGCCAAGTAAAAACCTCTTAGTTAGTTGCTACCTAGTTCAACTCCAAAAGGGGACATAATATTTGTGCAAGGAGGGGGCATAATCTCTCCTGTAGAACTCACCATAGGCATGTACTTGGGCTTTGGAAGGTGGTATATGCACTTCAACCTTGCCACAAGGGTGTTCATTTAATGTATATGTTATTGAACCTTTAGAATACACCAAAAACATGGGTGCCCTCTAGTGGGGTGACACAACTATGTGAGGTGAATGCATGCACATAAGTTGTGGGACAAAGATTTTGCTTCCTCTACCATTTTTGGTTATAGGGATAAAGCATGTTTGTTACTAAGTCTTAAACTTGTCCAAACCTATCAAGCAAAAAAAAGATCAAGTTTCCCCCATCCCTCTGAGTTGTTTTGCTCTTAGTTGAATTCTTTGCAACTACTACTTGATTCCTGTTGTTGGTGTTTGAAAACACTAGAGGATTTTCAATTATCCCAATGAGAATATGACATATCTAGGGGCAGCTCACTCCCATTTTCAACATGCCATTTCAAACACCAGGCCAACTATAAGGCTCTAACCCTTCTTCTACTTCAGGCTCTACTAAACCTAGGTGGGTAGACCTGAGATTCAATTGATACCATACCAATGAAAAAAGCATATCCCTGAATCTATTTAGTAGATAAAAAACCTTATATCTCCTAATACTTGTGCAATAACACAGATCTACAATAGAAAATTGCAATTCTATGATATTCATAAGCTAAGTGAGGGCATTCTATTTAGGTCCTTCAACATAAAATGGAAAGAATGTTTGATGAATAATGTTGAATTCAACAAACCCTTAGATATGCAACAGTAAGACTTTAATGATCTTGTAACTGAAAAATGCCTAATCCATTGGGAATATCCATGAATCAAATGCATACATATGGATATCTGATACTTATTTATATATTCAGATATATGATCTATCTATTCAACTTGTAAAGAGACATCAATGCTCAATCTGAACCTCATTCTTACATGATATCCCCATCAGTAAACTTACAACCCTATTGATTTCTCTGAAGCATTTACATAACTACTTGAGTTATAAACAAAAATGAAATAACATACAACCTTAAGGGACTACAACTACGATCTAGGCTCTTTGTTCAAAGACCATAAAACATTGAAGCTCACTGATAAAGGAGACAAGATTCAAGATGAAACTTATGAAATTCTACGATTCTTTGTATTAATTTCCTTGAAACAATACAACCATATGCATGAAATGAAAGCATGAAAACACCTAATAGATCTAAACTATTTGTATTATCCTTCTTAGTGCTGTTCATACAAGAGAAATTTTGTTGAAGAGGATGGTTTCACAGTAATAACTGGAACCTTGCTAGTATTACCCAGAGAAAACTACCAACCTACTGGTTTCTCAGTGACAAAGACTGGAACCCTTACAATGAGAAAAAGAAAAGAAGATATAGGAGAAGAGTTAATTCCCAAATTTGATCAAAACATGACATCTATCCACTTGGAAAACCTTCTCAATAGGTTAAAACAACTCTCTAATCTCTCCCCTCAACTGGTGAATCAAATCTTCATTAGTTATGGCTCCAAAAGCATCAAATATCTAAAATGTATGATTGAACAAATAACTAATTTGATTCTTAATTTTTACACATGGTAAAAATGAAAATCAGTTGAAAAAATGACTTCTAAAAGCCAAGGAAACACTCTAGAACTGATTTTCTTCACATCCATACTTTACCAAGCCTTCAAAACTACCCTGTAACAAACTCTGATGCTTCATGATGAATTAAGCCCATTGCACTAAGAATGCCCTAGAAATCACAAAACTACTTACAGCACAAACCAGTAAAAACCTATGCACAATCTGACTTCAAATATGAAAAATTTAGGTTCTCTTGGTTTCGGTGGTATATGATAAGGCATATGTTGGACAAAAAATGTCCCTATTATGGCCATTTGAAAATCTGGTCCTAGACTGTGGCTTTGCATTAAAAATGAAAAATTTAAAAAAATTATATAGTTTGGACTATATAAAAATTCACAATATTTCAATTTTTCATTTTAATCAATTCATATGTTGATCCTCTCAATTTTCATTTTGTTTTCATTTTGTTCTCTCTCTCCTAATTTCTCCAGTCTACCATGTGTCAAACCCTAATTGACTATGACATTTGAAAAATTAATTAATTAATATTTTAATATTAATCAATTAATTTAATTCTTTAAATCAACTTCCCTTATCTCGTAGCATTGCGGGCATTTGAAAATTTCTCTTTATTCTCCCACACAGCCTCTTGCTTTACGTCCTTATGACCTTAGCGTAAGATCGAACCCCTTCACATTTCCATTCACACCTATATGCTTTCCATGAAGTGTAACACCAGTGACTTTTGTGAACTTTCCTTACATGCATATGCTAAACACTATTGTTTACACTCTTACAAGCACTCGTATCACCAGAGGTCTCAAAAATTTGGTTTACGCTCTTAAGCGAGTGAATTTCCTTTACACTCCTATGCACCTGCGTAACATTGCAAGCGCTTTTGAACTTGCTCTCCACTCATACATTGGGTGTAGCATCGAGAACCTTCAATTTTCAACCTTTTCCCATACGTGAGCATAACCCCGTAGATGTTTTGAAATCATTTCACACTCGCATGCGAGATTGGGTTCACACTCTTACACGTTGCAAGTCAAAATAATTAGACATTGACCCACGAGCATGACAGGCGGGCCCCTTCCACATGTGCTGGCTTCAAAAGCCACATAGCCTTGAGATACTTGTTGTTTGTGCTAGGGAGTATTTGAACTCTAAAGAATCCTTCTAAATTATGAATGTGGGATATTTAAGCACGGCCTGCCCTGTAACAACACACAATGACTTCTTCACTTTCGAATCCTGTAGTTGCCTCACTCAAAAGCTTGAAGGCTTGATTGATTGACTAGGTGCAAGCATTTAAAACTCTTTAGAATTCCTTTTCAAAAGATCTCCCCACTTCTCCAATCATCTATTCTGCTCTCTGTTCTGTCATCTTAGTTGCTTCTTTATGTTTAGCATTTACCTACTCTCAAATTGCATTGACTATTATGTGCACAGTGTGGAGTTTCTTTATTTTGTTACTTCATGCCGGTCTACTCACTTAGACATTGTCTTGCATGGAGATCCTTTTTTAATTTCCATGGAGACTTTTCAACATCTGTGACTTTCTTTAACCAACGCTTCTTATTTTTCTTTGTTGTGCCTACTTTTAACAAGGTGTGAGCTCCTGTACATTGGCGTGAAGCTTCAACAATATCTTGTCTTCCATTCTAACTTGCAGATTTTTCACTTGATGCATGTGGATCTCCTTTCTTGAGCCCAGGTCTGCAAGCCTTTCCCTTTTATGTAGAGTCTTTCTATGGAGAATCCTCTTTCATGTCCGTTCTTTAAAATATTGACTGTGTTTTATTTTCATGCTATGGGCATCTTTCAATGCTGTGGATGAGTGTCTTTTTTGATGTGTAGGATGTTGAAAGAAATTGTTGAAATACTGGCATCATGCATCAATATTGGCATAACCATCTTAGTAGAGAACATTCTGCTTCCTTGCAAAACTCTCAAGAAATGCATTTGTCATCTCGTAGTGCAATAAGATGCCTGTTGACTTGATGATGGTAGAATTCCCATGGTCTTTTTTGAGACAAAGGATTTATCTAATGTTCTTCATTGCTCATGATTCTTTAGATATAAGCATATCAAGATGTTTAACAAATGAAAACATTAGGATTAGTAACATAACCTTGATATCCATGGTGTTATTTGATCTGATGAAATTAGTCAGACCCCAAGGTGGGTCCAACTAAAATTTTTTGTTTTCAAATGACTGAATCGACAAATTGATCTATTCACTATCTAATGCTGATTTGAAACAAGTTTGATCAATCATTTGTCATTAAAAACCCATTTATTCATTTTCTTGCAACCTATCATTTTTGTGCTAGGAGGTCCATTGACCCGCCTTAAAAATTGACCCAAAGCTCTGATGAAGCTTTGAAAGTTGGCACATTGAATCTCTGTTTCACACACTTGCATCCTGTGAAATCTCGTCTCATGATGAATTCCCAGTCAAAAGATATTCATTGTCAAAGTTGACCTTTTAGAATTACCTACAAGCAATCACATCAGAAAATAATAAACTGGATTTGGATTTGGCTTGGAAAACTGGGCAAATGAGCAAATGGGGAAATGAAAACTGGGGCATTGGTTCTCTATCATGAGGAAATTATAAATTTGTGATCTGGGATCATGAAAAATAACAAGGCTCAAATGGAAATTAGTCAAAGTAGGCTACTTAGATTTTGCAAACTGAAACAACAATAGAAAAGTGATTTTTGCAAATGGAATTGGCTTCGAAAAGTGTGCAAATGGATTCGTCAAAACCTAAAAATTGGTACACTCAAAGTATTTTCAAAGGAAAACATAGGGGTACAATCCAATTGACTTGAGCTCTCATGGATCAAGAAATATGATGTCCCGAATAGGGCTACCAAACAATCTACAAATGCTGACACCAGTAAAAGGATAGAAACTCCATTTGGAATTGCATTTGAAAATTGATCAGACGAATTCGTCAAAAGCTAAAACTTAAAACATAACAAGTCTCTGATGTCTATAATACAATTCAATAGGAATTTCAATGTTTGAGTCAACAAGTAAAAAGTTATAACTTGTCAAAAAGGGCTTCCCAGAAATGTGTGCAAAGTGCAAAAGCATGAAAATAGTAACTGATCAAATTTGAGGGATTCAAAACCTTATCAAACAAACTCAAAATGACTCAAAATTTGAAACATAGGTTCTTGGGTATGGATGCTAGACACTCCCAAAGTAGAAAGTCACAAAAAATTTCTAGGTGTGAGATATTTGATTGCAAACATAGCCTCCTGTCTCTGTTTAACACTGGTGAAAAATGCAGATTTGACATTTGCTCAAAATAGGACTTCACCAAATGACTCAGAATGATGCTTTAACTTCATGGCACATTTAGACGCACTGAATGGAGGGTGTTAGAAACATTAAACACCTCATGGGGCTCAAAGGTACAACTAGATACATATGCATTCATGGGCATTTATAGGGCTCAATTTCTTCAATGATGCTCAAAATTTGGGCTACAATTTTGAATGCCAACACTCGTGTTTATCTTAAAATAAACTATCTTTTTGAAACCAAAATGTTGTTCAAAAACTTGAAAACCATCTTGCTATCTGCCTAAAATTTGTCGAACAACCAACAATCTATCCAGGACTATCTAAAACTTGCTAAATCTCTTCAAAACTCTATCTTAGTTGTCAGTCTAGTCCTTGTTTTTGTGCCCAATTTTGTGAAATTTCATGGGAATTTTTTTTGAGCTCGCACTTCTTCACATGACCTTGTCCAAGTCCTCACATGATCCTATGAAAATCTCTATGTGAGATCTTGAAGATTTATCCTTCTATGTTAGAATCATGTTTTCTTGCTAGTCTAGCACATCCTCATGTGGCTTTGTACAAGTCCTTGTGTGAAGAACCTAGTCAAAAAAATTTGTTCTGAATCTTCGCTTGGTTCTTTATGTCTTTTCATGTGGTTCCCTAAGAATATTCATGTGGGATCTTCTCTTAAAAATGTCAACTTTTTCTATTAGAGCTATCCATGCTTTAAGTTTTTTCTATTATCTACAATAGTCTACTTCTTTCCTATTTGCAAACAATATCAAATAGTGACATCTTGCTTAGCTAACAACTTGTGACATACATGCAAATTAATCTTGTTTTTCAGTTATCTTGTCCTTGTCCTTTCATGTTTGTCATTGTGTCATGATAGTTATAATCTTTGGTTGTTTAAGCAATTACTCAGACAACTCATACCCTAGTATACAATGCTCTTATCTTGCTTTTTAAGACTATGTTCTAGTGTGGTCCTTGTCTATGAATGTGGTAGCAAGAAGTAGAAATGTGTTTTATCCTTTCAGATTTAGATGGGGTAGAGCTAGAGGTCATAATCATGGTAGAGGTCACTCTTCAGTTTATACATAATCTATGTCCAATTCATTTAGTGAGGAGTTCTCATGATCTCCTTCACCTATCATATCTCCTCATGTTTAGAGAATATTTTCTATAAACAAACCAAGAACCCCTTGTACCAGGAGGATCTTGAAACTAGGAAAGGTCATACATCTCCAAACAACATGGCTGAATTCTTGTTTAGACAACCTTTTCAACCAACACACACTTAAACTTATCACATCCCTAAAATGGCTAAAAAAGAACATGAAAATGGAGAACATAGTAGAGACAAAGATCAACATCGGACTAAAAGACATTGGGAACCTTCTACTAATGAGATTGAAGAAAAGGTTGAAGTACTCCCCTAGCATATCAAAAAATGTTGTAAGGACAAAAACTTCTAGAAAAGTAATGGAGATCTTGCTTAACAAAGAGAAAGAGAAATACTTTCTCAAACTTGCTCAAGAGGGAGCAAGGCTACCTCATCACTTTAAAATTAAAATTATCATTACACTTGAAGAGGAAACTGAAACATCTAGATTGCAAAAACAATTAAAGATCATGCAAGACCAACTAGCCCAAATGATGCGTCATAAAGATAGACCTACAAAAATATATACTATAGATGATCTTTGTCCATTTCCTTTTGACAAGAGTATAGCCATGCCTCCTTTTCCATGAGGAGTTGAGTTACCTAAGTATGATAAATACTTTGGAACTATGGATCCCCAAATATCATTTACACAAATTTGGTGCCTTGTCTATGGAATTTATGCATAATCAAACATATCTCATGAATCTATTTCCAAGAAGTCTAGGTGGTTAGGCTATGGAGTGGTTTTCAAGCTTGTCTATAGGTATCCAAACATTCAATGTGATTGCAAACCTATTTGTCCAAAAATACTCTCACAACGTACAAAACTTGGTTATTAATTGAGTCTTGTGTAACCTTACATAGAGAGTTGGGAAACCTTTCCTTACATTCCTTCAGAGTTGGAGACAACTTTACACCAAATCCTAATGTAAAATCCTTGAAACAGAAAAACTTGATATCTTTATGGATAATATTTTACCTGATTTTGGGTACAAAGTTGAACTTTAAGGTCCAAACACCTTCAAAGATATGGTTACACAAGCCATCTAGATAGAGGAATTCATGGTTAAAAAGGGTGAGTTAACCTTTCAAAAAGACACTAGACAAGAATCCACCTCTAATAAGGACAAATCCAAGTATGGGAACAAAAATGAGAGGTTGTGTATGACAGAGTTGTTGATAATGTTACTTCTAAACCTGCTAAGGTAGCTTTCAACCTCACAGACAATCTCAAAGCATCCAAGAATGTCAAGAAATGCCCTTCTGACAACAAGATGTTTGGAAAAAAACTAAAGAGCTCATCCTGGGTTACACACCTAAAATGAGAATTTACACCTCTTGGTGAACCTTTAGATGTGGTCTACAAGAACTTTCTACAAAACAAGCTCATTTCTCCATTGGATAACTCTTGTCCTTATGATCCACAACTATGACCACCATGACATTTTTGTGGATGGAAACAACAAGAACATAGATCACAAGGCTTTCAAGGAACCATTCCTATCTTATGAAAAAGGAGAAAACTCAAAACATAAATCTCATAACAAGATTAACTATACATACTCTAATGATGATGATGAGATAGTCCACATGGTTGAACCTATGGACACTAAGTACTATGAAATTATCACCATCAAGGGAAAACAAGATAAAAATAAACCTAAGACACCATTTCTCTTAAGGGGCATTTCTTGAAACACATCTAGAAATGAACCATCAGAATCTTGTGCCAATGCTGTTATAAGTTCTCGCACTAAGTTGGTTCTCAAAGGCCTTGTGCCTTTTGTGCTTGAGCTAGAATAATGCAAAGACAAACCTCCTGCTAGTCCATTTGGAAAAGGAATAAGACTTGTAACAAATTTTGTAGCTACTAGCTATAGTATGCTTGATCAGTTATAATGAAGAAATGCTCAAATTCAAATATTTGAACTACTCAAAATCTTTCCTCCTCATAGGTAGATTCTCGACAAAGCTCTCACTAAGGAAAATGTACCTCAAGATCTGGATCTTGGGATGTTCCAATCTATGATAGGTCATTTGACATCATCTAACTATATTTATTTCTCTAAGGAGGATGAAAATTCACTAAGTCATCTGCATAATCAAACTCTACACATTGAGGTCATGATACACCAGAAAAATGTCTATCATGTGCTCATTGATAATGGAGCTGGTTTAAACATTGTCCCTACTAAATTTATTAGGAAATTGGACTATTCTAAAGATTCCATTGATCCCCATCATAAGATAACTAACAAAGCATATGATGAAGTTGAGCAAGAATCCCTAGGTCTTGTGGTGTTGCCTCTTTGCATTGGTCTTGTAGAAAGGGATGTTACTTGTTAGGTACTTTACATTCCTTTAGCTATGACCTCCACTTATCATCAATGCATAAAATTCCCATTTCATGGCTCTAAAGTCACCATACCTATAACATGCTAAAATCTACTAAAAACTTTATACTTGCTAACAAGGAATCTATAGACCATCATGATGACAAGCTAAAAGAAACTGGATTGGGTGAATATCACATAGAACTAGTTTTGTCTTTGACTTCTCTTCCTGAGTCTCCTCATCATTGTTGGAGACCATCTAAAGAAAATATACTATTTGTGTTGATGCCTCAAACTAAGTACAATGGTACCTTTTCAAAGCTACTGTACCTCTCAAGGAAGAATCTAAAAACAAAGCTATTGCTGCATGGATCTACAAAGAGGAAACTCTAGTTGACCTCAAAGAATAGGCACATGAAATTACTCCTAAGAAGTATGGTCCTAGTCTTAGACTAATGAAACATTTTGGCTTCAAGGGGATTGGTCCTATTAGATGCAACAAAAATGGTTTGATTGATCATGTCAAAGTGACAGCTAGAAGGAATCGAGACACATCTAGTCTAGGCTTCAAGAAGATTTCCTTCCATTTAGGGATTAAAAAATTTATACTAGAACCTAAGAATTCATTTGAAATGAGTCACAAGTTGAGTTAGATGATCTTGAAGATAACACTAACAATGAGGATCCTTATCCTTATTTAATTCCTATTGATCTTGCTAAATTCTTTGTGGAACTAGATGATTTTGTACCACATGTCAATACCATGGATGACGATAGTGATTCTTGTAATGGAATTGTTGATTCTCCTCGTATTCAACAAGAACAAGAAGAATATTGCCATGCTCTATGCATTGAGTGCCTTTGCAAAAATCAAGAGGATGAAGGATAGTTTCTACCTAATAGTGTTGGAAAATTCTATAGTCTTTCTCCATGTAGCATAGATTCCTGAGAGTATGAATTCAACTCTATCTCAGAGGAAACTCCAAACAAAGACATAGTTCAAGTTCATGTCTATGAAAACCTCCTTGAAGTAGGTCAATCATCTAGGGTTAGGTCAAATGAGTCCTATCCAACTCATGTCCTTGAATCTTTGATTAATGACATTAGTGCTCAAAGGAATTCGAACACACTTGTGGATGAAGCCAGTCCAGGCCTTGAATTTCTTGTCCAAGCATTTAATGATTATACTATGAACATAATTGAACCCATTACATCTCTTTCACTCACCTATCCTAAGCTCATAGACTATAATTCCAATGCATCTAGTGAAGTCCCTACATTCTAGAATGACTATGCTCTTGCTTGCTACTTAAACATTGTCGAACCAATAACATCTTCCACCAGTGAACAAAGTGTCAACATGACTAAAGATGGCATCAAATATCTTAGTCATATAATCAAAAGAAAAAGAAATAGAAGGTTTGATGGTGAAAATCATGTTGTGGTAGTATTAGAACCTAAAATAGTAAAAATAAAAGATGTATCCAAGGGTGAAAACCTCTTTGAGGTGCCTACGGATGAGATATTTGTTGCACTTCCTAGTCATTTTTAGGAAAGATCATCAATGCTAATAGAACCAACACAACCGATCAACTTGGGAATAGAGGAACAACCTCACATGATACATCTTACACAGTAACTATCTCTAGAAGAAAAAGAGGAATTCATTGCCTTTTTCTAGGAGAAAAGGATAAACTTTATGGGGACATACTTAGACATGCTAGGATTAGTTCCTAATCTCATAATGCATCACTTGTCTATTGCACTAGGAGTTAAACCAGTGAAAAAAAAACATAGGAAAATGCATCCTCATGTTGCATTATTGGTCAAAACTGAACTATAAAAGCTTTTGAAAGCTAGTTTTATATGTGCTATTGATTATGCTGAATGGATGTCAAACATTGTTCAGTTGTCCAAGAATGAAAAATCTATTAGAGTCTGTATAGATTTCTAAGATCTAAATGTAGCATGTCCAAAGGATGATTTTCCACTCCCTAACATTGATATGATAGTGGACATGATAGTAGGATATGAAATGTACTCACTCATGGATGGATTTTTTGGTTATAATCAGATCAAAATTGCACCAGAAGATCATGAGAAGACTGCCTTCACTTGTGCATGGGGAACTTTCTATTAGAATTTGATGCCATTTGGCTTCAAAAATGTTGGTGCTACATATTAGAGAGAAGTTACTACAATTTTTCATGACATGATGCATAAAACAATGGAATTCTATGTAGATGATACTCTAGTTAAGAGTACAAAGTGCAATACTCACCTTCAAGATTTGGGACCTATCCTAGATCACATGGAGAAATTCACTCTCAGATTTAATCCCAAGAAATGTGCATTTGGGGTAACATCAGGGAAATTTCTTGGTTACATTGTGTCTACAAAAGGAATTGAGGTTGATCTAAAGAAAGTTCAAGCAATCATGGACATGCCTCTACCTCATAACATATGTCAGATGAGAGGCTTACAATGAAGACTTCAATCTATTCATAGATTCATCTCACAACTAGAAGATAGGTCACAACTTTTTACCAAAACTTTTCATAAAGGTGTGAAATATAATTGGAGCCAAGATTTCCAATAGAGTCTAACATAGATAAACAAGTACCTTGCTTATCCACCAATCTTGATGCCTCCTATTCATGGGAAGCCTCTTATTCTATATATCTCAGCAACAGAAACATCTCTAGGTATCTTGATAGCTCAAGAAGATAATGATAATAAGGAAAGAGCTATTTACTATTTGAGCCACACACTACTCTCCTATGAAATGAATTATAGTATTATTGAGAATGCTTTCTTGGCAATCATCTTTGCTTCCCAAAATTTGAGACATTACGTGCTTGCTCATACTAAGTGACTAGTTGTTAAAATTGATCCACTCAAATACTTACTCAACAAGGTAGCTCTAATAGGGAGGTTGGCTAAGTGGGTCATGATCTTAAGTGAGTTTGATATTCAGTATGTTGAATAGAAGGCTATCAAAGGACAAGTAATTGCTGATTAGTTAGTAGAGATGCCAATGTAGAGTCTTCTTCCACTACACATCAACTTTCCTAATGAATCAATTCTAATGCTTACACACCAAACTTGTGTGATGTTCTTTGACGGTTCCTTCACACAACATGGATCTGGTGCTGGGCTACTATTCATAACACCTTAGAAGTATTCATTGCCTAAGACATACAAAATTTTGTTTCCTTGTATGAACAACATCACATAATATGAAGCTCTCATTTATTTCATGAAGATGGCAATTGAATGGAGAGTAGATCAATTGAAAATCTTTGGTGATTCACAACTCATAGTCAACCAGGTCAATAATGTATATTAGACAAAGGATGAGAAATTTATCCCTTATAAATGCATGGTGGATGACATGAAGAAATATTTTTCTCACATCACTTTTCAACAAATTCCTCAGACAAACAATAAAGTGGTTGATGCCATGGCTACTCTTACTTCCATGTTACAGATGCCAAATGATGATCTTTGACACAAGTTCTTGGTGGAAACATTACTCTACCCTACCTGTAACTCCCCTAAATTATATATGATCTATTCTATTATAGGACATGATTCATCCTACTACCACTATATATATATTCCTATCTATGTGACCAAACCATTCTAGATGGTCTAACCTAGAATGAAAAAAGTCACCTTATCTATAATGCTTCATGGTATGTTAGTATTGCTAATGAATTGTTTAGGAGAGGTCTCGACAAAACACTCCTTAGGTTCCTAGAACCGATGAGTCAAAAAGTATATTAAGTGATGTCCACAAGGGCATTTACAAATCTCACTCTAATAGCTTGACACTAGCTTGTAAACTTATTATGTCTAGTTACTATTGGTCGAATATGGAGCAAGATGCAATCAAATATGGCAAGTCCAACAAAAAATGCTAGCTCCATGGGAATTTGATTCACACTCTAGCCAGGGACCTACTTCCATCTATCACATTGTGGCCATTCCAATAATGGGCCTTTGATCTTATGGGTTAGATTCTTCCATCATCTTCAAATGGACACAAGTTCATTTATTATAGCTACAGACTACTTTACTAAGTGGGTAGAGGCAATCCCTCTCTCTATAGAAAATGGAAAAATTATAGCTCTGTTCATCATGAATTACATCATATACAGGTATGGTGTACCTTCCTCCATCATTACTGATAATGGAGGATAATTTAAAAACAAGGACCTTAAGGATTTATGCAAAAAGATTAGAATTACACAACATTGGTCTTTTATCTATTATCCTCAGGGTAATGGTCAAGAAGAGGCATCCAATAAGGAAATCCTTAAGAACCTTTATTGCATAGTTAACAAGTTTGGTTGGGACTAACACCTTCAGATTAATCCTACTTTATGGGCTTACTGAACAAGTATCAAAACTCCAATGGGTACAACAACTTTTTCTTTAGTCTTTAGAGCATATGCTGTGCTTCCCATTAAGGTTGAGATTCCTACCTTGAGAATCTCAATGAAAGGCCTCATTTTTGATGATGACTACAAAATATCTCATCTTCAAGAGCTAGTATTGTTACATGAATGTTGGCAAGTGGCGTGTGATCATCTTCAAGCTTATCAACAATGTATGTCCAAAAGTTACAACAAGAAAGTTAAGCCACGTGACTTCCAACTAGGTGATCTCATTCTAAAAGAAAACCCTAAGAATTAGCAACAAAGGCTACAAAAAGGGGAGTTCAAACCCAACTAGCTTGGTCTCTATATAGTTGCTATAGTGTTTGGATCTGATGCTTACCAACTTTCAATAGCGGAGGGAGAGCTGCTCAAGAAGCCAATCAACACTCTCCACTTGAAGTAGTTCTACAACTAATTTCAAAAAATATCTATATATGTCTATATGTCTTGAAAAAAATCTAAAAATTGCAATAAGTCCTAAGAAAAATCATTACCTTGGTGAAAACCTAGAAATAGATGCCTTGATAATACCAAAAAAATTGAAAAATACAAAATACAAAAAATTGAAAAACAAAAAACTTGCAATTGATGAAAACCTAGCAAACATGCATCATGGTAGCAAAAAAAATTAGAATCTCTGCCAAGAAGGTGAAAAACTTGTAAATAGGTGCCTCTTGTTCCCAATGCTATATATGGAAACACTTCTTCTAGATTCTTGTATAATTGTTTTCTTGCTTTAGTTTTCTACTTTCACTCATGTATCCATGGATTGAATCTTGTCATAACTCAGGGAAAAGACACTATAGTGTCATTAGAATCTCTTGCATCAGTCACCAGTTGTTCTAATTGTGTCTGCCTATTGTCACTAGTCTCACTTTTGAGATTCCTCTCATGGGAAATCTCTTGTGTCAGTCACAGTTGTTCTAATTGCCTCTACTTACTATTTCTAGTGTCACTTTTGAGATTCCTCTCACAAACATCTCTTTGACTTTAGTCACTAGTTGTTCTCACTGTGTCTACCTACTATTGCTAGTATCACTTTAGAGATTCCTCTCATGGAACATCTCTTGCATCAATCACCAATTTTTATAACTACATCTTCCTACTATCACTCATGTCACTTTATAGATTCCTCTCACAAAACATCTCTAGCGTCAGTCACTAGTTGTCTTGACTATGTCTATCTACTGTTGCTCAATTTCCAACTAAGATTCTTCTTTGGAAGATTCCTATTTGACTTTAGTCACTAGTTGTTCTAACTACATCTATCTACTATTGTCACCTTACTAAAGAGATTTATTTCATACATGTTCTAAACATTGACCATTGACATCAAGCCTATAACATAGAAACCAAACTCAAAATGATAAATTTTCTTGGGATATGTTGAGTATTATAATTTTGAAACCAAACTCAATATGGTAAATTTTTTTGGGATATGTTGAGTATTATAATTTTGGTCTATTGTTCATTGCATCTTTAATTCATCTAAACAAGTTTAAGGTTTCATAGTAGACCCAAAAATTGTCTCATGCTAATCAAATTAAGTTTTGAGTAACATAATGGAAGCTTTATTCTAGAATCTAGCAAAACAAATTAGGACATGCACTCAACCCCAAAATAATAGTAGGATTAATGATTTTGTGCTAAACACTCCTTGAAAATCACAATGATATAAAAAATGTGGGAATATCAAAGATAAATCTTGCCATCTTGTGAGAGTTCCATCTTATGAAATTAAGTGACAAACTCAATAGGTATAACTGGATATAAATTTTAAAAAAAAAATTCATTGATTTCCTTAAAAAAGAAACAAAAACTCCTCTAAAACTTGACAAGAAGTAAATAACAAAAAAGAGAAGAATGCTTCAGGAGATACTATAATTATGTTTGAAAGGAAGTTATATGGAAATTTTTATATACGATGCAACCAAAAACAAAAAAAATAATAGAAGAAGTTCCAATGGTCTAAAAAATGAGCAAAGTTCTTTTGGATCCAATAATACCAACAATAAAAGACCTAGAAAGTACCATCATTGTACATTTTGATAGACACAAACCTCTTCATCCTACTTCCATTCATAATAGAACACAAAGTTCAATATATGATGATATTGTCACTTGTTATCCAAGGTAGAGATCTCCCAATGAACAAAAGAAAAAGCTCACTTATCATGCAAAGAATATCCAAAGCCAAGTCACAAGTGTGCAAGAAAAGAAGGCATGGAAGAATACACAACATTTGATGAAGATGAGAACAATTTGAAATCACTGTTAGAGAGCAGTGTTCATGGAGACAATAATATTATCATTTCTAGTCACTATTATATGTAAAAACACATCTTTGGTATTTAAGGGACACTTTTCTCTTCTTAATTTGCAATCATTTTTTATTTTAAAGCATATTTTGCTAGTTTCTTCTATTGGAAATATAAGGTGGGCTAGGTGACTGAGAGGGGGGGTGAATTAGGAACTAATAAAACTATAACTTTAATCCACCAATTAATCCTTGATAAGTTATTCTGATCTAATTACATGCATGAAAGATTGAAAGCAATAAAACATTCATAACACTTGACACAATATTTAGTAACCCACAAACCTTCCAAATAGAAAGTAAAACTGGGGTGGGGATGATACCACAAGCTTTATTACGATAGTATAAAGTTGGCTTGTTAAGGCTTAAAATTGATCACTTCTAATGATATTCCCTATTAGGAGCAATAAGGACTATTAAGGCCACCTTGTGAAAGGATTTATACAATATAATGAAGTATGCACTCAGTTAGGAGATTCTACAAAAGACTATTAAGTCCACCTTGTTAGAGGATTTTACTGATGCACCTATTAGGATTAATTAGTAGTTGATATTTTCTCTACAACTTAGTTTGTTGATTGAGATTCCTTTGATGTAGAAAGATCTCCTTTATGTGATTGATGAGACCCTGCTTTTCCTTATATTTCTTGTAGCCCTTTTCTTCTAATTTTCATACATTCTACTTCTTACCTTCTATACTTACTCATTTGGATCACACAAGATATATTACATATATACCAATCCAAATAATTACCTTCTGGAGTTGACTACAACACCATATTTAACAATTTTCACCAAGTTGGCTCACTAGTGCTACTCAGGTTCTGAAGACCACTCGGGTTATATTCTGACCCTTAGCAACACAATGAACTTGGCAAGCTTTGGTACTCATTTGGCATTGGGGCTTAGTCCACATTGATCACTTAGGAGTAGGCATGAACTTAGTTAGCACTGATGACTCACCGAACACTGGAGAATTTGGTTGATATTGAAGCTTGGCCAACACTACCTTCCTTTTGCTAGGTTAACACGATTAGCTTGGTAGACATTGTAGCTTGGTTAACACTACTTTCTGCATTGATTACACGATGAAGCTATGTAGACTCTATAAAGCTTGACTTACACTAATTTCTACTTGTGAAGCTTGGTAGACTCTATGAAGCTCAACTTACACTACTTTCTATTTGTGAAGCTCAATAGACTTTATGAAGCTTGGCTTACACTACTTTCTACTTGTGAAGCTTGACTTACACTATAATACCTTGGTTTACACTGTTAAGCTCGATAGAAATGTAACCAATCAAATGATTAAGCATTTAGTCACTGATTGACAAATAATTTGATGATAAATCAACATCTTCCCACCTAATATTATAGGTTAAAGGGTTTGGATATTGTATAGGATTTAGCATTGTAGTTAGTGCAAAAAAATTCTAAATAGATATTGGCTATAGTAATTTTGGCAATGTAATTAGCACAAAATTTATTTGTAGAAATTTTGCAAATGTGACAAAATATATAAATTAGATATATTGATTCTAATTGTGTAAAATACTAGATAAAAAGAGCATATATATAGCATTTTTGATGATATAACACTTTGAAACAAACTGCCAACAACAATGATATTTGCTTCAACTATTACAATTATCACTCATCTTGTAGTGAGAAAGACATAAAGGATGCATAACATGAGCATGTTATAGTAAAAATGTGAGATTTAGATTATTTTTACATTAGAAATTTAGTTATTCATTACTAAAGTAAAGTGACATAAATCTTCCTATAAGGTTTAAATCATATTACCCATGAAAACAAAAAGATTAGTTCAACTTTGGTTTAAATCAAATTACCATGGAAATATCTATAACCCTTAAATTCATTTGATAACCAAATGTTGGAAATTTTTTCAAATAATGAAATTGAGCCAAGAAACATCTCTATGCAGACTTAAAACCATATTTATTCAACTTCTCCTAGATTAATATTCACCAAATGTTAACTAATCTAAATTTTTCTAATTAGGCAATCAATAAGTAAATTAGTTTCAAATGCCAATAAATCACATTCCATAGTCCATGATGATGAAATCATATTGAAGTAATAATTAAAATAAATAGAGAATATAAGGTGGTAATTCATAACCTATGAGTGAAAACTAACCTTTAACTTGAGTTTGAAGCATGTGGAGGCCTGAAAATATTGGAGCGAGTCTACCAAAAAAAGAAATATTATTGAGGCCTCAAGCTTTGGTAATATCAATCATTGAGATGCATCTCTTGTATTACATCTTCCCCAAATGCCTCTTTCTACTATTATTTTTATAAGTGCTACCCTTGGAGTATTGTTTATGGTTCTTCCTATAGGTGAAATGCTCTTCTTCTTCTTCTTTGCTACTAAGGACGAGCTCTCTCAAGAAATTAGTTGAAACCTTCTTTGTGAAGGTAAAATGGTGGAGGCATCCATGAGAGTTTCCATTCTCAGATGCATTTCTAACATAGCCCTATCCTTCCCCATCATAGATGGCACCATCCCTCCACTTAGTAGTGGCTGCAACAATCACTCAAGATTTTTTAAAAATTCAAAATGCGGTAGAAACTCCACTACATAATTAAAGGAATGAAAATTGTGTTTTGATTTATAATTAAACACATCAACAAGTATGTGACAACATCACAATCCCTACAACTAATAAATAGACAACACAGATGCATACCTCTTAAGAATAATATTTACTAAATCATAACTTATTCAAAAATCAAAAGATAAGAAACTAGTTCTTTTTAAGAAAGAAATAAAACAATGAGAAAATCCTTGAAATAATTTTACTAGTGATTTCTTGAATGAAAGAACTACTAAAGATCTCACAAAGTTAAATAGGTCTACCTAGACCATCCTTAGTCTTCTTATGGAGACATATGGATCCAAATAGAACTAGAGTGTTGTGTCACAATACCATGGGAAATTTTCATCTTTAAAGGAGGCTTTCTATAAGTTTCAACAACCAAGATAAAACTCAAAATACTTGGTAGTTGTTAAAGCACACCAAATCTTGTCAAATCTTGAGAGTCAATGTCAAGAAAAACATAATTATTTTCTTTGGTTAATCTATTTCCTTATGAGATAGAATGAAGAATTTCAAACTTATATTTAGTGATTGCAACTCATGACATGTAAACTTCAAACCTAAGAAAGCTATAAATCTCTTGGCTAAATAGACACAATCTATAGAAATAAGAACTACTACTTGATCTTAACTATTGTTAAAAAGGAGTGGTGAACAAAATTCTTACACCTTTCATCGTAGCTCCTATAGTGACTAATATGAATGAAACCTAGCACCTATAGAGGATTATTACATTAATGGGATTAAATCCCAACATTTTTATCCCCCAGACATGTTGCTTTACACAACCCAATTATTTTAGTGACAATTAACTATTCCCCCTAATTTTAGATCATGTCTTTCTTTCATGCATACAAGCTATATATCTCATGCAAAATATCCTTCCTACTATTTTCCACCTCATCAATTTCATTTACCACTATATTATTAGCTTGGCTATGAATCTACTCATCATTACCTAATATTGGCTACAAGTTTGATCATTTCTAATATTGACTAATTTAACAAGGCAAATCTAGCAAGAATGGTTGTGGATATGTGCTACTACGAGAGAGGGTGACAAGATTTTGGACAATTGTTATTTCTTTAACTATTACACTCAAAGATATCATTTAGGTTGATTTCAATGTGCACTTTTCTATGCATACATTCCCTTTCTAGCAATGACTCATTGAAACTCCTCAACATGGTTAAATCCACCAACAATGCATTGATAGCAAAAAATAATAGAAATTGGAATGAAAACATATTTGTTTCCCACATGTGCTAATAGTTGAAAATCCTGAAGAATGCAAAATTGAGGTATTCTAATAAAAGTAACACAATTGTTTCCAAAACATCTATGTTAATATCCCTACTCCAGTTGATCCAAAGTGAAGTCATTAACGATTATTTTTCCTATGTTTATTTGTACCTAGATCAAATTTCATGAAAGCCAATAATATAATTGCCATTGGTGATTTTATCCATGCTTAGATAATAGGTTGCATACAAATCTATTAAATTTCCTTGACACCATAGGTAAAGAGATGAAGTTGTTAGAGATTATTTTTAGCATCAAGAACCCACTTACCTATATTACATTATAACCTATGGTCCTTGCCCCTTCCAAAGTATTTTAAACACTCAATCCCAAAATCGATGCAAAGAATTTGATTAGTAAAAGGACCTTAGGAGTTGAGGAAGGTCACATTGATTCAACAAGAATAAGTAAATATTTTTTCTACCATACTTTCAGCCCATGATAAAAGCCCTATGAAAAAACTCTCTTGCAGTGTGGCAGCCTGATGGATTTATGAAACTTGAAGGATAGCACAATCTTGGTTGGGCATATTTTTAGATGTATTTATGACATGTATATAAATGTGCCTCATGTTGTTAAATCTTAACATAATTTTTACTTTGAAGTGTCATTTGTGTACACCAATCCTACTATGGATAATCATGTTTATGTTGTGGTTCCATAGTTGGACCTAAATATAGGTGGGAAACAACTGATTGAGAATGGATTGATAGAATCAAGGACTTTCATCACAATATACCTTCTTGTCACATTTTTCATCTAGTTTACTATTAGGTATTGGTTGTTTTTTCATGTTTGGGCTGACAAGGAGACATTTCTACAATGCTTTGATTGTTACCTAAACCACAATGTAACTTTTTATAGTCTATGGTAGTTCACAGAGTAGTTCTATGTTGGATATCATTGAAGCTTTCAATGATTTTAATTTTATATTAGTTTACCATGGAAATATTAATGGGGCAAAAAATGTCTACATAATATTACTTGATTAATCTTGGTTATCCAAATTTACTACAAGGCTACATGTTGGAAGATAGTTAAACCCATATTTATGGTATGTTGCAACACTTTTGATTTATAATCAAGAAAACATTTGAATACAAATCACAACATTATTGATGTAATTTTTTAGTGTTGTTATGAGAAAAGTACAACACTAGAAAATGGATTCAATCAAATAATTACTTTGGAAATATTCACAATTCAGGAATAATAATTATTAATAAGAAATAAATTCTTTCAGGGGAAAACTTAATAACTATAAGACTTCAACACAAATAGTTGATGAAGAAAAAACATACAATTTTATCTCTAAGCCTACTATTAGTTTTCTATACTTGTCTCTTGGTAGCTGTTCTTCATGATCACTAAATTTAACATAGTTCATTTTTATTATTTCAATTTGTTCCTTTCACTTTTCTTATTTTGACTTTTTAGCTAAGTGTAGATATTCTATCTTTTAACATTTCAACACTAGTATTTTTACATCTTGATTGGATTTTGAATTTGAGGCAAGATGTATTTCATATTTTAATAAAGTTGCATGGAAAAAGATATGTAAGAACATGACCATATTTAAAGACTCTCAATATGGATATGGCTTCATACAACATTCATAAAAAAATACAAACATATATATTTGACTATCAAATCCATGTAAGGACCTCTTAAAATGGTTGTTGGTGGTCAATGGAGTTTTTTTAAATTTTTTTTAAAAAGGTAAAAGGACATAAAGGAAAAAAGGGAGAAAGAGGGGACTGCAAAGAAAAACCAGGAATCTTATTGGTGAGGGAAGGTGCAAGTATAATAGGGATGGCCACACCTTTAATAAGTATGGTGAGCCATTTTGTGTCTTAAAAAGGGCAAGTGAAAAATGCAGGGGTGTGCATAAGGACTAGAGATCATGAAAGAAATTGCATAGGACAAAAAGAGAAGGTGGTATGATAACAAAAAAAAAGGGCAAGGTGTCTCTACCATAGAGCTATTCTAGGTAGTGAAGTGAAAGATAGAAGAAATTACATAGGAAGAAGAGATAAGGTATGATGAAATAGTGAAAGTGTATGATGCTCTTCCACAAAGCCTTTCTAGGTAGTGATGTTGCATGTGGAAGGAGAACAAGAACCCTTTGCATGATTGTGTAGATTCAATGAGTGCAAGATTATAGGTAGCCACCAATGAAAGGGTAGGAAATATGTTGGTCACTATGGATATTGGTTGGGTGAAAGGTCATAGCGGTGCTTATTGGTTGCGCTCCTACAATTTTGACATTGATGCCATTTTGGGAAGAGTTTGACTAAAGAAGCATCTAGATAGAGATAACTTAATGGCTAGTGAAATTTTTGTGTAGAATAGTAATTTTGCTAATGGGCTTACTTGTATGTTTAGTCTACAAGAGAATTCCACATTAGAATCTGATGCTAGTGGTCATATCATTGAAGAATTATTTGCAAGTTTAGTAATATGGAGCGAATAGAAATAGAACCCCAATTTGGAATTTTACTACTATTTTTGACATAGCCAACTCCAATCTCTGGGTACCTTTGTCTAAATGGATACTATTATTTATTACTAGCTTTTTGTTTTCATTCAGAGTGTAAGGTATCACAGTTGAGAACATATGTAATAGATGGAAAATGTAGTAACATTCAATATGACAGTGGTTCTCAAGTGAGACAAAAGACTTCAGGTGGAGAGACAACATGAGTTAGATGGAAGGACTATAAATTTTAGCACCAAAATAAAAAATACATTAATCTCTCTTGAAATTTAAATATGACATCTTAAAAATAGTATTGAATTTCAAATATTTCTCTTCTCATTTTTAAGAAAGGATTTTCCATATTAAGGATAAAGCTTGAAAGGATATGGTACTAAAATAAAATGACAACTGAAGTAAGGTTATTGATTTTAATTAATTTTGTCATGTTTCAAGTCTTGTCAATTGTTGAGATTAGCCAATATTTGTTTTAATAATAATGGAGTCATATCCATATTTCCATATCAATACAATATGTTTGATTAATAAAATAATTTTTCCAATGTGCTTATAAAAATTGAGGTACTGTCATGTTGAATAATGAAGTTGAACCGTATGTTTATTAAACATATTTTAGAAAATTCAAGTTGTTTCATGAATATTAATAGGGAAATTTTGATCACTAACATTTTTGATGTAAATTCCTAACAATAGCTAGATTTCTTTCTAATATATTTCAAACTTAGTTACTTCACACACTTGCTAATATTTTATCTTGGACTTATAGAACTATTTTGGGACTGCCCTCTTTGATAGTCTCATAAGTTTTGATCTTAGTTACTTCATGGACTTGGCTAATATCTAATCTCAGACTTAGACAACTATTTGTTCACTTCCCTCTAAGAAAAATCAACATAATATTTTCCTATGCAATCAACAATATGCATATAAATGAGAAATTATATTTTCTACAATTCATTGTGATCTCAGGTACTTCATACATGTGGCTAATATTTAATTGTGTATTTCATGGACAACCCAAAATCTAGAACCTACATTATAGATGATATATTCTTAACTAGGAACAATAATGCAACAACTAGGTATTACAAAAGAGAGTTAGCAAGAATTTTTGACAGGATTAAAATCTCTAATCCACTTCATTAGGGAGGCAAAGATTGATTAATTGGTTGAGGGAAAGAGCATACCAATAAAAAAACATTAAAATTTATAGTAAGATTTATTCCGACACCTCTAGCCTTCAAGGAAATTAACATCACCTAAAAAAATAGTATTAACAATATATATATTATATAAGCACCCAATTCATTTTTTTAATAGCATGGATTGCAGTAAAGAATATAAACCTACTAAAATACGAGTATTTTCACTAAACTCCCATATCACTCTTTCTCTTTTTTATTGATTCAGTGTCCCATCCAAGAAGACAAATTGGAAATTCCCTCTGCAAATAACATAAACAAACTTAAGTGAATAGGACAAAGATAGCAGAAAGTGTTTTGAGTACTACAACTATCATAGCAAGAAATGAAAATAACAATGGCTCATAATGTCTAAATGATAAAAGATATGTTACAAAGAGAAATACAACATAGAAAAATTGGGAAATCCTAGCTTCTATTTTAAAGATACTTTAAGCATCAAATATGGAACACACAACACAATGGACACAATTACAAATAACAACGAATGGATGTAGGAAAAATAAGAATTTCATTATTGGCAGTTTAGTTTGCAATCAAAAATATTTATCTAGGGTGATTAGAAGAAAATATAATTCATAGTTACACCACCATAGGGGATGACTAATGTAAAGGTAAGGGTGATGGATGAATAACATAGTTACAAACTTACCAATTTGTGAAGGTTAACTAGTATTCCCCAAGCCCTCAAATACTTCAATGTCTTCAACTACTAATAATAACTCTTCACCAAGATCCCAAGTGGTAAGGTTGATGTATTTAGATGATATCTGTTTGGATTTAAGGATTTCAAAGGTTTGAAATTGTTCCTAACTCTCCAACTCTTCTAATCATTTCAAACTACCTGCTAGGCCTAGTTGCCCCTATTAGGCCTTTAGTGTGAAAGAAACTTGAATTCCTCTCAACTTTTGCAAACCACAAGCCTAACTCTATAAATTTTTAATATACCCTTTTGGCCATACTATAACCTATCAGAAGGATTTCATGTGTTTTTTGGGACCATACCCTACTGTTATCATACTATGGCACAAAAATGTATGAAAAGAGGGTAATTTAACAAAGCAACAATAACTTCCTTGTACTCCCAAGACTCCAAACTCTAGAAAATATCTTCTCATGTCATAAATGTTACAAATCCAAAAGGAATTAGACCAAAAATGTTTGTAACACAAAAAGCCCCAAATTACTCCTCAAAACCCTCTTAAATTAGGGCTTTCTAATTAGATGTTTTTCCAACACTTGTAGGATCAAACAAGAGTAGATTCACCTTTTTCTAGGTGTATCTTCACACCTCCAAACATAAAACTTACCCTCCTTCAAACTGGTTCTCTACTGCTGCTCCATACCTACCATTCTAGTCACCGTTAACACTTCCTTCTTGGGTGATCACCTTCAAAAAAACTCTTGTTTGCAAATGTAAGTTTTAGAATAGTATTTTAAAAGTTATATATTCCATGAGAATAAGAAATTTCATTCATTAAATGATCATCCAAACACTAGATCTTGTTAAAAACTAGCAAAAAGAGCACTACTTCTAATGGCACTCAACACTATTTTGCAAAACTAGAGATTAAAAATGGACTTCAAAGCATTTAGAATGGATCCACACAAAATACAATGTCCACCAAGGGCTATAACATCCTTTGATCACAAGCTACAAGGAGAATATTCAAGGTTGCATCAAAATGGGTTTTTATTGAGCTTTCTTGCATAGTCCATACAATGGATGATTCCCAATGTTTCCCTTCATACAATGCCTCCAACTTGACTTAATAACCTCCATAACAACTATCAAAACTTATTTGGATCGGTTTGCATACTTGGTTATGCCTAAAACTCCTTAAAACTGATTTCCATCCAAAATGGAACTAACTATTGGACTTCAAATATTTGAATTCTCCAACTTACAAATAATTGCATAAATCAACTATATAACTCATTAAATTTTTATAGTAGTCCCTCAAGATCAATTTAACCAACCCTAAACCTTCCTAAGACTCCTTAGGACTTATTTTAGTGCATATTTCCTTTCTACACCTATGTCATTATAGATCCTAAGGTCCTTAACATGCCCTTTAGGATTCTTTCCATTTTCATTATCCTTAAAGCCTCCTAAGGCCATGATTGGCTTCAAAACATTTCAATTGATTGGTTAACATTCTTCCTTGCCTCTGATCCATATTTTGTCTTCTTTAGGGATCCTTGCATGTCCTAATGTTGTTGTATCATACTCCCCTCCTCCAATGAAACTTTTGTCCCAAGAGTTAGTCTTCTTAGGGAAAGCTCTGATCTTTTGTGACTTTTGGTATGTATGGGTGAGGTAATCTACCAAGGTGACCCGCCTCTTCATCAAATTCCCTACACTCATATAAAAAGAATTAGTAAAACAATGTTCATTTGCTGACTACCTAGATGAAGGATAGTAATATGGTTTCAATGCCTTCATTTCTTATTCATTCCTTGGATAAAACATCTGCCTCTCCATTTCTTCTTTAGGTCTAGCTGGTGATTCCATTATAGGACATTTAACTACCCAACCTACAAAAACTTCAAATCCCTCTTGTAGGACTATTCTAATTGCTCTATGACTGCACTTTCTTGTTATTATACCATCCAATATCGCAGTTTACCTATACATTTATTTCTTGCCCAAAGTACATAACAATTGGTTCTTCTTGCTCGTTTAATAAGGGTTATAACTCATACCTCCTACCTTCATGATGGACTAATTACTTGTTTGTGAAACCATCATGGATAACTTTTCTAGACCATTGCCAAGATCTTCCTAAAATCAAATGTCCACAACTCATATTGAGAACATCACACCATACCTTATTCCTGTACTTTACAACTAAGAATTTAATCATGACTTGATCACTAATGAGCATATTCTAATTCATGTTCACCCAAGTTGCATAATATGGTTGAGGATGTGGAAAAGTTTATAGATTCAACTTCCTAACAAATTTATGAGACACTACATTATGACTCGCTCTTGTGTCTATAATAAATTGACATACTTTACCTTGGATCAAACAAGTGGATCTAAAGATACTTGGAGTGTGTAGTTTTCCACTTCCCATTAGAAAAAAATATCCCTCTTTAGGTAAAGCCAATATGGGTCTTGATCCCTCCTCTTCTTTTGGTTCTTCTTGGGTTAAAGTAACTCTCTTATCCATGCCTTTATCTTCAATCTATTTAGGACACCTATATGATTGATGACCCACTTCATTACAAGTAAAACATCTCCCTATGAACACTCCACAATATCTTCCTCTACATATTCCTTCCCTATATCCTCCTCTATAGCCCCCTCTTGTCTCTGATGTGTATGGTTTATCTTTTTCTTCATCATTGTTGTTCAAAAAAATGATAGAACCTCTAACACCTCTTAATCTCATTGATGAACCTCCTCTTGTGTTACTTTTTCTCTCTTGCCTTCTTTTGATATTCCCCTTAGCCTTGATGGCCAATTTTTAACACTCCAACTAATCTAAGGGTAGCAAGACTAAGTTCATCTTGGCTATTGAACCTAACTCCCCTTATGTACCTTGCAATCTTCTCTTTAACATCTTCATCATGACTCACCCTTATATCCAATTTATGAAACTCCTCAATATACTTTTTTACATCCATGTATTTTTTCTTAAGACCCTACAACTTCTTGTATAATTGCACCCTATAATCATTAGGCAAAAATTTTACCTTCATCTTGTCCATCATAGTGTACCAGGATTTTATTTTTGGTTTCCTATTCTTCCATCTCTCTAATTGAACATAATCCCACCATAATAGAGTGTGTCCCTTCAACTTTGAATTTTCTATCTACAAGTTTTGTCCCTCTTCAACATCCTCACATTCAAATAAATTCTACATGGCACTGAACCAATCTATCAATTTCTCATCATCCATCTTTCCTCCATACATAGGAAAATTTTCTCTTGCCCTTGTATCTCCACTCTTTATATAACTTTTACAAACCTAGCCATCCTTATATCTTTAGGATCTAACTGTTATTCCTTTTGGGGTACTTCTTCCTCTTCTTCAATTTCTACTTACTTTTCATGTCTTCTTCCTTTATCCCTTTTATCTAATGCCAAGATTCTCTCTAGCATAATTTCCAATATCTTATCCTTCTTATGGCTCTCCTTCTCCTTTTGCTTTAATGTTTCATTCAACTTCTTGTTATCTACCAACTACTCTTTGAATATCCTTTCTAGCTCCACATTTTTCATCCTTGTGCGAAAATAATCTTCCCCTTTAGACATGGTTCCTAATCCCCTTGAAACATTGCATCAACTCAAGTGCTTCTCCTCAAAGGATACTTCAAATCTAAGGGATAACTAAGGATCCAAACTATCAAACTTCTTAAGACCACTTCCCAAATTCCAAAGAATTCTTACTGTGCTCTGATACCACTTGATGTACAAGTAAGGGTGGTGGATGAATAACCTAGTTACAAAATTACCAATTTGTGAAGGTTAACTAGTATTTCCCAAAACCTCAAATACTTCAATGTCTTCAAAAACTAATAAGAAATCTTCACCAAGTTACCAAGTGGTAGAGTTGATGTATTTAGATGGTATTTTCTTGGATTTAAGGATTTCCAAGGTTTCAAACTATTCCTAGCTCTCTAACTCTTCCAATATTTTCAAACTACCTGCTAGGCCTCTAGCGAGAAAGAAACTTGAATTCCTCTCAACTTTTCCAAAGCACAAGCCAAAATATATAAGTTTTCAACTACCCTTTTTCCATACTACAACCTATTAGAAGGATTCCATGTGTTTCTTTAGATTGTGCCCTACTATTACCATACCATGGTAGAAAAATGCATGAAAAGAGGGGAATTTAACAAAGAAACTATAAGTTCCTTGTACTCCCAAGACTCCAAACTCTAGAAAGTCTCTTATTAGGTCATAAATGTCAAAAATCCAATAGGAATTAGACCCAAAGCTTCTATAATACCAAACTCCCCAAATTACTCCTCAAAACCCTCTTAAACTAGGATTTGCTCATTAGATGTTGTCCCATCAATTCTGGGATAAAAAAATAGTGGATTTACCTTGTGTATAGTGTATATTGAAACCTCCAAAAATAAAAATTACCCCTCCTTCAGAAAAATTCTCTACTGGTGCTTCATACCTACCTTTATATTTACCATTAACACTTCCTTCTTGGGTGATCACCTTCAAAAAAACTCTCATATGCGCATGTAAATGTTAGAATAGTATTATAGAATTTAAGGATAAGTCATTCCATGAGAATCAGTAATGTCATTCATGGAATGATCCTCCAAACATTAGATCTTGTCAAAAACTAGCAAAAAGAGCACTACTTCTAATGACAATCAACACTATTTTGCAAGACTAGAGATTAAAAATGGACTTCAAAGAATTTATAATGGATCCAAACACAATACAATGTCCACCAAGGGCTAGAACATCCTTTGATCACAAGATACAAGGAAAACATTCAAGGTTGCATCAAAATGGAGTTTTATTGAGCTTTCTTGCAAAATCTGTACAATGCATGATTCCTAGTGCTTCCCTTCATAGAATGCCTCCAACTTGACAAAATAACCTCCCTAATAACTCTCCCAACTTATTTGGCTTGGTTTTCATACTTGAGTATGCCTAAAACTCCTTAAAATTGATTTCCCTCCAAAATGGAACTAACCGTTGGACTTCAAATATTTGAATTCTCCAACTTATAAATTATTGCATAAATCAAGTACTGAACCCATTAAACTTTCCTAGTTGGTCCTAAAGACCCATTTAACCAACCTTAAACCTTCCTAATACTCCTTAGGACTTATTTGAGTGCATATTTTGTTAAATTGTAGCTCCTGTCGAATTGAATAGTCCTAGAGTTAATCCTTCTATGGTTATTGTTAATCATTAATTATACATACTCTAATAGATATATAATATAGATATGTTATAATTAATAATGTTTTAATTAATGATTAATCAATATATATAACCATAGAGACATGTCTCTTCACAAGACATGCCTCTTGAAGATATATTTATATATCTTGGAAATCTACAATTGAAAGACTTAGAATTACAACAATGTTTTTGATTAGGTAAAATAGGTTTTATAGGGGTCTTGAAACCCAAAGTTTTACAACAAAAAGAGCGAGATGAAATATACTAATCAAACAAAAAATTGCCAAAAAAGGCTAGAGACAAAAGAAGGCCCGAAGACAAAAAAGAAAAGCCAGGCAAACAGGCTAGTGGCCATCCATGTCCATGGCCTGCAAGGTTTCTACAACATCATTGTCCTTTTGACCAGCCGCACCCTCCTAAATCCTGGTAGGAGTGTTCATCTAAAATTCATCTCGGTTGAATCCTTGCTCTCTATTCTACTCTGCAACCCTTTCAAGGCTAGTTGTAGTTAGATTGTCCCCTAGATTGACAATATTCTCATTCAAGGCGTGAAGGGTGTCCACTATCTATTTGGTGATTATCTAGTGGATAGAATCCAACCTTTGGACCTTCTGCTCAAGCTGGGTGAGTCTGTCATCCTGATGGTCTCTGGAGACTTGGCCTCTATCTTTCTCCTGGCTACCCACATGGTCCTTGCTTCCTCTAGCTTCCTGGTCCTTATCAAAATCCTAGTTGTTGGGCTAGTTTCTCCTATCCTTCAAAGCCTCAATTTCCTAATAAAACCACTTGATGGAATGAAAGTTGTCAATCAGGCTATTCTTTGCATTGTTTAGGAAGTTGAAGCCAGTTTCCCACACATTGTCAGAGATAACCAAAAGAGCCGGGTCAATGAGCTCATCGTAGTGGGTACTTTTGTCAAGGTCCTCCAGCACCTAGATTTTAGCAGGTTCTCTAACAATACCCAAACTGACCTTGTCCCCAGGCCCTCCTCTTGTTCTTTCTGATTACCTCCCCTCCCTTTTTCAACCTTGATTTCAATCATCTCCTTCTGAGGTGAAATGGGAACCTCCTGAGGTGAATTGGGTAGGGTGGGGCTAGGGAGAACATCAACAAGGTCACTAGGATGATCCTAGGGCAGGGCCTAGTTCACTTTTCTTTTCTTGGGGTTAACCTTGGGGTCCATAGGGGTCACCACCTCCTTGTCATTTTCTCTCCCCTTATCTTCTTCCATCTCACTTTCCTTCCCCATCTCCAAGTCATCCTCCTCAAACTACGTATCAGATTCCACATCATCATTACTAGCCTCTTTCTCCTCCTTAGGATGAGGAGAGTGGGGGATAGGGGGAAGACATCTGGGGCTATTCCTGCTAGGGATGTAGGGATCATGGGTAACAGGGATAGCTTTGCTCAGGGTGTCAATTTTCTTTGATTTCACTACAAGCTCATCCCTAGGATCAGAACTGATAGTGTCCTCTGAGGCACTACCCAAATCCCCAATGGTTTTACCTCTAGTTTGGGTTTTTAAGAACACATAAATTAGAAGCAAGAGACCATCATGGAGGGAAGGATTTTTGACAGGGCATTTCTTGAACCCCTCTATATTCTTGGCCATGGAGGTGAAAATGTAAAAAGGAAAAGAAATTTTCACTTTGTGTCTAAAATGATTTAACAAAACAAAATGATGGGTCTTGATTCTATCAAACTTGGGGTCAAGAATGACATATTCAATGATAATCTTGAGAACATACCTCCAAATTTTTTTGATGGAATCAATGTCATAGTAGGTGTCAATCTTGACCAATTTGATTTTCTCCTTATCATCCTTGAGAAAGTTGTTGATAGCATTGGAAAACATCTTCTTGTCCCTATAAAAGTTCAAGCCATCCTAAGAAAAGCCAGTCACCTCTGCAATAAGACCCTCAGTGATTTGGTGAGAAACACCATCAATTTTGACCCTGCCATTTTGCTAGGAATCAACCATAGCTTTAGTAACCTCTGCATCAAATCCATGAAGCTTCTCTATGAATTTGGTTATACCTCCCTTCTAGAGCTTTCTCTAGACTTTCCTCTTCTCTTTCCATCTCTCCGCTTCGCCCCATGGCTCTCTTCTAATCCTTTCACCCACCATTGCAGTTTTTGGCTCAACTAACCCTAAACCACTAGCAGTATTGCTGAGTTCAGAGTAGCAAAAGGCGTAGAGAGCAAAAATAATTATGCACATGTTTATGGGTTTATTTTTGGCTTCCTTCAGCTTGTGTCTTCTGTACACATGATTATGGAGTGGAGGGGGTTCCACATAACTCCAAATAAATTCCTTTTTGAAGTAAAATTTTGCAAATCCTATCATCATTAAAAGGACATTATTTTGGTGCAATGAATTTTCTCCTTTTGGATTAGCTCATTTGCCACTGCTAGAGAGTCATTGTTTCTTCCCCACGTCATCACGAGGTTGCTAGCAACCACTTCGTTGGCAAACTAGTTAGCGACCATTTTTTTTCACGATAAATGTGGCTAACGTGTTAGTTTTTAAATTTCTTTAAGTTTGATTTCAGGTCCTCAATAATGCTTTCGATGGTCCAAGAGGGTTTTGTGACTCCTAAAATGCAATTTATTATATTTAAGGAGTCACCTTCAAGCCACAACTGCTCAATCCCTGAGGCTAGGGCCAACTTAATAGTGAACCTAGCAGTACTGGCTTCAGCTAGATGATTGGTTTGGTGGCCAATAGAGGAAGAGATAGCAGCAAGGCCACCTCCCAAAATATTTATTATGATACCTCCGCATCCAGCTGGACCTGGATTCCCCTTGGCTACCCCATTGAAATTGGCTTTATGCTAGTTCTAAGGGGGAAAAGACCAAGTAGCCTCCTGTCTTCTTTCCTGGCTTTACTATTCCATTCAACCTTTATGTCTCCTTCTTTGGTTATGGCATAGTTCTCTGTCATAAGGTTTTCAATTTTCTCAGCTATTATAACCTCAGGCGCTTCTCTATCTCTGAATATCCTATTGTTGCACTCCTTCTAGATTCCCCAGCAGAAGTGTGGGAGGATATAGGAGCTCAATAACTGAGAATTCAAACCTTGGTGGTGGCTTCTCCACTGACTAAAGAAGTCTTGGATGCAAGCAGGAGGGCACCAATTGAAGTCTAGGTTAGTAGTTAGATGGCTTCACACCCTAGAGGAGAAGGGGCAGTGGATGAACAAATGATTAACCATTTCCAGATCTACAGAGGCATCATCTATTAGGTAAGATTTGGCCTCTCTTGGCTAAATTATCTTGGGTGAGGATTTTATCTTGAAGGAGGAGCTAGAAGAATATGTTTATCTTAGGTGTAAGCCTAGGGATCTAGGCTTTGGCCCAGATAGGTTTCTCCTCTTTACTCACAAGGGATAGATAGCTGGTGGCCACATAGTAAAGGCCCCCTGAAGAATCTCACCAAACTAAAGAGTCACCATTCTGGTTGATGAAGATGGCATTCAAAGAGGACATTAAAGGGTTGAGGTCCTATGAAAGTTTAGCCAGATTGTGCCATTCATTACCATTTCTATAGTTCCTTACCATCAAACCGTATCTGCCAATACACTAATCAGCCTAGCTACCAAATATGAGGTGATTAATGAGGGGTTCCTAACACAGCTAGCTATCCTGCCAAAAAAGGGTTTTGTCTCCCATTCCAACTTTCCATTTAGCTCTAGATTTAGTAGTGGGGGGGGCCCTTCAAGATCCCATTCCAAATATAGGATCTCGTTGGCAGCTTAGCCCCTTGAAATATGGAGTTAAGAGACAGTCTACCCATATATTTCTTAGCCAGAATATCCCTCCAAACACCTGTGCTTTGGAAGATTCACCAAGGATGTTTAGCTGAAAGGGATTGATTGACTTGAGAAATTTTTCTAATACCAAGACCACCCTAGCTTTTGGGCTAGCAGACTAGGCCCCATGCAACTAGGTGGTATCTCTTGTGGTCATTAGTCCTTGTCCAAAGAAAATCCCTCTGAATCCTCTCCATTCTTTCTGCAAACTTAACCAAAATCCTAAAAAGACTAAAGGCATAGGTAGGGAGGTTTTGGAGAATAGAGTTAACTAGGGAGCATTTGCTAGCTTGACTAAGGGTGGCCCCTCTCCAACCTACAAGTTTCCTATTGAAATTGTCTATAATGCTGATCCAAAAGGAATCTGGAGGTTTCATTTTAAGAGGTAGCCCAAGATAAGTCACTGGCAGGGACCCGATGCCACATCCTAGGATGCAAGAAATTTTCCTCTGCCTCTCCAAAGGGGTATTGAGGAAGAAAATTGAACTCTTATCCAAATTAATAGCCTATCTTGAGCCCCTGGTGTAGGAGTTCAAGATGCTTTTGAAAGTCCTGGCCTCCCAGATAGAAGCTTCACCCCCCAAGATAGTGTCATCCAAAAATTATTGGTGGGTGAAAGTAGAGGGTTCCAAAGAAGGCCTAAGACCTTTCAAACTCCTGTCCTAGATCTTCATCTAGATGATTCTACCCAGGCATTCTGCCAAGATGACAAAAAGGATAGGAGATATGGGGTCACCCTGCCTTAAACCCCTTGAGGGGGAGAAGAAAGGAGTGGGGAGATTATTAACTAGAACAAACAAAGTGGGAGAAGACACGAGCTGAGAGATGAGCTTGCATACCTGAGCATTGAGACCAAAGGCCTGAAGGACAATAAAGAGGAACTTCTAGTCAACCCTATCATAAGATTTAGACAAGTCTAGTTTGAGAAGGAAACCTTCCTTATTGCCCTCCTCAAGAGAGTGGATGACTTCATGAATCGATACGATGGAATCAAGGATGTACTTGCTAGGGACAAAGCCTGTTTGCTGGGGTGAGATGATCAGGGGAAGAATGCTAAGGAGTCTAGAAGTGAGAACCTTGGAAATGATCTTATAGAATGAGTTACAAAGGCTAATGGGCTTGAATTTGTCCAAAGAGTCAGCTCCCAGAATCTTGGGGATGAGGACTAGAAAGTTACCATTAAGTTCTTTGAGCAGATTCCTAGCCCCAAAGAATTCTTGAACCGCCTTTACCACATCCTTCTTAACCACATTCCAATAAGTCTGAAAGAAGAAGGTAGGGAAACCATCTAGGCCCGGAGCTTTATCCCCCAGGAGGGAAACAAGGGCCTGGTGAATTTCCTCTAGGGTGGGGATAACTTTCAGCAAGGAATTGTGATGATCTTGCAACAGTGGGGGGATGGCTGCCAAGATATCCTCTTGATTAGACACAAAGAGGGAGGGATGAGCTATGAGGAGAGAGGAGAAGTAGAAAATAGATTCCTTCATTATCTCTTCTTCCTTAGAAACTAGAACCTAGCCCTTTTTGATATTAGATATCCTATTGTTAGCCCGATGCTTAAGGGTGGTCAGGTGAAAAAATCTGGTGTTACGATCTCCTTCTTTCAACCAGCTGACTCTAGATCTTTGTTTCCAATAAAGCTCTTCCTTAGATATGATGTTATGTAAATCCAAGAGGATTTCCTTTTCCTCCTACCTATTGTGAGTGTTATATTCAGAGAGCTGGATTTCTTCTTGGATAGAATTGAGCTGATCAGATTTCTCGTCTTTCTCCTAAAAAATGTGGCCAAAGTCAATTTTGTTCCAATATTTAATGTTCCTTTTCACATTTTTTAGCTTTTGGGAAACTCTGTACATAGCAGAACCATCAACCTCAAAGTTCCACCAAGAAGAGATTTTTCCTTCCAACGCTGGATGGGAAAGCCACATTTTCTCAAAGCAAAAAGGGAAGGCCCTTTTTCTAGATAGGGGGTAAACAGAGAGAGAAATTGGGGAGTGATCAGAACCCACCCTTGGGAGGAGGGATAATCTGCAAGAATGGGAAAGAAGCCATTTAGGAGATATGAGGGATCTGTCGAGGTAAACTTGAATGCTTTCTCCCCCAACTCTCTTGTTAGACCAAGTGTAACTTCCCCCTTGAAGGTCCATATCCAAGAAGGCAAGATTCTAAATGAATAATGCAAGGTCATGCTTACTATCCTGATCTGGGGCAAGACCCCCCCATTTATCAACATCAAAGAGAGATGAGTTGAAGTCCCCCATGATAATCCCTTTGTTAACATTGCAATTGGAAAGGATGCCAAGGAGCTTGACCCAGAAACAATTTCTTTTCTTCTCGGTGTTGGGGGCATATAGGTTTAGGATAAGCCAGGATTCATTGCTATGGATGTGAGAAACCTCACACAGAAGAGCATTGTGAGTGCTGAAAAGAGTAGATAACTTAAAGGCCTTGGAGTTATACAGGATTAGTACTCCTCCAAAAGCACCTTCCAAATCTGAGGCTTCACAACTAAAAGCTTTATTGAAGGATATCCTCTTAACCAGGTCCCTTTTCATCTTAGTCTCCTATATCATCAAAAAATTGGGTCTATGGTCTCTAATCATATTTATGACTAGATCCTATTTATGAGCCCCATTTAGGCCCCTTATATTCCATGAAATGGCTTTCATTTCTTACTTCCTGAGAAATCCTTGATGGTTCTCTAGCTTTCATCTGCCAGGTTCCTTTTTGTTTCTTCTTTAGAAGCTGATTTGAGCTCTTTCTTCTTGCTCCCTTAGGGGTTATCCCAACGTCAGCTTTGACCCTACTTCTGGTAGATGTTGGAGATAAAGGAGGGAGGACTTTGTTCTAGTTCTTCTAGTTCTTTTTTTTATTCTTTACCATGCACCAGTCATCTAGGCTTACTATCGCACTACTTTCTAACTGACCTTCCCACTGGTTGATCTGGTTTGGATCCATATTTTTAATGAGAAGATGGAGCTTGCCCTCCAACCTTTTAGGAGCTAAAGTTTCTCCCCCCTTTGACCTAAAGGGGTCTGGGAGTTAGTGATTTTTTGGGAAAGAATCTTATCCTAGCTCTCCTTTGCTTCTGGAATAATCTGGGCTAGGGCTTCCTACCCCAAACTAAGCTGCTCAGTTGCTTCCAAAAGTGGAGCTTGCTCCACTGTGAAACTAAGCTACTTTTTTGCATCTAAAGATGGAGCTTACTCCTCTGCATGTCCCATTTCCTGGGAGTGGGGACTTTCCTGCATCTTTGGATCCTCCATTGAGGCTGAGACTGGCATCTCTAAGGCAGGACCCTTCTCAAGGGGGGTAGCACTTGCCTGCTCCTTGGGAATGTCCTTCTTAGGGATATCCTTCAAGGCTTTATCCTTCTAGCTGATGGCCTTCCTTCCTTGCACCATAGAAAGTTTGCACCTCTGGAGCAACTTCATCTTACCCTTATCGGAAGGGTGGGATGGTTGCTTCTTGGCTTGGCCAGAGATGATTAGTTCCATGGGCATCTTCTTTGCCACACTGGGGCACTGGTAGGCCTTATGACCAGCCCTCAAGCAAAGGAAGCATGCAAAGGGGATAGTTTCATAAATGATTTTTTGGTTGTGCACCCCTAGTTTAGAGTGAAGAGCAACAAACTCAGGCATGTCTATTCCTTCACTCACCCCAATGCATATGGGAGCATAATTGAGATGACATTTGGAGGAAAAGATCAGATCTATTGAGAGGATTTCCTCGAAGGTCCTCACGATCCCCACAAAGAAATCCTCATTCCAATATTCTAATGGTAATTCTGGCAGTCTGACCCACACAAGAGCTTGCAAAAAGAAAGAATCATTCAAGCTCATACTAGATGACCACTTCTGGAGCACAAGGGTAGAGTGGCCAAAGGCCCATTGCCCTTTACATAGAATGCTGGCAAGGTCTTCCAAGCATGTAAAGGCGAAAGACATGAAGCCTTTGGACATAGACGTGACTGAGACTTGACCTTTGAGAGCCCATTTTTGTTTGATGAGCAACCTGACATCATCAATGATCAGTCTAGGTCCCAAAAATCTCCCAACCAAAGTAGAAGCCATAGCTCGTATGTTGTGATCCACTATCTCATCTGGAATAGCAATCACACAAGAACCTTTCACAGAATCTTGGATAGTTTTAATAGGTGGGAAAGAGGACTTACCTGATGGTTTTACCTTGAATAATGAAGACCATTTTGTAGCTCCTAGCTTGTTTGTTGTGGAAACCAAAGGAATCTTAGCCGCTTCCTTGGGATGGATAGCTGGGCCCCCCTCCACGCTTTCTAATCGATCCCCTATGCCAAGATCTATTAGTCTGCCTCCATCTTGTTGTTTGTGTTCCAGACTAGGGACCCAAAATTGGCCATCGAAGGAGATCTCGCCCTTGTAGGAATTCAAAATTTGAAAGCTCCCACTCCCTCTGCTCCCATCGCTCTCACTTCCCATGATCTTGTAGATGAGATTTACATAATTACAACAATGTTATTACATTTGTAGAGATCCTAAAAAAACTAACATGGTATCAGAGCCAACTTCAATTATCACAAATAAAATGACCAACCATTAAAATTGATTGTTTTAGAATCTTCATATATTCAATACAAGTTATTGAAAATGAAAATTCACATCAATGCGAATACAATAGATAACATGAAGATGGAGCCCAATTAAATATACAAGACATGTATGTTTGACCAGAGATGTTTGAAAGAAATTTTTGAAATGGTTGAGATGTTGTTAATAATATGAGACAAGATATGAATCAATGACCACCGTGTTAACATAGTAGCATCTGAAGGAGGAGGATGTCATAATTTTTGTATAATCGATTGTTATATAATATATGACAAATAATGTACAAGACTCCTATAAAACATTATTACAGACAATAATACAAAGATAATGTTCTCATACCAAGTGCAAAAGATGATACATCTCTCTATCAAAATGATATCAAATAATATTCAGGGGAATGACATGAGTGTTAAAAATAGAAAATAAACTTTTTGTACAAAGATAGGATGTTGGAATTTATGATTCTTGAGCAATTACGATGAATCATAATGAGTAAGAATGAGAAGATGTAAATCTTGTAAACACAAATAATAAAGGGAATCCACGTGAATAGTCAAAGTGGCCATATATCTACAAATTCATTGGCTGTTATACTCTAAAATGGGGTTCTATTGGCAGGAAAATAGACACAAATTTACCGTGACTTCTGATAGAGGAAAGAAATGATTGGTATAGAAAGAAGTAATGCCATATAAGGAATGTGTCTATTGGTACGAGTCTCCAAGTCTACAAATAAACAATGATTAAGCCACCAATGCATCTATAAGGAATGTAACCTATCCATAGCAAAAATTTTGACACATACAACAATATGTGAATGGTTTGTTCAATGTAATTGCACGACCTAAAGATTAAAATTGTTATTAGTGCAATTAAGGGAAAAAAAAAAAAACTAAGATACAAAAGGGTGTGATCAAAGCCATGATTTAATTAAATACAAATAATTCATTGCGGTGGATTATGAAAAGGTGCAAAGTAACTAAATGTCCATTTAACAAGTCACGATCATTTATGAGGACTATGAATAATATAAAAGGTAGAAAGAATCTATTCATATTAAAATTGAGAAAGAAGTTTATATAGTGAGTGAAACAAGAATAAAAATAATATATATGGAGTTGAAAGAAGTGGAAGCTTATATGGTGAATGTGAAGAATCTAAAACAATGATTGCATGATGATTAATTGCCCTTACAAAATTCTACAGTCAGTGCTGATCAAACACTACAACCAGCATTAACCTATAAAAAATTCATACGAAAGCCTCCAACGATATATTTCTTAGAACATATTTGGTGTATGGATCCAGAGTTGCAGATCAAATAGAAGAATATAAAGGAATAGTTAGTAGTGATCAGGATATATAGAGGTATTTCCACAAATAGCATCGAACATTTTTGAGAGTACAGGACAAGAAGAATAGATAAAAATTCTCTATGAAGACAAGTGAAGCTAAACAATGCATGGTCAAAGGGTATCTACCTAATAATTGGTGGCATGGTAATGCCACTGCCACGATGGCACTAAAAAAACATACGTTGACTATATCATAAATCAATGATGAAAATTGTAGGTCCTAATACACTCTAGAAGAGGAATTGCCTCTAGACTTTCTGATGAGGTTCAAGGTAATGTATTTAATTGGAATACATCAGGTTCCAAATCATGCTTAAGGAGACTAAAAGGTATGATTGTATCTGTTCATTCTTATATAGTTGTTTTATAAATAAGTACATATAATGTATTACTTAATTTTCCTATATAGATATTATATAAATGATAATTTATAAGGGGAGTATCTCAATTTTAGAATGATACTTAATAACTTAATATTATGTTTTGTTACAAATAAATATGTTAAACAATGCAAGTTATTAGTATTATTATGAGTTACTAATATTGTTATTGAAACAGAAATGAAATTTAAATATTATCAATATTGAACTTTAGGAGAATATGTCATCTAAGGAAAAGTCATAGATATAGAAATTAAGTATTGAGTTATCTTAATTCTATTATAATGTTATAATTTTATTTTTGGTAAAAGAAATGAGTAAAATTACTAACATTCAAATTAACATTATTATTTTTCTATACACACTATCGAGCCATGTACCTTGATCTTTTCCTATGAGGATGTTCTTGTAAGCACAATTTTTTGAGATTAAGAGGGAGTTGATAGAGGATATGGTTTCGTCAACCTTCATCTCAATCATATTGATTTAGAGGGAGTAAACCATGTTGAGATGGAATCCTCAATGATCGATAAATTGTAATAGTAAAGAAGATTGTAATTCATGCAACCATGTAAATGGGCCCACCCCTTGTGTACATCATAAGAAAGTGGTGACTTCAATTGATTCATTTATGAGTCTCTCTTTGATAAATAAAAATTGAAGTATGAGTTGAAGATTCATACATGTGGCACAATCATAATAAATCAAGATATTTGTGTATTGTTGACAAGTTTGAGAAAATAGAAGGACATGTCTGCTTCTACTATTAAGCTAAATGAATGTTTGGATCTTCAATAGATGAAAAGAGAAAATTGAAACTTAAAAAAGGAGTTGTCAAATTTGATTCAAAATTGTCAAATAATATAGGAATGAGTGAGAATTTTACATTGTGGGGGGAATAATAATCAATGTTCAATTCCCACTTGAACGTTCATTAGAAGGGAGCTGTTCTATTCTCAAATATTCTAAGAAGACAATTTCTCAATCTTCTTGGGTAGATAAGTATTCTTATCTTTTGCATTTATCTAATTTAATAGTCTCTCTCTTATCTATAACTCTATACTTACTATAAGGGTTATTGGCTTTGATCTTTTCCTTTATGGTTGAGGATATTTGTACAGGAAAAGAAGGTTTGTACTTTATATGTGCTATGAAATACTGTGCAAACTAAATCTAATGATAAGTAGCTTCAAAGACCCTGATGATCGAGATGGATAAAGTGAGGCTCTTGAAGAAAATATCTGTGATGATTGAGATTATGAGTATCCTTCCTTATTAAGAGGGAGTCTAGAATACATGGATGTGAGTTCATGATTTTGATGGGCCTACCTCTATGTACATCATGAGGAAGTATTGACTTATCACCTAAAAGTTGAAAAGATTAATTTTTAGAGGGAGTAGACCTTCTCACTTCAAAGGTAAACTTAATATGACTAATGTTGTTGTTTCTTATGCACTTATTGACTAACATCATATGGTTGATGGTTATATACATATAGTGATAAATCTACTCTTGTAGAAAATGCTCCATGATTTAATGTCATGTGACCTTATGATACTGGTGCACTTATCACAAGGATGAGCTAAATTAGTCTAGATGAGCAAAGTGCTGATATTTTTACCAAGCCTCTTGCAAAGTTGAAATTGTGTACTTCAGAGGTAAAATTGTTATGACTTTGTTCTAAATGCATTTATTAAACTATATATTCATGAATACAAATTATTATTTTTTCTTGCAAGATTGTATTGTGAAAAGTGACAACTTTTTTTGTGAAAGGTGACAACCTTTGGTGTGTTCTGATCCTATTATAAAGTAACAACTTTATTTTAGTTGATCTATTTTCAAACAATGGTTGAATTTGGTGTTATCTTTTAGGCTAGATTTTGCTAGACACATTGATAACCTTCATGGGTCTTTTGGGTGATAGCCAAACACCATGAAAACCTATTGTTTTGAAAGTTTGGGTTATCCTTGTTCTTTGGGCCGAATTTTACCAGACACATTGATAACCTTCATGGATCTTTTTGGGTGATAGCCAGACACCATGAAAATCCATTATGTTTTCTTCCTTTCTCTCTTAGTTTAAAACAGAATGATGATTACACCTTATTGTGTAAGTTAAACTTATTTCAATTTCCCTTTGTTTAAGAGGGAGTATTGAGGATTCTAGCCTCTTAGTGTATTGAAGTAAATTCCATACATTAGTTTATATATGTGTGTTGATGAATTCATATTGATATGCCATTCTAAGGATATCATAGTGAGATGATATCTCCTTATACTCAAGAACATAGTATGTTATATATCAATCTTCCAAAATAAAGAGGGAGTGTTGAGATAGATTCGATTGTATCTAAGTCATAGCTATGGTAGAAAACAATTGATATTCATATCATTGTTAGAATTAGATATTGTTGGCATGTTTGTTCTGTCACATTTCGTAAAGTGATGTCTACTATAAAAGGATCTCACCTATGATATAGACTTCTTGTTGAGACTTGTATTATCAAAGGATAATGTATCTAATGTGATATATATATTAAGGTCTTTAATATGAAATTCTAAGATTATTGTGATAATGTATTCTATAACAATCCTCCTGAGCTAAGAGGGAGTGTTAAATTGTAGCTTCTGTCGGATTGAACTGTCCTAGAGTTAATCCTTCTATGGTTATTGTTAATCATTAATTATACATACTCTTATATATATATATATATATATATATATATATATATATATATATATATATATATATATATATATATATATGTATATATGTTATAATTAATTAATTTTTAATTAATGATTAATTAATATATGTAACCATAGAGACATGTCTCTTCACAAGACATGCCTCTTGAAGATATATTTATATACCTTGGAAATATGCAATTGAAACACATAGAATTAAAACAATGTTATTACATTTGTAGAGATCCTTAAAAAACTAACATATTTCCTTTCTATGCCTATTTCATCATTAAAGATCCTAAGGTCCTGTTGGTGTTTGAAAGTATTGAACAACAAAATGCTCAATACCAAAATGGTAACACTCACATAATCTAAGGAGTAGCTACTTCCTAGTAACAACTACATAAGTAAACCATTTGAAACCAACTTCAAAAAAACCAAGGATGGTTTTCTACTCTTTAGGCTCTGCAAAACCAAGGTGGCTATACCCAGGGATGATTCTAATGCAAACTGTTGTATGAAAATTATCTTAGTTTCATTGTAATTCTCATCTTCTATATTTAGGCACATACATAGATTACCAATTTCTTTAATGCTTTCAAGTATATATGCATCCCTTATAAGTAGATCTAGTCATAATTCTCCTAAAGTTCATGAGTATTTTTTGAAATAGTAGCTTCCTAAGACTCAGAAATACAATATAAATGAGTGCTGACCAACATTATAACCTTGCACCAAATGAAATGAAAATGATTTTGAATGTATAATTGAATTGGCATGTAGAAGTAAGATGTACTCTCAACCAATACTTATTTATGTGACCAATGCCTTATTCATTGGGCAAAAATTGACTATTGGTAGGAGACCTAATTCAAACAACTTGTGAATGAATTTGTCAATAGAAATCACCTATTTCCATTCTTATAAAATATCCTTTTCATAAACCCATGAATTCTACTAATCTACGGAAGAATTTATATAATTCATTGAATTAAAAGAAATAATAGAACCAATACACAATCCATCTAGACTACATTTAGTCACTCAAACCTTATTCAAATGGCCTCAAAATAAAAAAGCTCATGAAATGGAGATAGAAAATGGTGACACAAAAAATAGTGTAAATACCCCTTTGTATTATCCTTTTAAAATGACTAATATAGTAACCAATGTAGATTCAATGAAAAGCCCAACATATTTAGCTAGTTTTATCATTCCTATATATATCAGAAAGTACACTTGAAAGTAAACTCTAAACTACCACATATAATAGGACCAATTGTACTTTTTCTTGACAAATCAAAGAAAATACAAGCCTTTGGACCCTCACAATTCCTTGAAAACTCATCTATATAAGCATGAGTTGTAACAAGAAAAACAAAATTGTGATTGATAGGCGTCCTTTTACAAAATAAGTACAAAACCATTTTTCAAAATATCTTACACACCTTAATTCCAAAAGAAATAACAAAAATAGTTGCATATGATAGTTGGAGCATAAACTCTTTAAATTTGTCTTTTTCTCTAACTACCCCCTATTGGTAAAGCCTTTATTTATGTGATTTCTTCCCATACAATGACTTCTCTTTTGGTGGGTCACTCACATGCTTTGATTGCTATTAATTCACCAAAAAAAATTTTCCACTTGGCATCAATGATCACTTTCCCTTCTGTGGTAAACCTATTCATTTCAGTTTCAATCTTGAATAGGGTATCAACAAGTTCATTAAAAACACATTCATCAATATCACCTTGAAAAATGGATGCCACCTGTGGAAAGTCTACAATATGGTTAAAACAATTAGACCATTCATTTAAATCCTTTACTTTATTATCAAAATGAAGGAAAAAAAGAATTAAAGAATGAAAACCATTTGTCAATATTTTCATTTTATTATGAATTGCTACTAGTTTCCCTATGAAGAATTGTAATAGATCTTTCACCTTGTCCATGCCCTCTTTTACCAAAATAACTTTTTTAGGGAGGTTTGGCTTTTTTGCTAGCAATGGTATCAAGCTATCAAAGAATTGTATGTATGGTTCCCATTGCTGGAAGATTGGATCAAGCCACTCTATTGATTCTTTGCACATCTGTTCTACAGATTGTAAATTGATGAATGCATTATAGGCATCTTGAGATATTCTCTTCAAGATGCTTATTCTGTGACTTGGCACATTCATCATAACATCCTTCTTTGTTGCACTGCCAGATTTAGGAACCTCTATTTCCATACTCACCATAGGTACTGGCACTGTCACCCCTATAGCTATGTCTTCTATTTGTGCTTCTACTTCTACAGTGTGCTTTTCCTCTTCCACTTGTCTAGGTGCATGTTTTTCCTTTCTTGTAGCCTTTAGTTGTTCTTTTAGGGATACCACCTCTACTTCTAGGCTCTGAATTCTCCCTTCCAACTCCTCTATCCTCTATTTTTGCACAAAGCTCATCTTGAGCTCCTCCTCATACAATTTCCTAACATCTAGACACTCATTGTATATAGCAGCTAGCCTATCTTCAATTTGATTTACCTATTCCTCATTCATGAGTGCAAAGTGTTTGACTGGGCTAGAGATCTCTTTTCTAGCAGTACTGTCTAGTGTCCACACAATCATGTTTCCCTATGTAGTTTCCTATATGTCCATCATCTTAGGTTTTTGGTGTCCGGGGCAACACTCCATACTACTAGGTTCTTTGTGTCTATGTTAAATCGTGACCCCCTCTTTAGTCTCTCATTGCTACTAGCTTCATAGCTGATGGATTTATCTTGTCTCCTCATTTGATCAAGAACAAAGGCCCTCTCAATATCCCAATTTGGTACCAGAATCATACCACTCCTATATACCAACTCCCTAGCCTCTGCAGTGGTCATTGTCTCACTATTTGGGTCATAGGCTAGTAGTTTATCCACCAATTCTTTATTTTTCTTAGGATCCTCTCCTAGCATGAGGCTCAATTTGAGCTCATTTTGTTTTATTTTATAAAGAAAACTTTTAAATTCTGATGATTTAATGAAATCATCATCCTCCATAAATTTTTCAAATTGGATAAGTCTATCATCCAATCTTGATGCTGCAATTTGAATATCACTAGAGGCTTTTCCTACCTCTATAGCCCTTTGATACAAATAATTTTTCCTAATGTCAGAAAAATACTCATCATTCCCCAGCATCACTTGCAAGGCCCTACTCACCACCCTCTCTAGGATATGCATTGTTTTCTACCCCTTATTGCCCTTTGGCACCCATGTTGAAGATGATGGTTGTTCCTCATCCACATAACCTCCAATTGTACATCTAGCTCAGGGGATTCTCTATTTATAGTTTCTTCCTCTCCCTCTAGCTCATGTGGCATTTGAGACATGATGTAATCAAAACTTTCTACCATCTTCCTTAAGTTACTAGGGTAGGGAATATGTGTATAGAAACCTTTAAAATCAAGGTTTGTTCTTTTCAAGGCCTCCTCCACCTTTCTTATTTCATAGTATTTCCCTAGCAACTCATCAACCTCCCCTGTTGCTACTATGTTAGCAATGAAATCCTCCATAGGGATTGGCTTGCTTAGAGGTAGGATGTATCCCCTAATGGCTTTAACCTCATTTGTAATGTAATTATCAAGGTCATACATTTTGTAAGGTCCAATAGCAAATTTGTATTGGCGTAGGTACTCACTCAACTCCTCATAGGAATTTTTTCCTATTTCAAAATCTCCTACCTTAAAAGTTCTACAAACAAATGTGGGTTTGTATAGAGAAGGAGGGATCATTTCTTTGTTCATCAATAGGAATTGCCAAAAGAATTCAATAATGGAAATCTAGGGGGAAAATACTTGGGTAGAATGTGATGAGGCTATGGGAATGCATATACTCTCATGAATGTGCAATCCTTAAACAAAAATATGTCCCCCTAGTTATGATCTAATTTTGTTTTCTCATCCAAAAATGAAGGTCTAAGAAAAGTTTTCAAAACATTTGGTGCCCTAAAGAAAGTATGGTCCAATTGCCTCATAATCACAAAACTAAAAAAATTAAAGAACACAAGTGCATTTGAATAATGAAAACTTCTATCCCAAATGTGAGTCCATAGTTGCATAGGTAACTCACCAAATTCATCAAAAGTTTGATCAATGAAGTCCTGGCTGATGTAACCAATGTTGTAATACAAGATCAGGTGCATTATCAATGAGTAATCATGGAACTTGAAATCCTTCAATTCTCCCCTCTTTACATTGACAATTTGATTGTGCATGTTGTCCATGATGAATTCCACATAATCATATTCTTTGTTGTGGAAAGGGTCTTATATGTCACATGCCATCAAAAATAAGGAACCATAGATACAATCCTCTACACCATCACTTCCAAGAACTTTGTGTAATCCATATACAATATTCTTGAAGTAATTCTTGAACCCACTTAGGGAAAATGGTCCCCTACCTCCTTTGGAATTAGCCCTGCATTTTTTACATTATAAGGGATGTGGGGAAGCATCACATTGTTCACAAAATAGGTCTTATTGCTCCCAATTTTCCTTTGCAAGTCTTCAATGTCAATAGGAACATCCATTTGCCCTTCTAATCCAAAAGCTTCTATGAAAGAAGTTTTGTCTAGTATGCACAAAAAGATCTTGTTATGCCTTTGGAATGTCCTTGTGACTAGATTGTAAGAATTTATTAGCACCTTTAACGGGTCCACATCAACAAACACTTTTGGGAATATCAACTTAGCCATGTTCTTGTTCCATGGATTGTAGATTGGTATGTTTTTAGTTCTGGTTTGGTAGAAATATAAAAAAAAATTAAAACCATCAATCCTAGGGCACTTTGCATCCCTAACTAGGAAATAAGGGTCTTTGAAAATATGGTCATTTGCTGAAATGGCATTGGATGACCCTAGAAGAAGCTTTAGCCAATTTTTCTGCATGCTTATTTGGCTTCCTCACCCTTGAATTTTTCTCTATTTTAATAGTGCCCTTCTTCCTTTTTCCTTCTGCTATAACTTCAACAACATCATCACCCTCATCTTTGGTCTCTACCTGTTTTGCAGGAACCTCTTTGACTTCCTTGTCAACCATTTTTTATTTGAAAATTATATCTCAAACTCTTACAATAGTAACACAGGAAACACAAAGCTCTGATACTCTTGAATTTTAGAACAAAATAGAAAAAAAGCTCTTTGAAGTAGCAAATATTCTGTCATTCAATCATATCTTTTATGGCTAAATCATGAAATCTACTAACTTTTTTCAATAAATTTAGCATCCACAAGCTTTAAAACCATTCCTGCAAGTTGTCAGCAAGGTATATCAACTACAATATTTAGTCCCAATGTACTATTTAGTGTTTTATTTTACTTGGCCATGGTGAATTTGTCCTTTTTTTTGAATTGGCATGACACCTCACCCACTTTCTTTTCAAATTCAGGTCTTCTGTTCATATGCTATGTCAAAACCTTTCAATATTTGTAACCCTAAAAACACACTTAGCAAGCCTTTACACCTATCCAGTAATGCCTTAGAATACTCCAAGTGTAGAAGTTTTAGGGTTTCTTTAGCATTGTATTGAAATTTCTTTTACATTCTTACACAACCCCTTACACCATAGAATATTACGCCTCCCTAGTAGATACTTACATTCTTATGCTTCAAACCTTCCTCATATGAGTGTAAAGTCTTTGCTACAATCTTAACTTTACCCTTTATGTTGATATGCACATATATCACTAGAACCCTTAAGAAATTTCTTTACACTGTTACATTTACTTCACTACTTGGGACATCATGACACTTTACATACTCATCCTCCAATTATATGCTTAAGGCTATACCTATGGAATTGTAATATCTCTTATCTTTTCTTTATTTCTCCTTTATTCCTACACAAGTTACCTTAACCTTGTAACATCGGAAAGCCTTTATAAATGGCATCACACTCTTACATTTTTGCTTTTTTGTAGCAGTGTAAAGCCTTCATTTCATTCCTTTGTCTATTATTTTATGCTTATATGCTTAGACTTAGCTCATAACCATAGAAAAAGGGATGAAATAGCTCTTCATTCATACAATGACCTATGTAGTTGTAAAGGTGTAATGAGAAATTTCATTTTTCACTTATCAATGACCCAGATTGAATCTCAGAAAAATAGAAAAGAACATCATTGTTGATTTTAAGCACATGCAAAATGAAGAACTTAAGTCATCTGCCACATAGGTTGCATCCATCTGATATGTATGACATGTCACCATTTGATTCATTCTCATCAGGGCCCATCTAACGACTCAACAGGTCCCACTTAGCACGATCATTATTATAACATGGCTTTATAGTTGCCTGCAAGTCCAAGAAGTGAAGGCACATAAGAAAAATTGAACTTCACTTTCATTCTTATGAGTTCCTTTTACATGTAAAACTATAAGACACTTTATGCCTTCTTATAAACCATCCTTTATGCCATGCCAGGATATTATGCCTTTATGCCATTCAATAAAACATAGGTGCATAGATCAAATCACAATACCTTTTTACCCCTTTGCTCATCAGTTTACTCGTATTCCTGTAAAGTGATTTAACACATCCCCTTTAAAACCTTTTATGCTCATATGCTTAATACTTAACATATGAAAAAAAATACCTTTTCAAACTCCTTTTTCTCACCCGCTCAACTTATCACCATACAGTTGTAAGACCACTTTCAAAGCATAAAATGCCTTTATGCCTATTTTCCCAAGGATCAAGTGTATGATTGGGGAACCTCAAAATGAACTATTCTACTACTATAGAAAGCATAAGTATATCCCCATAAAACATGACCTCCTTTACGCCTTTATGATGCTTGGTGAAACATGACCACAGAAACATGAGCAAGAAGGTACTTTGTTCTTACTAGAAACCCTACATTGTAGGATCATAAAGGGAAGAACACAAGTGCTTTACAAAACCCTTTGAAAATTTGATAAAGACCTAGGGTTTTTATACACTTAGGGTATTTCAATGACTATGTTGATGACAAACCTTGAGAATTTAATAGAAATCAAACAACACATGAACTAGGGCATGACTAGGGTAACCTAAAAGTTTGAAAAAATATAAGGAATGAAACCCTAATCTGCATGATACAATGACTTAAATGATTTTTCACCAAAATTTTATAATCTCTCTGCATTGTGAAAAATTTGACCAACAAGTCCTTAGTAGGACCTTTAGGATTTATTTCATTTTCATTATCCTTAAAGCCTCCTAAGGGTATGATTAGCTTCAAAACATGCAAATTTATTGGTTTAGACTCTTCATTTCCTCTAATCCATCTTTTGTCTTCTTTGGGGATCCTTGCATGTCTTGATGGTCCTACATCAATGATGAAATGAGGGGATAAGTTTCTGGGAAAATGAGAATGACACGGGGATGGATAGATTCAAGAAGAATAAATCCAACTCAAACCTACAAACTTCTCCTTCTTAGAGTTATGCATAGAAGAAACATATAAATTAAATGAAAAAAATAGAACAAAAATCCAAGTTCTATACCATATAGAGGTAATCAATTAACTTTCATAAAAGAAATCCAAACATGCCTGATTGTAAGGCTTTTTGGGTTACGACCATATACAGAAAGTTAAGAAATAAAGTCCAAGATCACATATTTCCTTCTTCTCTAGGATCTTCTCATGATATATCTTCTACATCAATCCATGCTCCTTATATAGCCAACTAAGCCACAAGTCGGTTAGTCAAGCATTTAATTACATTATAGGTCCACCTTGAAAGAGTAAACCAAAACTAAAGAAAATAGGGGAAAAAAGAGTTACATTTAGGTCCAAATATGACCCAATAACATTTACTTATCTTAAAAACATCCAATTTCATCATACAAAACCGTGCAAGACAAAAAATTCCACACGTTTTGTGTAAACTATTCAAAAATTGATACCCGAGGAAAATGACATTATCACCCAACTCCAATTGAATTAGAACTTTCTCTTTTAATTGAAGGTATAAATTTAGGTCCTATTAAAAAATTTAAGTTCAAAAAGGCTGATTAATTAATGATAATTTTATATGCATCATGAAAGTTAGGTGCATAAATCAGATGTGAAAATTGGTAGAAAATCGATGCGTGAGGAAAATGGCCATATCTACCAACTCAAGATGAATTAGAACTTGAACCTTTAACTAAAGAGATAAATGTAGTCCCTATTCAATAAATTAGAAAAGAAACTTCTCAATAATTAATAAAAATTAGTTACATGACTTGCAATAGGCACTCAGAAAAAGAAAATTCAGTTCCTATAGCAATGCTACTTCACAAATAGTAGAATGGTAAAGAAAAGATTTTTGGTTGATGCAAGATTACTCCAAGACCCAAGTTGATACTCAATCAGAAACTTAAGGTTAATAAATAATTTATTTCCATATTAGGCACTACTCATAAAATAACTTAAATCATAAAGATCCAACTTAGCTAGTGTAATCCAAGAACTATCTTCAATTGGCTTGTCTTTCCACTAAATAAGGTATTCCAAATAATCTAGTAGTGCTTTTTCTTATCCTGGTATCCAAAACTCTTTCAATGCCATCATCTTTCCTCTTAGAATAATCTAGTTTATTAGCTTCATCATGATCTTATTTGTGGTACTCATGTATATCTATAATATTGAATATAGGTGAAATATCCATATCTTTTGGTAATTCAATTTGAAAAGCATTACCACTTTCAAACTTATTCATAATTTTACAAGGCCTAAACTTCTTAATTTTTACCTTGCTGTAGGTTGCAACTAAAAATATTTTCTTCTTCAAGTAAACCATTACTTCATCTAAAATTTCAAAAGATTTATGTTTTCTTTTCTTATCCATTCTTTCCTTATATATCATATTACCATTATTCAAGTTATCTTTGACTTCTTGATGTAGTCTCTTCATGAAATGAAAAAAAATTCTTTAGCCTCATCACTCCTATTTTTTTCCATGCTCAAGTCTCTCAATTTTGTAGTTCCCTTAGGAGGAAATCAAGTAACAATCTCAAATGGTATTTTCTTAGTACTTCTATTCATAGAATTAGTATATGAAAACTCTACTTGTGCCAAAACCAAATCCCAATTAGAAGGTTTATCCCCAACCACACATCTCAACAAGTTATCCAAAATTTTGTTCACAACTTCAATTTTTCCATCTTTCTAAAGGTGAAATGTAGAACTAAACTTCAACTATAATACCCCACTGAGAGATCCTTGGAACAAGCATAAATATAAGACAAGATAAATTTTTTTTTGAACAAGTATGAATGCATGCACAAACAACATATGAGGATAAAAAAGATCACAACAGAAGAATAACCAAACATCTTAATGCCAATGGATCTCCAAATGCCACTACTAACCAAAATGACCAACAATAGAAGACACATAATCGAACTCAAATCAAAACATTCCAAATTCAAAATCGATGTCAAAGGATTGAAGAACACCTAAGAGGGTACCCTAAACTCTTCCCAAAAAATTTAGGTCTTACTAAAAAGTGCTTGTTGTCTATCCAGATAGGTTTTCACAATTACCAGGTGATACTTTAAATAAACACTAGGCAATACTTTCCAATATCGTGCAACATTTCTAAAGAAGTAGAGTGACACTTTTAGGGACTAGGTGATACTTCTCTTAAAGGTGTGAGATACTTTACAAGTATTGTATGACACTTCTTCAAAGGGGGTGCGATACTTGAAAGTATTGCATGCCATTCCTCTAAGAGGCATGTGACACAATTAGGGAACACATGACAAAACTCAAATGGGCATGCAACACCTTATTGTATCACACCATGTTGACATATGGTCACCTAGGAAAGAAAGAAAACTTCTAAGGACAAACTAAAAGGTTTAAACTGATTTCAGAAGCTCCATAGTGGGGAGTACCAAATCCACATTTCTAGACATGAACACTTGAGAACACTACTAAAATACATAAACTACATCTAACCATCTAAGTGAGCAGTGAAAGGAAAGTACAAAAGGAAACATCGCAGTGTACTTAAACAACATTGAAATAACTAAGTACTTGTAGGCATGCAATTTCCAACCCAACCCCAATGATCATAACTTCCAGAAGTACCATGAAAGATTGGGCCTTGTAAGTCACCCAAAAAATGTATGTGCATGTACTTGTGTGTGGTACATCACCATCACAAAGATCATAACACAAGGACTGGATGATAACACAATGCAAAAAATCACTCAACCAAAAAAAAGTTGGGAGGATGGATGCAACACACGTCCCATGCACATAAAAGTGCAATAGTAGTTAGACTGACATCCAAATGGATCATCTAAGTCCATGACACACATTGTTCAAAGAAAATTTGAGAAAATAGGGGAACAAAAAATGAGGTAAAAACCTCGAAAATTGGAAAATTTTAAAATTAAAACCCATTTGACCTTTGGGTACAAAACTCCCAAAAATCTAACAATATTTGGGTTCAGACACTGTATGCAAAAATGGCCACATAACGGTGTGAAACCCCAAATCCCCAAGCTAAAAATTGAGAAAATATTCATACCTAACCAACCAGGCAGAACCAACAAACAAAAATGAAGGGGAAGACTAGTTCTCAGCCTCTAGTCAAATGGCTACAAAATATAGAACCTAAAATGAAGGAGAAATAATAAAACAAGAAAGCCCTACTTTATAGCTAAAGGGAAAGAGATTGAAACTCGCACAATAAAAAAACATGCTCACTGAAGCTACCAAAAATCATGACAAAGCAAGGTCTACTTGAGCCAGATCCAACAAGACTGACCTCGTGAAGATCCCATGCTCATAGCTCCCAAAATGAACAAAAATCCAATCTTTCAGGAAGAGGATTTCAGAAAAGCTCTCAAATTTCTATTTTCAAAAAGAGAGAAGTGTATAATAAAATCTCTTATTCAATGCTTTTTTTTTTGAGTGAATAATCGATTAGGGAAAATAGCTAGTTAGAGTAGCTAGACTCTAAATCAACCCAAATGAAAATAGGTTATTCGTCATAATAGGAATTCACCTAAGAAAAAGCTAGCAGAAATTAAATTTGAGAAGATTTAAAGCCCAAAAACCTAAAATCACATAAATCACTAAACAACCTTCACAATAATGCAAACCTCTAAATGTACAAACACACTCACTAGTCCAATCACATAATGCAGATGAGTTTGGATTTACTAATCACTAAAAGGTTTTAATTTAAAATAATTAAATAAAGATACATTAACCATACAAGGATGACATTGGTAAAATATGAATGGCTAAATCACTAACTCCATGTGCCACTACCAGGAATAGTATTCCTGCACACTAAAACACACAATCAAGTGCAATTGCATATAATATCATAGCCAAAGAAATAATGAATAAAATACCTAATTAATCTATTTACATCACTCATGTTCACATAAAGCATAAAGAGACAAGAATAACGTAAATCACCATAGCATAAAATTCATTAAAAAACATAGTTATAAAATATCTCCAACTACTAGATAATTAGATATCCTCATAGATCTATTGTCATCTCAAAATGGCATCAACATGCAAATATGAAAAACTAAACAACATAGTAGCAAAGCATCTATGGTACTGAATCAAAGTATAACATTCAACCCTCAGGTCATCACCAAGTACATATAATAGAGTATCAAGTATCTCTCGAATAAAAAATAAACAAGGTATAGACTACAAACATGAGGGGACCTACATCCTTCCCCACTAGCATAGGCTCACTCGTACAAGCCAGCCAAAAGATAGCGGTACAATCCCCTCAGTCATGTGGTATCCTCCCAAGTTGTAGAGGTCTCATCACTCAGGTCCCATTGGATCTTTACCTATTTAATGTCCCATTGTTACAAGGTTATTCTCTAGTGTTGTAGGATATGAATGGGCTCCAAAGTAAGCTTCTCATTTTCTACCTGCAAAGCATCCCAATCAACAACATGTATCACATCCAGAATATACTGCCTCAAAATAGAAACATAAAAAACATCATGGATGTGAGATAGACTAGGTGGCAATGCTAGTTGATAAGAGGTAGGGCCAATCCTCTTGAGGATCTTAAAAGTTCCAAAAAAATGTGGCACCAACTTAGAGCCTTTCCCATAATGTATGGGGCTCTTCCTTGGATACACTCATAAAAACACCCTATCACCAACAAAAAATTGATGATCTAACCTATGGGCATCTTCATACTTCTTTTTCCTATTCCAATTAGTAATAAAATGCTCCCTAATGTGAATGACCTACTACTCCATATCTTGAATCATCTCTCGATCCAAAAGAACTCAGTCCTCTAAGCAATCCCAACTCAAAGGGGTACGACATGGTCTACTGTACAAGGCTTGAAAAGGTGGCATGCCAAGAGAACTATGATACCTATTGTTGTATGCAAACTCAACAAGGTAAAAATAGTCCTCCCACTTCACTTGGCTATCCATAACATACATGCAAAGCATATCCTCTAGAACCTAATTCACTCTCTCATCCTAACCATCGGTCTTTGGGTGATAAGCTGAACTAAAATTGAGCTGCGCACCCAAAGCATGCTGGAGAGATGTCCACAATGCACAAGTAAACATTGGATCTCTATCCAAAATAATCTGATTAGAAATCCCATGAAAATGAACAATATCATCCAAAAAAATATGCGCTATAGAAGAAGCTGTGTAGGATGTTGTCATGGGCAAAAAATGTGCTACCTTAGACAATTTGTCCACTATCACCATGATACAATCATGTGTCCATTATGACATAGGAAACCCTATTATAAAATCAATAGGTATGATATCCCACTTCCACTCTAGAATGGTATGTGGCTACAAAAGACCCATTGGATGTTGATGCTCTACTTTCACTCTCTAGCACTGAAAACATCTAGCAAAAAAATTAGCAACATTGCACCTCATCCCTGGCTAAAAGTATAGTTGTTTGAGATCAACATGCATCTTCTTAACACTAGGATGTGAAAAATATGGTGCACAATACACTTCTAACAAAACCAAGGTATGAAGATCACCCAACATGGGTACATTGATGCATCCCATGTGTCACAGTAGTCCATCAGACTCAAGAATATAACCTAAAAATCTCCACTCAAGGGTATGTCCAAACTCGATCTCTACCCTTACCTCCTGATACCAAGTGTCACTAGGAAAAGCTTTCAAGATACGACCTTGTAAGTCCACTCCCAATGATATCACTGATACCTCATGTCACCTTCTACTCAAAGCATCTACGACAACATTATCCTTCCCTTTAATGTAATGAACATCAAATTCATACTCATACAAGAACTCCATCCAATGGCACTATAATGAATTCAAGTCTAGTTGAGTAAAGATATACTACAAGCTTTTATGATCACTATGCAACCCAAACCTATGTCCCAAAAAAAAATGCCTCAAATGAACAAGAGCATGCACTATGGCCATGAGTTCAAAATCATGAGTGGGGTAGTTAAGCTCATGGTCCTTGAGTATTTTGGACTCATATGCAATTACACAACCATCCTACATGAACATCACACCCATGCCTTCCAACAAAGAATCTGTGCAAACCATGAAATAACCTATAGGATTAGGCACTACAAGGACCAGTGCACTAGTTTGACCAAACATACTTCTTCCCTTTCCTCTAAAGAGAAGTGATGGGATGAGCTACTTGTAAGAAATCCTTCATGAAGCAACGATAGTAACTTGTTGATCCCATGAAAACATGAACTTCTGAGACATTAGTGGGTACCAGCCAATCCATGATAGCAAAAATATTCTTTGGATCCACTACAATTCCATCACCAATAATGATGTGTCCGAAATACATCACCTCAAACTGGAAGAACCCACATTTACTCAAGTTTCCATACAACAAATGGTCTTTCAAGCAGTAGAATACTTGACATAAATGGACTTCATGCTCTTCCATAGTCTTCAAATAGATCAATATGTCATCTAGGAATACAATGACACATTTATTGAGGTAAGGGAAAAATACACCATTCATCAAACTCATAAACACTAATGGCACATTGGTTAGCTCAAAGGGTACAATTGTTAACTCATAGTGCCCATATTGTGTATGATTTTTTTTTGATGAATATTAGCCTCTTGAATATGAAGTTGATGGTATCCTAACTTAATATCAAAGGATAATGGTTCTTTATCATCACCTTATTCAATTTTTAGTAGTCAATGCACAAATGCAATGAACCATCCTTCTTCTTCATGAAGATGACTGGTGCATGCCATGGGGATACACTAGGATGAATATGGCCTTTGACCAACAATTTCTCTAACTATAATCTAAGCTCACTCAACTCCTAAGTAGTCATGTAGTAAGGAGCTTGTGAAATTGGCTCCACTCCTAGTACGAGATCAATTCAAATATCAATGTCATGCTATAGTGGCATACCTGGAATCTCATCAAGAAACACATCTGCATACTCATAAAGAAGTGAGTGATCATCAAGTGTGACCATATGGCTCTCAGCTTCTTCAAGATCACTGATAGTAATAAGAAACAACCAACAACCCTTCCACACACTCAACTTCAACTGATTAGTTGAAATCATCTGAAGTGACACTAGTCTTTAGACTCCCAAAAGTTCCACCTACCCACTTGTGGCATCAACATATTATATTGTCTTATGATGGCAATTGATATTCACCTAATGGGAAGCTAACTAGAGGTAGAATGTGTAGATCCACTAGGGTGGTGAAGGTTCCCAAATTTAGACCCTAACTCCTAACCAATGAGTCAATAGCCACTTTGGAACTCGTGGTTAACTCAACCTATCACCTATTGACCTGATGCACTACAACTAGCCCACATCAATGAACAAGGGATGTTGATATGAAAGAATCAAAAGAAATTGAATCAAATAAAACTAAAGATGACATACCATGCAATGTTCATGTAGCCTTGACTACTATGCCTTGATGATCAACTTGATGGTTGTCAACCACCACAAAGACTTGGTGATTCCTACTAGCAGCTTCTATAGTAGGCTCAGATCTCACTATGCCCTTACTAGCTCCTGAAGATGTTTTGATAGGGAACTCAAAATATTTATGTTTAGAAAAGCCACAAGATTAAAAATTTACTCCAAAGTTGGAACCTATTCCATGACCACCCTACGTAGCACTAGGACAAGGTGCACTACCTCTACTAGAATTCTATTGAGGACTCTAAGGAGGATGATCTTGCTGAGATTTTTTTCCCTTAGTTATAATTATTTTCTTTTTTACCTGAGGTACTTGATTCCTATCCACTCTTGGTCAAAAACCCTTGTTGGCTCCTAATTTAACAATGATCATTATCACCAGTAGACAAAAAAATTGATTATAACTAGAGGTAGCCAATGCTCATGATTAGTATAAATAAAATTATGTCTCTAGGCCAACTGCACAAAGCACAATGCTTCCTACACTTTTGGCTTTGTAAAACCAAGGTGGGAGTACCTTAGGGATCCAATTAACTTACTAACTCTTACCCTTAATCCATAGAAATAATAGATATGGTCCAATTTCTTTGATATATGTGAAACAAAGATGAACTACAATAGCTAACAATAACTCATAAATTCCCATAGGTAGCTGATGACCACCCTTATTCACTTGATACAATATTTGATTGGTTTAGATTTGAATATAAATTGGATACATGTAGTAGAATTTACTTCAATTTGTCTTTAATGTATATGGTCAGTGCCTTATCCATTGTTACATAGAGTCAATTATTAGTAAATCAATTATTTCAAATATCCCTTTTAAAAATTCATAGACCCTACTGATTCATTGAAGCACTTCCTTAACTTCTTGAATTAATAACAACAATCGAATCAATATAAAACCTATCCAGATTGCATTCAATCAATTAAACCTTATTTAATTTATCTCAAAGTAAACAAACTCATTAAATGGAGACAGAGATTGATAACACAAATGTAGTGTAAGTGCCCTTTTGTATTATTCTTTGAAAAGACTGATACTATAAACTAATATAAAATCAATGAAACTTAGAATACCTTGCTGATTCTATCATTAGTAAGAAAAAATTAGAGAATTACAAAGTTTGAAAATAAACTCAAAGAAACTACACATAAGTGGACCAATTGTACTCTTTGAACAAAGAAAAAAAAATACAAAATTCTTAGACCCTTTCTCTAACCTTGGAATCTCACTTATATGGTGAGATGCAACAAGCTTTAGGTATAGAGAAATGATAGCTATCCCTAAGAAAAAAGATATTTACATTTTGTTACTATCATACAAGACAAAAAATTGTGCAATAGAAAAAACTTTACATCATAGCATTCTTTTTGGTCGGCATATTTTCTATTACACTTTCAAATGCTATAAATTTCATGATTGGCTCTTTTACTGTTCTAACTCCTTAGAATATCTAACCATTAGGTTGCTAATGATGTGTCTGGCTTTGATTCAGGAAAATTCACTTCAACTCAAGGATCTCCTCTTGTATCATCATTTATTGATAAGACAATAATTATATTCATTTCTTCTTCTAGCAAGTCATCATTCTAGACTTTTGTGCTTGCAACTATAATTGATTGCTCATTTTTGTCCTCTTCTTCCTTTTAATCTCTTGAATATGTGTGAATAATATGTATCTCATCTTGTTCCATTTCATCATCATCAGTTTTGGCTTCTTCTAACTACTCACCATGAGTGATATCTGCCATCCACTTGTCAAAAACTGTGTCATGTAGCCAATTAAATTGTAGAATATCTTGTTGTTTCTTAATCAAATATTCAATAATTTTGTCAATTTTAGAAAAATCTCTCCTTAGAGAATTAAAAAAATTTGTACTTTTACAATTTCCTTAGTAGTAGCTACCAAACATGCATTTCCTCTTTCATTTATGACTCTATTCATCCTTAGACAAAATAGGTCATCTAATTCTTGGGCCCATTCCTCCTTATTTTTCAATTTATTCTTTTTACCTAAATCATGTGGGAAAAACTCAAATCTAACAACACTCTTGTACTTGTCTAGGTAACTGACAATTCTCCTCTATAGCTCAACTCTTCTATCATCAAATTCTAAAATATCATTGGCAACATGATTGATGATAGAAAAATATAAAAGGGTGACTTCTTTTCCCCTCTTACTCCACTTGTTGAAAATTGGTTTCAAGGCTTCATCCTTTGCCTTTATTTCATCCCATATGTTTACCATCTTTGCTAGTTGCTCTTAAAATGAGGGTCAACCAATTTTATCAACTACATACATTAGTGCTTTCATTAGCTTATCTTCATATTGTACATACAGTTCCACATGTAGTGCCCATAGTTTACTTTTTTCCTCTTCAAAATACTCTGCAATATAATATTGTGGTCTCTGTGGTGTATTTGGTATCTCAATAAGAGGAGTGGATTTAAAAGGCTCCACTACTAAACAAGGATAAGTAATTCTTGGCTTGGTGGGTTTCCCATCACTTTACTCTCTAGTTTAATGCTATTTTTAACTTCTCTATCATATGCAACCAAAATTCTTTCATATTTGTCTTGTAATTCTAACCTTTTCTTCTCATCTCTTTGAGTAGTGGCCAAGGTAAAGTTGGTTGTTCCAACAACTAGCTATATAGCTTCTATACTAGTAGTTTCCTCAACCCTTTTCACAATAAGGTTGCCTATTAAACCACTATCATCAAGCTGGGAAGAACCAATCCTGGATCCTTTTCTCATTGACCAAATAACCAATGCAACATTGTCTTCACTAAATTTGGCACCTTTTATTTCTTTCTTCCCCATGTCCTCTACACTTAGTTTATTTGTAATAGAGTTTAAAAACCACAACATTCACAATATCCCAATTTGGTAGTAGTAATACCCAAGTTGATTTTATCATTTGTCTCCCCTCCTTAGGGGTCATGTTCTTGAATTCTTGCATCATTTCTTCTTTGATTCCATCTTTGGATGCTCTGTTCTTAGTTTGCTACATCTTTCTTCAAACATTCCCATGTTCATTCTCCAAAAAAATTGATAGAAGGTTCTAGATTTAAAAAAACCATCATTAGATATAAATTCATGACAAGCCTTTTCGATCAAAGGGTCTAATTCCCTTCCTTTGTAATATGCCACAATCAATTCAAGGCTTGGCATTGGAGTTTCTTGAGGATTTCTGTCTTCTAACTCTACTTGAGTGATGAATACTCCCCCTTGGGATCCGAACAACTCCATCTACTCCTTGGTGAGCTATTCATCTCCAATTTGTAATGGGGATTGAGTAGGTGAATATTCCTCAATGTGAGGTTTTTGTTCCTTTATTATTTCTCTTGGGTGAAGGCTCATTAGGTCTCTCTTCAAGAACAACATTGGTTGATCCCATTACCTATTTCCCTTTATCTATAATGGTTCTTTTACTTTGGATCACTTTATAGCTAGGTCTCTTCTGGACAACCAATTTACCTATTCCCATTGTAGGAGTGAATGATAATCTTCTCGTGATCTGTCTGGCTTTTTCTAGAAAATAATTGATAAAAAATAGTTTCTTTTCATTCATGGCCTCTATAATTTTAGGAAAAGTGGTCATTAGTTTATTTAATTTGTCTGCCTCTATTTTGCATCATCCAAAGGCTTATAATTTTTGTCAAAACAATGAATGAATTCCAAAACACTAGAGTATGCTCTCTACTTTTCCTTTTTGATCTCCTACTCTTGCAAAGAGAATTCATTCCTTATTATATCCTTAGGGAAGTAAGGTTCATGTTTTTTGGAGCCAAGTTTAGCTCTTAGTCTAAAAATATCAAAAAATCCCTCAAAATCACAGAAATGGGGGTGAGACATAGCCATCTTGTACTGATCTAGGAATTTATATAAATATAACCAACCACCCTTTGTAATTATGAAATGGTGGGCTACAATACAAGTGGGGAAAATTGAACCTCTATTTCTTCTCACCAAAAATGCTTCCTCCAATCCCCCTATTTGTCACAACATTGCAACTATTCTCATATTCAGAGGTACTTGGTAGGGAAATACATGAGGAGTCCCTTGGAAACCATAAACACTAAAAAATGTTGAAACAGGGTATGGTATGATATTAGCCCAATTATGTGACTTTTTCAAATTAGAAGGATTATCCATAGGTCTGATAAAATCCAAAAATTCCTTGGGGATTTTGGGATTGTCACTTAATAAGAGGCTTCTCAATCTAGAGGCAAAATATCAATTAAACCTAATAAAATTGGCCTTTTCTACATCCCCATTCATATCTACACTCCACAACTAGACTAACAAAGCCTCCGCTTCATGTTCTTTGTTTAGAACCATTTATTTTTCAAAATATGTAACTCCCTTAAATAGGAACATGTGCATCAATAATGAATAGTGGCCAAAAGTATTTTCTACCTTGCTCTTGGTAATTCCAACTAACCCTATATGGATTACTTCTGCTATATAGGATGCAAAATCAAAAACAATATCCATACCAAATGAAGAAATCTGAGCCATCATATACATAAATTTTACTAGCATAAAACTTTGTTCATCCTTTCCAAATACCCTATATAGAGTCATATATATTTCTAGGGCCCTAGGGGTGAAAAATTCCTTCTTAAAAGTCACTTTTGTAGATGCTGTAACCAATGGAAATTTTGCAATTAAGGCCAAATGTTCCCTTAGTGCACCTTTCATGACCTTATCCTTCTTAGATAAGTATTCCTTTTCTAGTCCTAGTAGGTCAATGGTTATATGATTATCTAAAAATTGGTTCTAAACCAAAGACTTCTCAAATTTCCTCAACACTTATCCTTATTAGGCACCCCCCATCTAATCTTCTCACTATCTTAGTAGCTAGGTTATAGTTTTGGGAAATAGCCATGAGTCGATCAGCATCCATGAATACATCAGGGACCTCTAGTCTTCCCAAATCAAAATTCCAAATGTTTCCATGTGGGGCAAGTAATTTTCTTTTTGAAAACCACTTCTTAAAAAGAGAGAGCCTTGTTTGGTAGTAGTAGCATCTATGATCCAATTCCCTCTATTATATAGACCATCTGCAATCTTGAGCCTAGGGTTTACAAAAATTAACTTTTCCATCTAGGTAGACTCATTTGTAGACTCAGGCAATAATTCAAGAATATCATCATGTATATTTCTACTTACATAATCTACTTGTCCTAAAAAAATGTTCTTTGGAGGTATGTTTACTACTAAGATAGAATACTAGAATTATTTATTATCTAATGGATTCGAATACTTGGTTAAATGTTTCTCTTTCATTGCAATACTATGACACACTGTGAATACTAGAAATTCTTTTGCACTCTAAGCACACCAAGAACAATTCTTCAATGGCTCTGATCTCTCTGAAAGTTTGAAATTTTTTTGAGTAGAGAAGAAATGGTGAAATCTTTGCAATATACTCTATTTCTAGTTCGCACAGGGAGCTTTCAATCTTCATAAATGAATTGTAAGGAGAAACATGGTGGAATTACCTTCTATTTTTAAAACACACCATTGATTCCAAAAAAATCTAACGATCTAGGAACAAAATCACGAATTACTCACCTTCTACTTGCTAGGTTTGTAGTTAACCCAATCAAGTTTCTCCACGTAAGCCTTTCTCTCTAGTGTTAGCAACTTTTTTTGGACCCACTAGCACTCATGGACATGTGTCACACTCTCACTATGTCGCTATGCATAAACATCGAGAAAATTTTGCATGTGACATAGAAACCATCATTGATGCAATTTTGATTAGATGATGAGAATTTTATGATTACTTTACTTAAACTATGGTGGGTTCTTTTGGTCACCATGTCACATGCATTAAAGATCAAACAACTTCTTATAGCAACTTGGCACCCACTATCGATGCACTTTTGATCTGACGGCTCCAACTAACATGTGTCTCCTCTTAGTAAAAATCCATGTGGCATGTGATGTGACATCATTCTAACATGTTGTCAAGGTCGTTATAACTTTTAACCTTTTGGCACTACTTTTTAAATTCAGGTTCCACCGTGTCTTGTTTTTATGGGAAGGCGCTATGACATTACCAACAAAAAATAATGAATTTTTTGGTCACAACATAATGACCACCATATTCTTTAAAGGAATTTGGAAACATGAAATTCATACATTTTCATTGATGTTATTATATTTATTGCTCTTCACATTCCATAATGATCACACACGGCTTTCTGATGATGAAAACTTTATGGTGCCCATCTTATGTGTTAATCCCACTATTTTTAACTTTTACTAGAAGGCACTATGTCATTGCTAGAAATAATCATGAATTTTTTGGTCGCAACATAGTAACCTTCGTGATTCTGTAGAAAATTGGCATCATGAAAAGAAAATAGCACATTATTTACTTCATACATATTTTATTATACTTGACATATCTAATAATCCATACTATTGGTAAAGCTCATTTATGACAAATAGAAATCCAGCATTGTATCCACCTTTGGGCTAGTTGTGTGTCAGTTTTGTAGGAGATTGCCATGTTTCTACTAATGAAAACCATGAGTTTTTCAGTCATGACATAACGACCACCATTAATCTTGGAAGATCCAATGGTACAGACGATTTATCTTTTAAGCCATGTTTAAGAACTAACTGGTCCCACTTGGTTGCCATGTCGTATATATTAAAAACTATAAAAATTCTTATAATGACTTGGCACCTACCATATATTTTGAAAAGATCTAATGGTGTGGAATTTTTAGGGAACTATGTAGCCAAAGAAATTTCTTAAAAAGGTTCCCGAAAATATATATTATTTCACAATAATTTTCTCGCTTGATTTTCAAAGTAAAGGCATATGACCTAAAGGGTTTACTTAGGGCACAAATTTGGTTTTTGATAGGGTTTTTGCTTAGCATTAACTAATTTGAAAAGACCAAACCCTAATTTGTAAAATATATAGATCTATCTAATTTTTATGCATAATTTTGGAAAAAAAATTGCACTATGGAAAATCAGATGATCAAACCTTTTTGAAACTTACGAAGTTGTCTACTCTAATAGGGTGTTGACTCAGTCTGGCCCTTCCCTAAGGACTAAGAATACTATGCATCCTATCTAGAATTCTATGCACTCTAGTTCTAAGAACCAAATTTACTATTGAAGCCCCTAGCCACATTGCTCTCTATGATCCTTTCCTTCTCAATGACAAGAGCAAGTATCCTTGGCTAATGAGCATGTACATCTCTAATGATGGAGTCTCTGAGGCCCTTGAAAAAATGTTGAGTGGTAAGTGCCTCATCATGCATGTAGCTTGAGTATTGCTTCAATGAAAGGAGCTTCTTCTCATACTAATCAAGCATCATAAAGCCTTGTCTAAGCTCATGGAATTCATCAATGCGAGCCTCACGGTACTGTGGTGATACAAATTTCTGTTTGAATCGTTCCTTAAAGATCTCTTAGGTGAGATTTGCGACACTTAATGAGAGCCTATCACTCTTTGAATAACACCAAATGGAACCATGTTCCCTCAACTGTGTGATCACATAATGGGCCTTCATATTGCTCCCATAAGGTAGTAGGGAGAAACAATGCCCCATATCGAGTAACCAAGTCTCCGCCTTGAGTCTTGTTCCTTGGCCATCAAACTTTTGTGTTTTGGACCTTTGAAGGTCCTGCATCATCCCAACCATGACCTCTCCATCAGTGCCTTCTTCCACTAGGAAGTGTATGAGAATGTTCCAATTCATGCTCCTCCTCTATATGCTCTAAATGAATGAAATCTCTAGGATGAGATTCCTCTTCCTGATTATGGTCTTGTTGATGCTCCTCCACATGAGGGCCCAACTAAGAAAGAAGCTCTTGCAACACTGACATCACTGCCCCCATGAAATTTTGATTAGAATTACCTTATTCTCCTCCACTATCTTGATGTTCCTCTTCGTGATGTTCTCCTTGCATAACTCATTGGCTACCACCCTGACTAACAAGTCTTTGTGCATAAGGCATCACTAATAGAAATGAGATAAAGTAAGATATAAGGACCATAAGCATAAGAGTTGAGAGCATGAACCAATGAGATATCATTAATAAAAAATAATATAGCAATACACAATGGAAAACAAAACCATAGTGGAAGCATAACATAGAGGTCCCAATGTTTCAACATGGGCTGTAATAGTAGATGTAATACCCCGCCCGGAGATCCTTGGAACAAGGATAAATATGAGGCAAGATAAATTTTTTTTGAACAAGTATTCATGCACAAGGCAAAAACATATTAGGATCACAAAGATAAAAATGGAAGACTAATTAAACATCCTGATGCCAATGAATCTCTAAATGCCACTATTGACCAAAATTACTGACAACAAAAGACACATAACTAAACTTAAATCAAAACATTTTGAATTCAAAATGTTACACCAATGGATTGAACAACAACTAAGAGGGTACCTTGAAAACTTCCCAAAAATTTTAGGTCTTACTGAAAAGTGCCTATTGTTTGCTCGAATAGGTTTTCACAATTACCAAGCAATACTTTAAATTAGCACTATGTGATACTTTCTAGTATCATGTGACATTTCTAAAGAACTATGGTGACACTTTCAGGAACTAGGTGATACTTCTCTTAAGGGCATGTGATACTTTACAAGTATCATATGACACTTCTTCAAAGGGTGTGTGAAACTTGAAAGCATCACATGGCATTCCTGTAAGAGGCATGTGACACAATCAGGAAATGCATGACAAAAGTCAAATTGGTGTGCGAAACTTTATTGTATCACACCATGACAACACATGGTCACCCAGGAAAGCAAGAAAACTTCTAAGGAAAAATTAAAAGGTTTGAATTGAGTTTAGAACCTTTACACCAAGGAGTACCAAATCCATAATTCAAGGCATAAATACTCAAACACACTACTAAAAGATGTAAATTATGACTAACAATCTAAGAAAGTAGTGAAATGAAAGTACACAAGGAAACATCATAGTGCACTTAAACAACATCACAATGTGCAGAACAACTAAACTAAGTATGGGGTTCCTCCCAACCATCATAGCATCATAAGACCATCATAGGCCCTAGCCATCCCCTACGTGTAACATCCCAAGCTACCAATCAAATTGTTAGTACTATTATATAGGGATGTCACTACTAAAACATTCCACAACATTAACATAAGGAAATCTAACATGCTAAACACAAGCATAAGATGATCCTACAAAATACATAACATCATCTATCATATGCTAATCATCATAATAAGGAAATGTGACAATAACTAACATCATCTAAACATGATATACAAGCATCCCAATGAAAGCATAAATCACAAGAAAGTATACTTTGAAACCCAAAGTACCAAGTGAAAACATCCAACAATGGTTGCACTAGAATAGTAGATTGTCTCTCTACACCTGTCCCTAGTAGTGGTGTAGGTAGCTATGCCTCCTAACCATGTGGCACCTATAGGTCCACACTTGTCATGCTGATGGAGATAATGACCCAACCACAAACACATAAAACAAAAATCCATGGCTAACACACATGCAAGACAATATGATGACTGAAACCAAGAGAAAGACAATGCATAAGTACAAGTCCTAGTCAAACACTTAATGGGCTACTAAGTAGGGGCTGACATCATGGAGAGTCACTTGGAATTGATAAGCCCAAGTTGGTACTGGAAACTCTCCACTTCCCAATGGAAGGAGCACATCCCAAATTATTTTATTACCTTTAAGTTTTATTATCATCCAATGTTTATGTTTAGTTATCACTTGTTTACAAAGGTTTTTCTCACCAACTCTTAGGAAATAGGCACTAGACTACAGAGATAGAAGCCCCCTCCATATGCTACCCTACCCTACCCATGCTCATCCAATGATGAGTGCCCATAGGCATGAAAATTCCCAACATAACCCCAATGATCATAACTTTTGGAAGTACCATGGAAGATTGGGCCTCATAGGTCACCTAAAAAATGTACGTACATGTACTTGTGTGTGGTGCACCACCATCGTGAAGATTATAACACAAGAACTAGATGAGAACATAATGCAAAAAATCATTCAACCAATAAATAGAATCAGGAGGATGGATGTCGTATGCATCCCCATGCACATAAAAGTGTAATAGTGGTTAGATTGACTTCCAAACAGATTACCTAGGTCCATGACCCACATTGTGCCAAGAAAACCCAAGAAAATAGTGTAACACACAAAATGAGGTAAAACCCCAAAAATTAGAAAATTGTAAAGTTAAAACCCATTTGACCTTTGGGTACAAAACCCAAAAAAAATCCAATAATATTTGGGTTCGAACACTGTATACAAAAATGACTAGTATAATGGTGCAAAACCCCATACCCTCATCCCAAAAACTAGGAAAATGTTCATACCTTACTAATAAGGTATAACCAACAAATAGAAATGGAGGAGAACACTAGTTCTCATCCTCCAACCAAATGGCTACCAAAAATAGAACATGAAACAAAGTAGAAAAAATAAAATAGGAAATCCCTACCTAATAGCAAAAGAGGCCAAAACTAAAACCTGCACAATAAAATAATATGCCCATCGAAGCTACCAAAAATCACAAAAAAGAAAGGTCTACCTAAGCCAAATCCAATGGGACTGACCTCCTGAAGATCCCATGCTCACAACTCATAGAAAAAATAGAAATCCAATCCTTTAGGAAGTGGATTTTAGAAAAGCTCACAAATTTCTATTTTCAAAAAATGAGAAGTGACTAATAAAAATCTCTTTTTCAATACTTATTCACTTTTTGAGTGAATAATTGATTAGGGAAAATAGCTAATTAGAGTAGCTAGAATCTAAATCAACCCAAACAAAAATAGGTGATGCAAGAGCATCCAGAGGTATAAGGGAAATCTCGTGTTATCCAAAAAAAAAAATACCTAGATATAGCTTCTGTTTCATGTGTTTTGATTTTTGGATACCCATTTGGGTCAAATAAAGGTTCCAACTCTCATAGTTCCACTATAAGTGTTCTGGGTTAGAGTTTTTAATCACCTTGGGATATGTGTAAATGCCAAAAAAATAGGAGTATGTAATTGAGCCATAATTTTGGTGAGTTTGAAGATGTAAATTAGTTGAATGATTGTAATTTTAATTTAGAACATTCTAGAAAAATAATTAGGTCAAAAGGCCCCACGGTTTGGAAGATATTGCAATTTTTTAGCTTCTGGGCGACCTCCTAAGAATGCTTCAAAGTCAGGTCTAGGGTATTAAATGACCTCGTACAGGGCTGAAAAATGGGGAATGAGAAAAGCTGGTCCATAGGGCTATAGAGAACTTTGAGAGCTTTTCAAAAATGTAAACAGTTTGTCAATCGAAGCTACAGTTCAAAAGTTATACCTTTCGAAAGTTCGGTTACCATTTTTGGATTCTTCTAATTTTGCACCGACTTCTAATGTGACTTCTGGAGCCTTCTATTTGGGCAGTGGATGCCAACTAGAACTTTCTAGAATGTATTCCTAATCCTTAACCCTTTGGGGCCTATTTAAGAACATTTCTGGCATTGTAAAAAGCAGTTCTGAGTGGAGTTTGAGAGGAGGTACTGAAAGGAGAAATTATCTCTAGATTTATACTATTGTAAGCCCATAGGGCATATTTTAAAGTCTGTTTTCTTTGTACTAGGTGTATTAGCATATTTTCATAATTAATAAAGTTTTCCCTTTCTTTTTGTGTCCATTCTATTATTTGGCTTGACCCCATCAATAGGTTATTCCTTGTAATAGGAATTGACTTAAGGCAAAGCTGCTAGAAATTAAATTTGAGAAGATTTAAAGCCCAAAAACCAAAAATCATAGAAATCAATAAACAACCTTTGTGACAATGTAAACCTCTAAATGTATAGACATGCTCACTAGTCAAATCACAGAATAAAGATGAGTTCAAATTTACTAATCATCGAAAGGTTTTAATTTAAAACAATTAAATAAGGATATGCCAACCATATAGGGATGACATTGGTAAAATATGAATGACTGAATCACTAACTCCATGTGCCATTGCTAGGGATATAATTCTTGTACACTAAAACACATGATCAAGTAAAATTGCATATTATATCATAGATAAAGAAATAATGCATCAAATACCTAATTAATCCATTTACATCACTCACATTCACATAAAGCATAAAGAGACAATAATTACATAAATCACCATAGCATAAAATCCATCACATAACATAATTAGAAAATATGTCCAACTACTAGATAATTGGATATCCTCATAGATCTACTGTCATCTCAAAATGGCATCAACATGAAAATATGATAAACTGAATAGCATAACAACAAAACATCTATGGTACTGAATCGAAGTATAACATTTGATCCTTAAGTCATCACCAAGTACATATAATAGGGTATCAAGTATCTCTTGAATCAAAATAGACAAGGTATAGATTGCAGACACCAGAGGCACTACATCAACTATATATTTAGCTTCTTCCAAAGTGTTTTCCAAAAGTAAACAGTAAACTTGGTATCTCTATTTGAAACAATAGACTTAGGAAAACCATGCAATCTTACCACTTCCCTAAAGAATAACTCCACTACATGGAATGCATCGGATGTTTTCTTACAAGGTATGAAATGAGCCATCTTTTAAAATATGTCAATCACAAAAAATATAGAACCATTACCCCTCTGAGTTCTAGGTAAACCAAGAACAAAGTCCATGTTGATATCTTCCTAAGGCTTATTAGGTATAGTCAAAGGTGAATACAATCTTGAATTCTGGCTAGTTTCTTCTATTGTTTGAAAAATTCTACAACTTCTTACCATTCTTTGCACATCCTTATAAATTTGTGGCCAAAAGTATATCTTTGAAATCAGTCTTACTATCTTATCAATCTAAAAATGTCCAACAAGTCCACCACTATGTTTCTCCTTCATTATGTTTTCTCTCATAGATCCTCTAGGTATGCATAACTAAATTCCTTTAAACAACATGTCTTCTTGAATGAAATAATCAACGCACTTATCACTTATTGTTTGTTCTTTACAAGATTTCCAAGGTTCTACAAAATCAAGATCAATCTCATATAACTGCTTCAAATCATCAAAACCAAATACCTCAACTCTTATCTCTATCAACAAATTTCTTCTTCGGCTCAAGGCATTAGCAACTTTATTCAACTATCCACTTTTATGCTTCAATGAAAAGAGAAAACTCTACAAAAACTCAACCAACTTCATATTTCTCTAATTCAATTTATGATGGCTTCCCAAATACTACAAAGTTGTATGGTTAGTATACAACACAAAATTCTTAGGCATCAAATAATGTCTCCATTTCTTCAAAAATTGAACAATAGCATCGAATTCCTAATCATAAACTAAATATTTTATCTTAGCATCATTCAAATTCTCACTAAAGAAAGCTATAGGTCTTCCTTCTTGACTCAAAATAACTCTAATTACACTTCTAGTAGCATCACATTCAACCTGAAAATCTTTACTAAAATTAGGCAAAGTAAGTGCAGGAAATTTTGCAATATTTTGTTTCAATGTTTCAAAGCTTCTTTGTGCTCCATGTGTCCATTTGAAATCCTTTTTATCTCCTCTCATAGTTCCAATCATAGCATTACAAATACAACTAATTTTTTTGATAAATGTTCTATAAAAACTTGTGAATCCATGAAATGATCTTACCTATCCAACATTCTCTGGTGTAGGCCAATTAAGAATAACTCTCACCTTTTTAGGGTTAATCTTCAATCCATCAGCTGAAATTACAAAACCAAGGTATACAATTTCTTCCTTCATGAATGAATATTTCTTCAAATTAATCTACAACTTTTATTCCTTCAATTTTTGCAATACTTGTTTGATATGCTCAAGATTTTCTTCCTTACTCTTACTAAATATCAAAATGTCATTAAGATATACAAATTTAACCAAAAATTTCTTCAAAACCTCATTCTTCAATCTCATGAAAGTATTACTCAAATCAAAGGGCATAACCAACCACTCACACAATCCTTCATTAGTCTTAAAAGTAGTTTTCCAATCATCTCCTTCTCTAATTCGAATATAATGATAACCATTTTTCAAGTTAATCTTTGTAAAATACTTTTCTCCACTCAAACTATCCATTATGTCATCCATCCTAGGCAATGAGAATTTGTACTTTATTGTTATCCTTTTTATAGCTCTAGAATTAGTGCACATTCTCCATTTCCCATTCTTTTTAGGTGCTAATAGAATAGGTATTGCACAAGGACTTAAAATTTCTCTCATTAGACCTTTCTCCAAAAAATCTTACGCTTGTCTATTTAGCTCAATCTTTTCATCAGGTATCAACCTATGTGGTGCTTTATTAGGAAAACTAGCCCTAGGTATCAAATCCATACAATGACTTATACTTCTCATAGGAGGCAAACTATTAGGTACATTATCATAAATGATGTCATGAAATCTAGTCAACAAAGGTTTAATCTTAGGTGCATGCTCCATTTCATCTTTTTTCTCAGTGTTTCTAGGAATCAAAGCATAACAAACATTATGTTCTTTCATTATGTCTGGACTCATCCCAAGAAAAGATCTTAACATAAATGCCATGAATGAAATAAATCCCACAATTTGGCTTGCAAAATCATGTCCACATACTGACACTCATCATACACTGGGTAACTCAGCACATGAAGAAACACTTGGCATGCACTAAGTAACTTGGCACATGAAGAAACACTTGGCATACATTAGGTAACTCAGCACATGAAGAAACACTTGACATACGCTGAGTAACTCAGCACATGAAGGAACACTCAGCATACATTGAGTAACTCAGCACATGAAGAATCACTTGGTATAAAATGGGTAACTAGACACATGAAGGAATGCTACAGTAACTCAGCATATGAAGGAAAATAGGGTTACTAGGTAAATGAAGAAAATAGGGTTACTAGGCACATGAAGAAAATAGGATTGCTAGGCACATGAAGAAAATAGGATTGCTAGGCACATGAAGGAATTGCTAGGCACATGAAGAACTACTAGGCACATGAAGGAACTACTAGGCACATGAAGGACTGCTAAGCACATGAAAGAACTGCTAGGCACATGAAGGAATTGCTAGGCACATGAAGGACTGCTAGGTGAACAAAATGAGCAAGATAACAAGGCAACCCAAGATGCTTCTGCATCAAACAACTAGGGTTGAAAGAAATGATTCTCCTAAATCATTGAGATATTCCAACATGAGTTGAATCCAACTCAAATTAAAAAATTCATGAAGCATCTTCAATAGGTCTGTTCTTCCACTTCACCAAATATTCATAGTAATCTTTTCCTCCTGTACTCTTGCCAAGTCTCTAATCCAATATCTGTTCAACTTCCTCAATATGTTTCTTATGATAATCATCTGGTATAACAAATTCATTCTCTAACTCATGATACTTATACAAATCAACAATATTAAATATAGGAGATATATCCATGTCATCAGGTAACTCAACTTCATAAGCATTACCACTATCAAACTTTTTCAGGATCTTACAAGGTCCAAATTTCTTCATCTTGAGCTTGCTATATGTTCCAACTAGGAATCTTCCTTTCTTTAGATGAACCATCACCTCATCACCAACTTGAAAATTATGGTGTCTTCTAGACTTATCAACATTCTCTTTATACTTCTAATTGCTTTGTTCCAACCTCAACTTTAGTTCCTTATGCAAAGACTCCATAAAATCAGCAAATTCTTCTCCTGCAGTGCTTTTCTTTTCTTCACCAGCAACATCTCTCAAATTTGATATACCTCTAGGATGCATTTCGATAACAATCTCAAAAGGTTAATTCCCTATACTCCTATTCACAAAATTATTATATGAAAATTCAGCTTGTGCCAATACCATCTCCCAATTACTTGGCTTTTCCCCAACTAAACATCTCAAAAAAATTTCCAAGCTTCTATTCACGACCTCTATCTATCCATCTATTTGTGGATGGAATGTAGAACTAAACTTCAATTTAGTAACCATTTTCTTCTACAAAGTCTTCCAAAAATAACCAACAAACTTATTGTCTCTATCTAAAATAATGCTTCTTGGTAATCCATGCAATCTCACAATCTATTTAAAGAAAAGTTTAGCAACATGCTTAGCATCTAATTTCTTCTTACATGGTATAAAATGAGCCATCTTAGAAAATCTATCGACTACAACAAATATAAAATCATACCCTTTCACTGTTTTAGGCAATCAAAGAACAAAATCCATACTGATACTAGTCCAAGGTTTCTTAGGAATAGTAATAGGTGTATACAAACTAGTATTTTGACTCACTCCCTTTGCAACTTGAAAAACCCCACAACTCTTTACAAATTTCTAAACATCCTTATACATTTGTGGCCAATAATACTTCTCTTTCAGTAAACTCAATGTCTTATCAATTCCAAAATGTCTAGCTAATCCACCACTACGCTTTTCCTTAATCAAATTCAACCTCATAGGACTTCTAGGAATACACAATTGAATACCTTTAAACAACATACTTTCTTGAATCAAATACTCATCATACTTATATATGCGATCTATTAGATTTGGTGCTCTTCACTCTCTCCATGCCTCAAAAAAATCAGGATCAACATAATATAACTCTTTCATCTCATCAAAACCAAGAACTTCAACCTTCATTTCAGTCAACAAAGAATGTCTTCTACTCAATGCATCAACAACTTTGTTAGTAACTCCACTCTTATGCTTGATCACAAATGTAAAACTCTGCAAATACTCAACCCACTTCATATGTCTTTGATTCTATTTATGTTGACTTCCCAAGTATTGTAAAGCTTTATGACTAGTATACAACACAAACTCCTTAGGCATCAAATAATGTCTCCACTACTTCAATGCTTGAACAATAGCATAAAACTCTTGATCATACAAAGAATATTTCTTTTTAGCATCATTCAACTTTTCACTAAAGAAAGAAATAGGCTTACCTTCTTGACTTAATACAGATCCTATTGCATTACCACTTGCATTGCATTCAACTTGAAATACTTTTTTCAAATTAGGTAAAGCCAATACAGGTAATTCAGCAACCTTTTGTTTCAAAGTCTCAAAACTCTTATCAGCTCCATGTGTCCACTTGAATTCCTTTTTATCTCCCCTCATTGTTTTAGTCATAGCATTACAAATAGAACTGAAATTCATAAAAACTAGCCAAACTATGAAATGATCTTACCTCACTCACATTCTTCAGTGTAGGCCATTCCAAAATTGCTTTAATCTTCATAGGATCCATCTTCAAACCATTAGCTGAGATCACAAATCCTAGATACACAATCTCCTCTTGCATAAAAGAACACTTTTTCATATTAATCAACAACTTTTCCTCTTTCAACCTCTGTAATACTTGTCTAATATGTTCAAGATGTTCTTCCTTAGTCTTACTGAATATCAGAATATCATCCAAATAAAAAATCACAAACTTACCCAAAAATCTTTCAAAACTTCATTCATCAACCTCATGAAAGTACTAGGTGCATTAGTCAAACCAAAAGGCATAACCAACCATTCATACAAACCATCTTTTGTCTTGAAAGTAGTCTTCCATTCATCACCTTCTCTATTTCTAATTTGATGATAGTCACTCTTCAAATCAATCTTGGTAAAATACTTTTCTCCACTCAAACAATCCAAATGTCATCCATCCTTGGCATAGGAAACCTATATTTCACTATTATCTTGTTAATGGCTCTAGAATTAGTACACATTCTCAATTATCCATTCTTTTTAGGTGCTAATGTAGTAGGTACAACACATGGACTCAAGCTTTCTCTGATCAAACCTTTTTGCAACAACTCATGCACATGTCTGTTAAGTTCTTCATTCTCTATAGGTGTCAATCTATATGGTGCTTTGTTTGGAAAACTAGCTTTAGGGATTAGATCCATACAATGACTTATACTTCATACTGGAGGTAAACCATCAGGAATATCATCAACAATAATTTCTTTATACTCATTCAACAACTCTACAATTTCTTCTAGCATTCAGTCAATACTACCATCTATCATTCGGTCACCACTAACTAGCACTAAGTTAACAGTATTTTCTTGCACTCGATCTCCATTGACAAAACTTGGTTTTCTTGGAATTATAGTAAAAAATACTTGATTCTTTTTCATTTCCTTTTTAAATTGTTTTCCATTAACCATGCAAATTTTTATAGCAATACAATTAACCTCATCTGGACTTTCGATCAAAGGTAACAATTTTTGTTTCTTCCCATTTACCCAAAGAGTATATTGATTCAATCCTCCATCATGTACAACATATCTATCATATTGCAACAAGTTCCTCATCACTTCCCTTATTTCATAAGGTTCTTCTCACCATCAAATTTTCTCCAACCTCAGGTCCACTTGGTGAACTCTCAATGTCTTCTTGAATCATAGCATTTCTAATATTCTGCCCACCTTTAGAAGAACTACATTCAAAGGATCTATGCCCTTCTTTGCCACATCTAAAACAATTACCATGAAATCCACCTCTAGAATAAGAATTACCTCTTCCTTGGAAAGAATTAGTGCCTCCTTGGTAAGAATTACCACTTTTCCATTTACTCTTGCCTTTGTCATCATTCTTCCATTTAGATTTGCCTTTATCGTGCATAGAACTATCAGATTTTCCACTTTCTCCATAAGATCTACCTCTGCCTCTCTAGAATCTACCACCTCTACCTCTCTATCTTTGTTCATGCTTCTTTTTCAAGATCTCCTTAGCTTTCAAGACATATTGATATGCTTCTTCTACACTTTCCAGCTTCACAAAACTTATTTCATCTTGTATTCTAGATCACAATCCATTAATGTACCTTGTAATTTTCTCAACATCATCATCCACATGTCCATATCTGATGTCTAATCTATAGAATTTCTCAGTATACTCTTTCATAGTCATGTCTTTTTGCTTCAAATTTTGCATCTTTCTCAACAAGCTAACTTGATAATCAGTAGGAAGGATTTTGTTCTTTACCTTGTTCACCATCTTTGGCCAGGTTCTAACCTTCTCGTTTCCTCTCCTTTGTCTATTAGTTTGCAAGTGCTCCCACCATAGTGATGCATGACCTTTCAACCTAGTGACTACAATCTTCACCTTTCTATTATCAGGAGTGTTTTCATACTCAAAGAACTTCTCCATATTAGAGATCCAATCTAGCACAACATTGGTATCCAATTTTCCATTGTAAGGAACAACTTCTATAGAAAGTTTTGAATTTTCCCTAGACAATACTCACAATAATCTTTCCTCATCTTAATCTTCTTTAGATTCTAGATTATGGTTTGGTGTTGCTACTTCATCATCACTCACATCTTCAAGATGCACTCCTCTCCTCTGGGCTATCTCCACAACATCTAATCTAGCTGAAAATTTTCTCAACTGATCCAATATAGCATTATCAATATTATTTCCTCTACCATGAACCATCTTCACAAATTAGGTTCCTACAAGATCATAACCCTCTACAAGTTATAGGTCAAATCTGTAGATCGACCACCCTACAACCAAATCCAAATCAGCATTCTACACAATCCAATCTCCACAAGGATGAACCTCAAGCTCTAATACCAACTAACGCAAGAAATTTAAGAATTACTAGGGCCCGAAGGCTCACCTAGCTATCCAAACCACCCTACAAGAGTTAACACAATGAAAATAGACACAAAGAACAACAACCAAAGGAGGAAGAAGGGTGAATTACTTTTATTTATTCATCAAGACATCTTATTACATGCCCAACTGTAAGGCCTTCTAGGTTATGACTAATTACAAATATATTCACATTCAAAGATCCAACTGCAAATTTGCACTTTCAGTTCTGCCCTCTAATCTTCTTCCCAAAAGCTTCTCCAAAACTTCTTCTCTTCAAAACTTACTTCAAAACTTACTTAACTCTAAGCCTAAATGCTCTATTTATACTTGCAAACATAGTTTATAGAACATTCTAGAACATTACATAAGAGGAAGGCCGACCCAACAATGGTCTGGACTCATCCCAAGAAAAGATCCTAACATAAATGTCACGAATGAAATAAATCCCACAAGTTAGCTCACAAAATCATGTCCAAATACTAACACTTAGGATACACTAGGTAACTCAACACATGAAGAAACACTCGGCATGGACTGAGTAACTTGGCACATGAAGAAACACTCAACACACACTAGGTAACTCAGCACATCAAGAAACACTCAGCATACACTGAGTAACTCAGCACATCAAGAAACACTCGGCATACACTAAGTAACTCAGCACATGAAGAATCACTTGGCATACATTGGGTAACTTGGGACATGAAGGAATGCTACAGTAACTTGGCACATGAAGGAAAATAGGGTTACTAGGCACATGAAGAAAATAGGATTACTAAGCACATGAAGAAAACAAGATTGCTAGGCACATGAAGAAAACATGATTGCTAGGCACATAAAGGAATTGCTAAGCACATGAAGAACTACAAGGCACATGAAGGAACTGCTAGGCACATGAAGGACTACTAGGCACATGAAGGAATTGGTAGGCACATGAAAGACTGCTAGGTGAACAAAATGAGTAGGATAACAAGGCAACCCAAGATGCTCCTACATCACTTCTAAAACTTATAGGTCAGATTTCAGATCTCCCATCCTACAACCAATTCAATAAGGTTCTCCATGATCCAATCCATAAGAAAGAACTCTTCTTTGATACCACTTGATGCAGGGAGGGGGTGATTCAAGAGGAATAAGTCCAATTAAAACCTACAAACATCCCCTTCTTAGATTTATGCATGGAAGCAACATAAAACTAGAGACCAAATTCCACACAATCATACAGATGTAATCAATTAACTTTCGTAAAAGAAATTCAAACATGCCTAGTTGTGAGGCATTTCGGGTTACAACCATATACAAATAATTATGAAATCAAGTCCAAGCTTGCATCTTGCCTTCTTCTCTAGTAACTTCTCATGATATATCTTCTACATAATGTTCCATCATCATTTTCTACATTAATCCAATCTCTATAGCCAGGTAAGCCAGAAGTTGGCTAGTCAAGCATTTAATTGCATTATAGGTCAACCTTGGAAGAGTAAACCAAAACTAATGAAAATAGGAACAAAACTTAATAAAAAGTTACATTTATCTCCACACATGACCCAAGAACATGTTGCTAGCTTAACAAGATCCCATTTTAAAATTGGAAATTGTGCAAGATAAAAAAAATCCACATATTTCACAAAAACTGGCTGAAAATTGATACCAAAGAAAAATGATGATATCTCCTAACTCTGATTGAATTATAAATTTCACTCTTAACTAAAGGTAGTAATTTAGGTCATAAGTGTGGAAACACTGATTCATTAAGGATAATTCTCTATGCATCATAAAATTTAGGCATAAAAATTAGATGCAAAAACTGGTAGAAAATTTATGTGTGAGGAAAATGGTGATATCTCATAACTCATGATGAACTAGAATTTTCCCTTTAATTGAAGAAATTATTGTAGGCCCTCAATCCTTGAAAGTAAAAAATTTTTAATCATTAAAAATAAATAGTTACATGACTCACAATAGGCACACAAAAATAGAAATTTAGTTCCAGTACTAATGCTACTTCACAAACAACAAACTAGTAAAGAAAATATTTTTGGTTGATTTGAGATTGCTCCAAGACTGAAGATGCTCTTGCATCTAGGATAGAGGGGTCTTAATTTGGGGATGATAGGGGGGATGAAATTTGTGGGAGACATGGGGGGTTATATATACGATACATATGGTACTAAGAAATACAAGATATAGAATGTAAAAGAATAAAATAATGAACATTACATTGAATTGGAACATCAAACATTGAAGATAAATAGTTGAATAGGAAAATATTTAACACTAAGATGTCCCACCATGATTGGATAAGGTGGAAAAATCTAGTGGCACTACAAGGGATGGGGGGACGGATTCTCCAAGTCCCTAATGCATCCCTGTCTCAGGAAACGTGGGCCAAAAATGGGAGGAACACATCTCTGTGTTATTGTGAAATATATATACCAACTACTTAAAGTATTTAAGGGAATTCAATAGGTACACTCAAATAAACACTTCAAAAAAATGTTTAATGCATTAGTCCAGAAGAAGAGGTCTATCTTTGTAGAATGTTAATTGAGGAAATGAGCAATGTTAGTAGGATAGTCTAGTCCTATAATGATGAATCAGAGCTATAGAGTATCGAATATTAAAAATATTGAAGTTTTAATGCATTAGAATTGATATGATAGACAAGTGAATTGACAAGAATAAAGGGATATAAAGAATAATTTTTGGTATGCAAGAAAGCCAGTGGGGTGTTGTGAGGTTTTCACATGATTGCCCCATTGCAAATGGGGAACCCCTTTTTTTCTTTGGTAATACTAGTGGTTTTAGCTAGTAAAATTTTCAATTCTCCTAGTCTAAGAGGTTAGTTTGAGCAAATTCTCCCACTTAGGAGAGTGAGATCTAATTTTGATTTAGTCAAGTCTCTAAGTTGAAAATTAAAATCAATATCAAAAGGGAACTGAATGTGAATAATTAATTAGATAAACCGAAATAGAATTGATGTGAATATGATATTCAAGTTGGATTTGGAGTCAAAGGATAAGTGAGCAAGAGTTTGGAAGATTCAAAATTTGGACAAGGTTTGAAATTAGTGGGAAAAGTCAATATAGAGTTTCAACATGCAAATCAATGGGGAACTCTTCAGATCTTAGTATTTCCACCATAATCTCAATAATTTTAAATCTCCACCCAAGATTAAAGGTAGCCTTAGGTGAGTTTGAAATGTCAAATTGATGAAGAAGGATGGAGTTGATGATGAAAGGATGAAATTGATTGAAATCTTGAAGAAAAATGATGAAGAATGAAAGTGAGAATGGATTGAACTCTTTTATGGAAATGAACTTTCAACCAGTTAAAATGGAAAATTAGATTGGGATTCATGATAAGTAGCCTTGTTGTTGGGATTTTAAAATATCACCCCATTGAAAATGAGAACCCCCTCTTTTTTTCTTTATTAGTAGTTTTTGTTGTTGTCTCAGTTAGTCTTGGTTGGTCTTCGAGCCCTAGAACCTGTTATGAATATTTTAGTTATTTCTTGTCCTAAACTCTTCTCAAGAGAACACTTGAAATTTTGAAAAAAAATTCCACTTCCAAAGGGCTAAGAAGCATTTTTGAATAATTTGGATTGTTGAAAATTTTAAAATCCTATGCTTCCATTTGTTTGTAATTTTTTTCTACCTAAAATAACTTTTTTTACCAATTCCCTATTTTATTGAGAAATCTTCTACGTAGTTTCATATTATTACCAAGCTAGTCATCATCAAATTTATTAAAATATATCAACTCCATAACTCCAAGAATGTAAGTAGCTTCTACTATGGTTTTTCAAAACTTGAAACCTTTGGTTTCCTAGAAGACATGCATTATTTTAGAATGATGTTCTTTTCTTTCTTTAAGAAAACTATCAAAAGCATTCTAGTTCTTCCCATATTTTTTATAGTGTTCTATCACATGTCATGGTTTGAATGGAAACAATTAAAACATGTTTTATATCATCTTGCAAGAAGTTATTTATTTGAGGGTTCTAGTTGGGAGGATAGTTGACTTCACAAGGCTTTTATATTTATTAATATATTAAACATAATATAAATGTATGCATTCATTTGCTTCTAAATTTTCATCGAATATAAATGGAAAATAATTATAATGAATTTCAAGTATTCTACAGTTGATAAGTTTGGAAATCTAAACTAGATTGGATGTCTTCTATTCTACATGGATCCTAAGGCACCAACAAAGAAGAAAAAATATAATTTAATTGAAATTTTATCTTGAAGCTTGCTATATAATCCTTTATTGGTATGAAATGAATAGAAAAAAATTAGAAAGTATAAAAAAACTCACACATATTATATATATGTAAATTTTATATCATCTTTAAAATCAATTGAAGTAATCTTTATATTTTGCCTACTAAGACAATCCAAAGAAAGAACTTTGTTGTCCTACCTAGATCTTGGCTTCTATAATGATCAAATGTAGAACCTGACTTGAGATGAGCAATATTCGTACAAGGAATTTTTGGGTATGAGTGTGGGCTTCCTTAAGATGGGACGAATTTTTTGTGAAAGAGTTTCTTGGATATTTGTCTACCCTTTAATTTTCATAAATCATGCCCTATAGGTTTCTTAAAGGTATTCAAAGCCATAGTTGGTGTGCCTATTTTCTCCATGTTTACATACTTTTTGATTCCTAGTTGAATCCATATTAAGAGCTATTCTAGAATATCCAGCCAAATTCTAAGGTGATCTATTTTCATAGTCATCTTATCTTCCTAGTTGTTAGGCATACCTTATTAACATAATGCTCAATTTTGTTTATCAGTGACTCACACTTAGTCAAATGGTTAGCAGTTACCAAGATTATCTTGTAGTTTATAGTGTTAAATGAGTGATCCAAGTTCTACCAAGTTCTACAATTGCTACTGAGTTCGAGAAATAGTATTCAGTTCGCACTAAGAAGAATCTACTCAGTTGATAAATAATAGTGCAAACAAAACTTCATAGTATTAACTAAGTTTCATAGTGTCAACTGTGTCCAATATTTACAAAGTTTGTAGTATCAATTATATGAATATAGTGTTGAGTGAGGTAGGAATTGTCAAACAAGTGACTCAGTGTCTACCAAGCTTGCAGTGTTAGTGTTGATTGAGCCATACAATGTCAACCAAGTAATTCAATTTATATGTTGAGTTTCACAGTGTTCACTAAGTCACCAGTGCTGACTAGGTTCAAACTACTTGGAAGTGATTAGTATGAATTGAGCTTCTACATCTAGTGAGAAAATGATGATGTTGAGTGTTGACAATGGTTTCTAAGTGTCATAACATCACTGAGTTTGTCTTCAGAATTTGAGTGCCAATAGTGTTGGAAATATAAGAGAAGTAACTTAGAGGGGAGGGGTGAATCAGTTACTATAAAAATAAATCCTAGATCCCTTAGATATCAGTACAAAATAAAGTTTGAAAACTAAATATTGCTAATGCTTGGCAAACATACATAAAATGTTGTAACTTGGTAAACACTGCAATTGTTCGAAAAATACTTAACATGAATAGTTTAGATGTTATTTGTGATTACCATTACTTTGGCTTAAAACACATAAAATAAAATAGCATGAACACATTTGAAACCAGCATTTAATGTGGAAACCTAATTTGGGAAAAACCACCAATTTTAACTAGTTAATATTTTCACTCTTCTGAAGTGGGCCCTGTTAGGAGCCAACCCTATTAAAGGTTACAAAACACACTGTTAGGTGCGACCCTATTAGAGGATTTAATCACACTATTAGGAGTGGCCTTGTTAGAGGTCTTTAGACAATTCAACATAACTACCACCTTGCTAGGGGATTTACAAATAGTTGTTAAGCCAACTCTATTAAGAGATTTATATCACTACTACAATGGTTAGAAAGTAACAATGAGATGACCTAATTTTTGATGCAATTGAATTGATAATTATAGTTCTCAATTCTAGCTTGTATTTAGTCCTCTCCAATCAAATATATCTTTTAAGATCCATAAGGATATTTTTCTTATCTTTCTAATTTGCTTCCTCTTTCCATCACTAAATATTCAATACATTCACAACTCCTACATACTTTAACCCACAACTTGACCTTATACTTATATCTTTCACATTGACAAGTTAGCCAAAATACAACTTAGAATAACTCATATTCATCTTCTTAGTTGGATAGAACCAATAGATAAATCAATTAAACATAATATGCCAAAGCAAGAAAATCCTTTGTTAGCCAACCTTGCTTGGTAGACACTAACTCAGAAATGATATCATGTGTTAACCAAGTGAGCTTAGTTAACACTGTATAATTGTAAAGTTCCTTTGGTAACTAAGAGAGATCGATTAACACTAGTTTCAACCAACATTGCCTTCAATAGATGAGTGAGGTTGGTTAACACTCATCTTCAATAGACACTACCTTCTCGACTAGGAAAACTCTAGAATGCTTGGTAGACATAGAAAACTATCTTCACTACCTAAGTGAGCTCAGCATATACTGACAGATAATGATATGATATTTGTGTAACATCAAAGACAATACACAATTAATCAATTGTATCCAAAAATCTCCCTCTTTGGCACTAATGGAAACACAACATGTCATAACATAATGAAATTTTGGAACAAGAAGAAAGTGACGAACATATCCTTAGTTTCATTCTGATTCTCATCCATGAGAACTCCCTCTATCAGTGTGAACTCTTTCTACCTTTAGTTTCTCCCTTTGTCAAAAAAGTTATGTCTGCAACAACTTCTTCTGATAGAAAACTTCTCCCTCTTACAAAAAACTTCCTCTTCATTATAATTAAAATTTCTATGAGATATGATAGTAAACTTCTCCCTCTTTGACAACACATGCCAAAGACAAATTTTTTTTTAATATCAATGTACCTTAAGTACTAATTCATTTGCAATATGCCCTTGTCAACACTACACCACTTGATTAATCTTCAACTTTCTCTGGTTGATGCATCACTAAACTTCATTAGTGAGCTTCAGATAGGGGTATGACACCTAGCTTACCTCTTAGATATAGAAATGAATCCTTAGGTAATGGCTTCGTGAATATATCTACAATTTTCTCTTTTGCATTTACATATTCCAATCTAACTTCTTTATCTTACACCAATTCTCTTAAAAAGTGATATATTATAGCAATATACTTTATTTTTTTTATGCATCATTGGATTCTTAGATATATTCATTGTATTGGTGTTATCATAGTATATGACTACTAGATCTTTGATCTCTATCTTCATTCCTTCCAATAATTGTTTGAACCAAACAATGTTAGAACAATTAACTGTTGTTGCCACATATTCTGCCTCTATTGTGGAGTGAGAGATAAAATTTGGTTTCTTGCTTGTCCAAGACACTAGTCTTTTACCAAGAAAGAATGCTCCACCACTAGTGCATTTTTTGTTATCAAGACTTCCTGCCCAATTAGCATTAGTAAATACCTCTAAGTCCAAATTACCTCCAAGTTTGTACCATAAGCCATTGTCTTCAGTACCTTTTAGATATCTCATAATTATCTTGATTGCCATCATGTTATTCTCTCTATGATTTTCTAAGAATCTTGCCACCATACCAACTGCTAATACAATATTAGGCCTTGTATGCACTATATAGTGCAATTTTCCAATCATTGATCTATATGTGGTCTAGTCTACCTCTTCGGAATCATCATTTTTGGAAAACTTATGTCTAGTAGACATAGGGGTTCTAACTAGTCTTGAATCTTCCATTCAAAATTTCTTTAGAATTTTCTTGATGTACTTAGATTGAGTAATGTCAATAACATTTTTGTTCTCCTAAATCTGCAATCCAATAATTTTTTTTTATCGCAGCAAACATGAACATTTCAAATTCGTTACTCATTTCTTCTAAAAATTCTTTGTATAGGTCATCATTTCCTTTGAATAGAGTATCATCACCAAATATTTCAGCCAACACAATCTTCTTTTATGGTCCTTCTTTGATATATAGACTACTATTATCATTTATTATTTGAAAACCAATCTGTACCAAATAGTTATGTAGTCTTTCATACCAAGCTCTAGGAGCTTTCTTGAGACCATATAATGCTTTGTGTATTTCGTAGACCATGTCCTTTTTTCTAGGATCTACAAAACATTCTGGTTGTTCAATGTAGACTTCCTCATCAATAATTCCATTCAAGAATGCAGATTCAACATCCATTTGAAATACTTTAAATCCTTTGTGTGCTGCATATGCTAGTAATGTTCTAACACCTTCTAATCTTGCAACAAGAGAAAAATTTTCACCATAATCAATACCTTATTCTTGAGAATATCCTTTACACACCAATCTTTCTTTTTCTCTAGAAACTTTTCCATCCTTATTCAACTTCTTTCTGAATACCCACTTTTTACCAATTACATTTTTGTCCTTGGGTTAAGGAACAAGAGTTCATGTTTTTTTCTTCTCTATTTGTTCTCTCTTAATTCATTTCTTCAACCAAACTTTCACTATCCAATGCATCTTTAATGTTTCTTGGTTCAAATTCAGCAAGTAAACATGTACCTTTCAATTTGTTTCATGTCATTGTTCCATCTTATTTGTCTTCAATGATTTGATTAGGTGCATGATGCCTTATGATATATCTTGCTAACATAGGTTCCTTGGATTTGGAATGGGTTTCACTATTTCCATCATGAACTTTAGTATCAAACTTGAGTCCCACTATCTGTGACTTAGGTCCTTTAGACTTGGTTTGAACTAGCTTGATAGCCTCTAACTACGACTCAGGTCCTTTTGACTGTGACTAAGTGTAATGTCCTGTTTCAGGCATCTTCAGGGTTATACTTGTAATGTCCCATTTCAGGCATCTTCAAGGTTTCCTCCTCTCCGAATCAATTTTGTTCTCTTTTTCTATATACCCCTCTTTAACTTTGGTATTCTTATATATATCCAGCATTTCATAGGAACGTGTCTTTTCATTAAATTTAATAAGGTAGTTATATTATATATTACTATATTGATTATATATGATTATACGAATCATTAAATATTATTTTAATATATAACAAGATTAATATCATATACTATTGCCATACATATATATATTAATTATCTATGACATATTCATATATCTAATTATATATAAATATATAACTATATATATATATATCTATATATATATGTATAATTAATATTTATAATTACATAATATATAAAAAATTATATTTGTATCTTAGTATAATAATATTTTACAAAAATTATCGATTATTAATATTATACTATGTATAATACTTATATGCCGAAATGGGGATATCACAGTCCTCCCCTCTCGAATTTGCTTGTCCTCAAGCAAAATCTTTCATACACGAGTTTTTCATAAACACAAAACATACTTGCATTCAAAAGGCCAAAAAGATTTATGAAATATACATTGAATGAAAACACGAAGCATACACGATGTAGACAGATCATGAAAACACAAAGTAGACATGATGCAGCCAGATGAAGACACGGAGCAAACACGAAGCAAACACATAAGACACACATTATGCATTTCCTTAATTGTGAAGCTGCGACCAAAAAAAATCATTAGTACACATTATATATAAATCAATCCCCTGATAGGGTGTTTATAGTCTCAATCCATTTATTAACTCATTATTTTCTAAATATGGGAGGAGGAACCATAATAAGGTGCCCTGTTACCCAACCAATGGGTCTCACCATTCTCCCTCATTATCGTTACCTTCCTTCGATCATCATTTCCAAGAAGGAGCCTTTGTATGATGTACCCTGAGATGTCCCATCATTGAGGCCTTACCCGGTACTCGTAGGCTTTATTCGGTACCTCGCGTTATGTCCCCCAGTCCATTCCACTGCAGGCCTTATCTCGACTTGGAGAATCATGATCCTAAGGTGATTCTATCAACTATTTTCCAATAAGAAGTCTTTTAAAGCATAATTCTTGAAATATCAGATAGTTAATCTTATCATTCAATTATAGGAGGAGAAATCATAATGGGGTGCCCTGTTACCCAATCAGTGGGCCTCACCGTTCTCCCTCATTATTATCTCTCTCCAATCATTATTTCCAAGAAGGTGCCTTTGTATGATGTACCATGAGATGTCCCATCATCGAGGCCTTACTCGGTACCCATAGGCTTTATCTAGTACCTCGCGTGATGTCCCCTAGTCCATTCCACCGCAGGCCTTATCTCGACTTGGAAGATAATGACCTTAAATAATTTAATCAGTTTAACAAAATTATTTGTGATAACAATTAAAACTAATATCACTTAAAATTCAATATGAGAATTTGGAAACTTAATTCTAATCAATCATTACTTAATTGTAATCATCTTATTTGATAATAATTCAATTATAACCCTACCATCTTAGGGATTTAATCACTTCATTATAACTAACCAATTATAAGTATTGATAATAGATATTCGAATATTCAATATTCATCAAAGAAATAATCCTAGTTTCCCACTTAAACATAAATTTTGGCATAAATGGTGATTTGGAAACTAATTTCAATTAAGATTCAATATCAAAATTGTAGAACTTAATAGTAGACAAAGCATTATTAATTGCTAATTGTAATAAGATATTGAATAATATGCATTTATGCAATTATATCATTCCAATTGATAGTTGTCTATAGGAATAAATAAGTGTCACATGAATATTTACCTTTAATCACGTTCCTCACTTACCTTTTTTCCATCATTGATGCCACCATGATTGGATGATGTTCCTCGTGCTTTTACTTTTGTTCATTGATAGTTTCCTTTGGCAAAAGTCCATTTCATATGCTTACTTTCCTTTACCCATCTTTATCATTATTTTGGGTGCCCAAAGATCGTACCTCATGAATGTGGTGATGTTTCACATCATCAAATGACATCTTAACTTATCTCCTTGACTTAGCAAAATATATTCAAGTTTAGGGTTTCTTTTTTCATGACTAGCATATCCCAAGAGCTTTCCTCTATTGAAGAAAATGATGAATGCCACTTCAACATCATAGAGCATGGCCAATTCACTCACTTTTTTCTTCAGCCCATTCTTCCTTTTTGAAAATGTTACCTGCCGACTTATCGTGTTCTATATTCTCATTAGCTCCACTCGACCCCCACCCATCTTCTCTCTTAGATCCTTCTTTTTACACCTAGTAATGCATGCACCCATATAGATACTCATACAACACCTTTTATTCACAATGAATACAGTGATAGTGGAAAACTGATTTCGTGTATAAAGATTCCTTTTGCTTGATGTTAGTTGAATATCTACACATGCCCGTCAACATTCCCATTCATACTCAAACCTCTATAAAGCCCTTATCCACTTAAAATATCTTCTCAATTTTCCTTCTACCGCCATGCTGCTATCCTTAGTTATATGTTTCTTGTATCATATATATCCGATGAAAAGCATCTAGATTTTTTTTTGATCTCTTTTATTTGGTGCCCCGTTTACTCCACTAATATGTGATATAGCCTCGTAAGTATTTTATTTCCTTATCTCGCTCTTATATGGACATAACAACTATTTCCAAATTTCTTGAACCATAATCGCATGTGTTTTGTTGGTATTGGTCCATGGGTTGCTTCGATCTGATCTGGTGCTCAATCTAGGTGCAATCTCATCTTTGATGGCATATAGGTTTGTCTTCCAAACATGCCTCCTTTTTTTGTTTCAAAAAAAAGTATTCCATCAAGTTTCTGTGCCTCATTCCAATGTAATTCTCATTACTTTTCAAATGGTGTGGAATGGGATTTACTGGAGTTATGGACTGTTGCTGTGCATTCCTTTGAATGTTTCATTCTTTCACACTTCTTCTAACTTCTTACTGGGCTGATTATCCAGCTTTGGGAGGTCGACAGAGTGCAGTTGAACTGCATATTGATGATCTTTATAAATTAGGGTCTTCAAAGATATTTTCCTAAATCAGAATCACAATATTGATTTTAATCTATCATCTGAATTATGTTCACTGTATAAGATAGAATTTTGTCAGGTCTCTTGTTAAAATATATGTCGTTCCATTGCCTATGTTGCCAATTCTTTTTTTTTTCAATCTCAGATTTATATCTCTTATATTACTCTCCATCTATGTATTTTCCTGAATCTATCTTAAGTGTCGATATTTTTACACAAATTCATATGTTGTATGCAAAAAGATATTTAATAAGTGATATTGAAGTTGTAAGTGCCTTCTATCTATCATGAAAGGTATTATATTGTAGATAATCACAGGTTGGCAAGATCATGGCTCTGATACCACTTGTAATGTCCCGTTTTAGGCATCTTCAGGGTTATACTTGTAATGTCCCATTTCAGGTATCTTCAGGGTTTCCTCCTCTCTGAATCAATTTTGTTCTCTTTTTCTATATACCCCTCTTTAACTTTGGTATTCTTATATATATCTAGCATTTTATAGGAACGTGTCTTTTCATTAAATTTAATAAGGTATTTATATTATATATTATTATATTGATTATATATGATTATACGAATCATTAAATATTATTTTAATATATAACAAGATAAATATCATATACTATTGTCATACATATATATATATTAATTATCTATGACATATTCATATATCTAATTATATATAAATATATAACTATATATATATATATATATATATATATGTATAATTAATATTTATAATTACATAATATATAAAAAATTATATTTGTATCTTAGTATAATAATATTTTACATAAATTATTGATTATTAATATTATACTATGTATAATACTTATATGCCGAAATGGGGATATCACACTAAGGTTGCACTATCTACAACTCAATAGCTGTTGGATATTTTACAGACTTAGGAGGTGAAGCCTCCTTTCTTTCAGATGGATTTGGTAGAGTATTAGGTTTGTAGTAAACAAATCTATTATAATTCTTTGGTTCACTCTTTTTTGAAAACTCATCAATTCTCACATGTGCACTTTCTATGATTTTATGAGTAGACAAATTCAAACATTTTGTATGCTTTACTTCTGTAGGAGTATCCTAGAAATATGCCTTCATCACCATTTTTACATCAAATTTTTCTTTTCTAGATTCTTTTAAGATATAACATTTTCTACCAAATACCTTCAAGTAACTTACATTAGGTTTATAGCCATACCATAGTTGATAAGGAGTTTGATTTGAATCTTTCTTCAAATGTACTCTTTTCAAGGTATGAATTGTAGTTTTGACTGCTTCCTTCTATTATTTTATTGGAACATTCTTTTCTATCATCAATGTTCTGCACAATCCATGATGGATCTATTCCTTCTTTCAACTATACCATTCTACTGAGGTGTACCAGGGGTTGATACTTGTCTTTTAATTCCTCATTCAATGCAAAAATTATTGAATTTATTGGAGATGAATTCACCACCTCTTTCTAATCTCAAACATTTCAATCTCTTTCTAATTTCTTTTTCTACTCTTTCCAAATACCGCTTGAACTTTTGAAAAGTTTCTAAGTTTTCTTTTAGGTACATTATACTCATCATTCTAGAATAGTCATCAACAAAAAGAATGAATAAATTTTCTCCACTGTAACTCTCTATTCCAATAGGACCACATAATTTAGTATGAACAAGTTCTAAGACTTCTTTTGATTGATAGTTCTTTCATTTGAAACTAGTCTTTCCCATCTTACCAATTTGGTAGTTTTTGCATAGACCCATATCAGGTTTCTTCAAACTAGGAATACCTCTTACTCTTCTATGTTTACCTGTCTTAAGTAGATTATTAAAATGATTACATGACATAGTCTTTTTTGCCATAACCAACTTTCTTCTATTTGAGCAATAAAACATAAACTTTTACTAAGATCAAGATAAAATAGATTACCTTTTGTCTTCTTGCCAGATCCAACTAGATTTCCTTTTCCATCCATTAGTTTTTCCTTTCCATCCATGAATTCTACCTTGAATCCAATTTTATTCAATTGTGCCACACTTGGTAGATTATGCTTTAATCCTTCAACACAATAACCATTATTACATACAAGTTCAATAGTTAAAGAAATACATCATTTTCTTTTTATGTTACAAGGTTCATTATTTCCAAATCTCACACTACCACCATCATAAAATTTCATGTGCTCAAATTTTGTTTTATCTCGAGTCATATGATGTGAACAATCACTTTAAATAATCCATCTATCATTTTTTCTAACATGAGAGATAAGTACCATTTTATCTCCTTGATCATCACATTCATCTTTTACTACAATATATACCATTTCATCTTCACTACTATCAAAATCCTTAGCCATAAGACAAGATTTCTTACCTTTTTTCTCGTAGTTCTTGTAGTTCTTGAAATCCTTCTTTCCTTTTTTCTTATTGCTTTTCTTTTCATCTTTGTTTTCTCTATTTGGACACTTTGTAGCAATGTGACCAACTTCTTTACAAGAAAAATAGATTAGAGAAACTTTACCTTTGTAATTTCCTCTACCTTTAGAATAATTTCTTGCAAGTAAGGCTTCAACAACTTCAAGATCACAATTTGAGCTCTCTTCTATTTTTCCTTCGTCACTTCCTAATTGACTGGCCTTTGATTTCTTACTCTTTTTATTGAGTGAGAGTTTAAATTTAAATACAAACTCAATACCTTTTGAACTAGGAACATAGTTATCATAGTTATCTAATTCAAAAGATGTCAATCTTCCAACTAGAGCATCCAAAGATATTTTATTATTTGGATCACATCTCATCTCTTGAATAGAAGACACTTGAATTGTATAAATAGGAAGAAAATTTCTAAGTACCTTGCTTACAAATATTTTTTCATCAATTTCTCCTCCAAATGCTTTGCTTACGCTCACACTTGCTTTGATTCTTTCCACATATTTTGAAATGTTTTCATCTGATCAAAATGACCTCTAAGACTTTCAGCTTTAGATCTTCTTACATTGTCATCTCCTCCATAAATTTTTTTTAGTTTGGTACACATTTCATGTGAAATTTTGCAATCTTTTACTTCATCAAATTCAACATAACTGAGAGTAGATGCAATATTAATCATCATGATGTTGTGATTCTTCTTTTTAGAAATATCTTCAATGATAATATTCCAGTGGGATTCTTGTAGTTACCATCAATATATTTACAACCTAAAACACTGATGGTAGCCAAATGTAACCTCATGAGTCCTTTCCATGCTATAAAATTGTCTCTTTTTAGCTTGGGAATCTCTCTTCTATAAGACATCCTAATCTTTATCTTATGTTCTTGAAACCTACTCTGCAAGCACAAAAAGCTTTGATACCAATTGTTGTAAATATAAGAGGTGTAACTAAGAGGGGAGGGGTAAATCAGTTACTACAAAAATAAATCCTAGATCCCTTAGATATTAGTACAAAATAAACTCTAAAAACTAAATATTGGTGATGCTTGGCAAACATACATAAAATGTTACAACTCGGTAAACACTATAATTGTTTGGCAAATACTTAACATGAATACTTTAGATGTTATTTGTGATTACCATTACTTTAGCTTAAAACACATAAAATAAAATAGCATGAACACATTTGGCACCAAGATTTAATGTGGAAACTTAGTTTGGAAAAAATCACCAATTGCAACTAGTTACTATTTTCACTCTTTTGAAGTGAGCCTTGTTAGGATCCAACCCTATTAAAGGTTAAAAAACATAATTTTAGGCGTGATTAGATGATTTAATCACTCTATTAGGAGTGACCTTGTTAGAGGTCTTTAGAGAATTCAATAGAACTACCACTTTGTTAGAGGATTTACAAATAGTTGTTAAGCCAACTCTGTGAAGAGATTTAGATCACCACTACAATGGTTAGAAAGTAACAATGAGATGACCTAATTTCTGATGCAACTAAATTGTTTATTATAGATCTCAATTCTGGCTTGTATTTGATCCTTCTTGATCGAATATATCTTTTCTGCTCCACAAGGATATTCTGCTGATCCTTCTAATTCACTTCCTCTTTCCATCATTAAATCTTCAATACATTCACAACTACTTTTCCACACTTTATCCCACAATTTGACCTTATACTTATATCTTTCACATTGTCAAGTTAGCCAAAATACAAGGAGAGAACCAATAGATAAATCAATTAAACTTAATATGTTAAAACAAGAAAATCCTTCATTAGCTAACCCTACTTAGTAGACACTAACTTAGAAATGATTTCTTGTGTTAACCAAGTGAGCTTTGTTAACACTAAATAATTGCAAAGTTCCTTTGGTAACTGAGTAAGCTTTGTTAACACTAGTTCCATCTATATTTTCCTTCAATAGTTGAGTGAGCTCAGTTAACACTCATCTTTAGTAGAATTTCCTTTGATGATCGAGTGAACTCGGTAGACATTGCCTTCTGAACTAGGAAAATTCTTGAACGCTGGGTAGACACATAAAGTTATTTTCACTATCCGAGTGAACTTGACATAAACTAACTAATAAAGACATGACATTTTTGTAACATCAAAGACAATACACAATTAATCAATTGTATCCAATAAGAAGTTGAGCTAACTTTGTGTATTTTGGTGAAACTTCTGTTGTAGCCAACTTTGATGAATTCTAGTTTGGATTGATATATGTAATGTATTGTGTCACATCCAAAAATGAGAAGAATTGCGAATTAAGAAGGCTGTAAGTAGTATAAGGGGCAATAAATATATATCTATCACAATAAGGTAATTGTTATACTTCAAAGGATTCTCAACCAAAAAATTAGAGTTATAGATTAGAGATTAGCCATTAGTTAATCCTAATAGGTTTATTAGTTAAATCCTTCACAAGGTAGATTTAATAGTCTTTTGTAAATATCTTTATCAACTGCATACTTCATTGTATTTTTTATAAATCATTTAACAAGGTGGACCTAACAGTAGTCATTGCTCTTAACAAGGAAGATCATTAGAAGTGATCAATTGTAAGCCTTAACTGGCCAACTTTATATTACAGTACTAAAGCTTGTGGGTACCATCACCACCCTAGTTTTACTTTCTATTTGAAAGGTTTCTAGGTCACCATATCTTGTGTCAAATTATTATGAATGTTTTAATACTTTCAGTTTTTCATACATGTAATTTGATCAGAATATATATGAAGGATTAATTAGTGAAATAAAAAAAAAGTGTTATTCATTCTTGATTCACCCCTCCCCTCTTAGTAACCTAGCCTATCCTATATTTCCAACAATTGGTATTAGAGCATTGTGGTTCATAGAGAAGGAGTTTAACAGCTTGAGAAAATTTTAGAGGTAATGAAGGTACACAAGCTAGATAAGGCTATTGACAATGAAAAGCTAGATTTGGAATTGGCTATTGGGAAACTAAAGAAAGAAAAGGATAAACTCTCTCAATTCTTAAAAAGAAGAAAAGATCTTGCAAAAAAAATAAATGACAATCTCTACACCGAAGAAAGAATTCAAGATATCTATCTAGAAAGAAAGTTAGATAAAGCTAATGAGGCAATCAAAGACCTATTGGAAAATAATTTCAATATTCAAGAAGAAATTAGAAAGCTAAAAACTATTAGGAATAAGGTGTCTCAACCTTGGATAATTCCTATTCTTATTATTCATTTTGTAAATGTATCTTTTACAAATATTGTAATTAAGTGTGAGTGTACATGTCTAGTTGGCATGTTGATGTGTCATTCCACTTGCACATGTCAACATCTTGAATTTTGTGTAAGGAGATCATGATTGAAATGGTTATGATGAATTCCTATGACACATAAGAGCTATCTTTGGAATATTTGATGATGGGTGAAGACATGAAGACGTGTGGCAATTGATCATTGAGTACTGTACACTCGAGTCTCTATTTGGCATACAAGGTTTGGGGTATCGGCTCAATTTTTTTTTGGGTTCCTACTATTTTAGAGAATGGTAAATGTATGTGTCAATTGTGGCCTATACTAACACACACACTTCAACATGGTCTTTATATGAGGATTCATCCCAGAATGAACATTTGATTGTCCATCCAAAAATTATCCAACAAGACAACCTATTGCCTTCTATCTAAAGAGAATTTTCTTATTAGATATCCTCAGAATCGAGGTGCAAGCAAACAAACCCTCTAAGAATATAGGATTTGAAAATGAGATGCAACTAATCTATGTGAACATATAGATTAATCTAAAATGAGATATGCAAACTAGTCTAAGAACATATAAAAGAAACTATGCTAAAGATGTATGCATATTAGATCTAGATGAGAATTAAGCTAACAATAAAAATCTATGAGAATGTAATAAGCTTAAATGAGTATGCAATTTGGCAGCAATTCGATGCAAATTCTAATTCATCCTCTGAAAATGAAGAGATGAGGGTCTTTTAAATAGACTTTCCTAGAATCCATCAATGGTTGAGATCAATTTCAATCAATGATCATGATTGAAGATGAAGTTCAGTCATAAAGGAAGATTCCCAAATCAAAGGGAGTTAACTGACTCAGATTTGAGTGTAAGAGTTAGTCAACTCAGATAGACTTTAGTGTCAGAGTAAGTGATCTGAGTCATTTCCAATTTGATCAGTAGTGAACTAGGAATTTCCCTTTTTTGAACTGAAGAGAGATTTTGGAGAGATATTTAATTTAATAAAATGAGATATGCTCTCATCAATATATTTTCTTATTAATTGAATAATTCTATTTAATTAATTAGAGACACTTTTCTTAGTTAATTAAATAACTTCATTCAATTAATTAGGAATGGCTTCTCCATTTAATTAAATAATTTTGTTTAATTAATTAAAATAGGCATATTTATTAAATTAAATAAATTTAATTTTGTAGTAAATTAGCCTTAGGAGATAATTTAATTTAATAAAGTATGAATACTTTAGATTAAATTAAATTGAAATCAAATAGGTTTAATGTGGCTAATATGAGTGTGTACTATAGGGATTAAATAATGAGTCTATTTAATGCAGATTAGGGTCTCAAGCAGTTGACAATTAAGTCAGGTAGCGAGTAGCAGAACAAGAATTTGCCTAATGAAATAGGACTTTAGAATTGATCAAAAATAGATCATAATTGGTGATCATGGCAATAATCCAGTTTTGGGGTATTACATTTTGCCCCTCTTTGAATGAATGTGTGAGCATCATGTTTAATTCAAAGAAAATCAAAAAGCATGATGCGAGGATGAGATTGGTTCCGAAGTTGATGATACAAAGACCAATTGATAAGCTTTTAAGGACCATCTCTAGAATAGAGCTTAATCCCAACGAATCCAAGCAGAATTCCTAGATACCTAAAATTTATAAGCATTTAAAAGACTATCTCCAGAATAGAGCATAATCTTTAAGGATCTAGACATAATGTCTAGATACCTCAAATTGATAAGCATTTAAAAGATTTCTTTAGAATGAAGTTTGACCTTTAAGGATCTAGATAGAACAACTAGATACCTGAGATTGATAAGCATTTAGAAGATTATCTCCAGAATGGAGCTTAACCTTTAAGGATCTAGATAGAACACCTAGCTACCTGAGATTGATAGCATTTAGAAGATTATCTCTAGAATGAAGCTTAACCTTCAAGGATCCAGATAGAACACCTAGATACCTGAGATTGAAAGCATTTAGAAGATTATCTCCAGAATGGAGCTTAACCTTCAAGGATCTAGATAGAACACCTAGATACTTGAGATTGATAGAATTTAGAAGATTATCTCTACAACAGAGCTTAACCTTCAAGGATCTAGATAGAACACCTAGATACCTGAGATTGAAAGCATTTAGAAGATTATCTCTAGAACAGAGCTTAACCTTCAAGGATCTAGATAGAACACTTAGATACCTGAGTTGATAAGATCAAATTATGAGTCACAGAATCATTGCCAAAATGAGGCTTGATTCTCATAAGTCGGGGTTTAGACTATCCTAATACCTGTCCACTGAACTCAAACTAGAAATGTTATAAGATGTGATCAAATGAGCAAAAGATGAAACAAATGGCAATGATGCCAAAAAGAGGGGGACAAGATGCCCCGAGTGATGAGATGCCCCAAGTGATGAGAACATAAGATGGAACCAAATGCCCCAAGCAATGGGATTTAGATTGAGTTGAAATTCAATTCAATGATGTAATCATCCTGCCCCCTCGGGAGTGAAATTGAAAGATGACACACCAGAAATATGATGTAGGCAGAATAAAGAGATATTGAAGAAATCCAAGATTTAGTAGAATATGGAAGAGATCAAAATGATTAGAAGATGATTTAGAGTCAATTTAGCATACTTCTAAGGTCTAGAAGACCAAGTTTGACCATTAGCTAACTAGAATTAAGCAAAGTTGACTTGAGTTGAAGATTTTCAAAATGAATTTTGAAAATATGAAGAATTTAGAATTGAAAGGATTTCAAGAATCCCAAGATATCAGATAAATTTAGACTGCACAAGCATTTGATCGCGTCGGTCCCCAAAACTTTAAAACACATTTTTGAGGCATTTAGGTGTGTCAGATTTCAAATTTGGTCCCAAAAATGGATCCAGAACGGTCCAATTAGCCAGGGGGTGATTTTTACGCAAATCTGAGCACTTTCAAAAATTAGGTCCACCCCTATATAAGGGTCCAAGGTATCATTTTCAAACTCATTTGTGCTTTTGTCTTCTAGTGATTTTAAGCTCTGAGAGAGAAATGGTAGTTAATGTGAGATATCATCAATTTGAGTGCTCCAGACATCACAGTCGGCAAGCAGACTACGGACCACTAGTGAGTCGTCGATTCCCTACCTTTTTAATTTTGCTTTTACACATTTCTAGATCATTTATTGCATTTATTAGCATGTTTTTAGGAGGTCCAATCAGTCTTCATGTGAGAACTATCATTTTTTGCTTGAAGATCTTCTTTCTTTGAATGAAGAAATAGGGTACATTGTTTCTTCGCGTGTGGTGGGGAGGATCTTCGTGTGGGAGCACTCATCTCTCGCACGAAGAATGAGATTCTTCAAGCAAAGGAAATTTGTTTCTTGCATGAAAAGATCTTTTTTCACATGATGACATGATTCTTTGTGCGAGATCTAAGATCTTCATGCAATACTTTGAGAAATTTGCACGAGATTTCATGAACTTTGCATGAAATCCCGTGACAATCATGTTTAAAAGTTTCACTTTTGTGCTCAAAAATTGCATTTTAATTTGTTTTGGTGTATTATTTTGACTTGATACTAATTCTTTCATTTGTCATTTTTTTTGTGTGTATAGGAGGTCTTTGGTGATGTCACATTTAGATCACACTACCCACCTTATGGCACATTACTCAAGAGTCTTGATGCTGCTGACCTGGCACATATTGAGCAGTTGGGTTTATCTTCTGTGCGCCAAATTCCAGCCATGATGGTGAATCACAACCTTCTTACTACTTTGGTGGAGCATTTCCATTCGGAGATGAACACTTTTCATTTTCTAATGGGTGAGATGACGATCACCACAGAGGATATATGGAGGATATTGAGGATCCTATTTCACTACGCTTGGGTCGTCTATGATATAGTGCCCCAACTAGGGACAGAGGCACTATCCATTATGTTTGGGAGAGAGCTACCAAGGGACAAGACCATTAGCTAGGATGAGTTGATGCACACCTATGGACCGACGCACAAGCTGACATCTGTGCCGGCTATATTTTTGAGTTGTTTCTTATGTCCTAACAGAGGATAGCATGGTTTGAAGTGTGGGTGGGGAGTCATGCTCTGTAGGATGTTGGAGGCACCTGAGATCTTTGGGTGGGGTCAGTGCATGTTGGCCCACCTTTTTATGAGATGCATGAGGTAGTCTTCCATGAGAAGAAGATGATGGTAGCTAGAGTGTATGTCTTACAGATATGGGCATGGGAGCACCTTCCCATATGTAGGCCCATTCATGAGGATGCCCAAGAGCCATTGGAGCCCTATTTATGCAGATATTGAGGGCACATTACCTAGGTCCACCTGGGTAAGACTGAGCATTGGAGGATATGTCTTGATGACCTGGTCTTCGTTGTATGGTGACCTTGGTGAGAGACGGAGGACTAGGATGATGCCCCTAGAGAGCTACCATGAATGTTTAGTTCTCAACCTCTGGTAGGCGGGACCACATCAGTTATAGAGAGATTTGTGATTTCATGAGTGTGGTGGCAATATGGCCGACCATATGACATTTCTCATGAGTACTGCACCTATGCCAAGTTGTAGAAGGATGTTGAGTGGGGATGGCCACCACGGATGGATCCAGGGTGGACCATGATAGATATTCATAGCCTATCTATAGTTTAGAGGGACTACTTGCCAGAGGTAGTAGATGCAGGGATGATGCCTGCATATCAGGCATTTTTGATCAGCCATACGTTCCCATGCTTTACAGATCCACTGGGGATGATAGGATAGGCAAAGAGGTAGGTGCCCTAGTAGTAGCAGGCATAGCCATAGTTGCCAGGTCATCCATAGTAGTAGCCATGAGTCTGGCACTAGGTATAATAGATTCAGATTCCCCCACATCAGATGGGATCAGACCCAAGTGTTGGGGGCAGTGGGACAACACATAGTCAGTGGCGGAGGTAGAGGATAGAGGAGCAAGCCCCTTAGCAGGAGATTCCACAGTAGGAGGTGCCACCACAGCAGGCGGCACCACCATAGCAGTAGGAATTAGAGATGCTGGATGAGAATATGCTAGATCAGCTGATAGCTAGGGTGCAGGACATGGTACGATGCTACTAAGAGAAAATTCATCAGGCCTCCTGACAATTGGGAGATTTATAGATTTCAGTGGTAGTCTAGGATGTGCAGCTGGTGGAGAGACAGTGGGAGATAGATTGATGGAGAGAGCACATTGAGACTACAGAGCAGAGATTGGAGCTGGCGTGGGATGAGATCCACTTTCAGTCAGCTCGAGCAACTTACTATTATGCTACATATATGAGTGTGGTACCAGATGAGACACTTTAGGTTTAGCACTTTTCTCAGTATGCACGAGAGTCTAGAGGTGCACGACCTCCTACCAGACCAAATATGCCATTGCCACCTCTGCCACCTATTGTTCCTGCTCCTCCTAGAGGTGAGGGTATGGGACAGAGTTAGACAATCTATGCTTGATTCTAATTTTGATCTCTGGCTATGTATCAACTAGTGCGCCAACACCATTTTGTACCATTTTGATTGACAACACTTGAGTAGTGCCTATTTTGGTATTGATCCATTCTTTTGATATATATATATATATATATATATATATATATATATATATATATATATATATATATATATATATATATATATATATATATATATGAGATCTTGAGCCTGAAATCCTTGTGTACATGTCATTGTCTGTTTTGCTTTATTTTGATGTACATGGGATGTAGACATGATGATTATGAGATGTATGTTGTACTTTGATAGAATGCATATGTATGTTGATGTGATGTGATGTGATTATGTAGCATAGATATCATGAGTTATATGGATGGAATGCATATGGAAATGGATTGAAATCTCACGTAGTGTTGCATGTTTCTACTTAACAATGACAAGTATTCCATTGACGAGCGCAAATTGACGAACCAAGCACTTGTGCAGCCATGGAGAAACCTAACATGTATGAAGATGCCCCCAATCCTTCCTCACAAAGGGGAGAAATAGAATCACAACCAAATTGTGTGCATATGAAAGTGTAGCATTAAATGTGAGACTACGCTAAATGCAACCCTAAGTTTGGTTACCAAGCCTCAATATTTAATCATCACCGGATATAGAAAAAAGCTCGTAGGTCATACAATTCCCACTGACATTGCAATCATGGAAATATGAATATAACATACATTATTGGTTTGTCAGGATTGAATGTAAGCATTTGAGGCACAAGAAGCCAGAATGACTAGAACATTTGTCCCTTTTAATGTGGCAAGTTAACATAAGCATCAAAACATAAATGCTAGGATGACTTGAATGTTGCTTGAATACAAACATGCCAGACACACGAAAGATCATTCTTATGCTAAGAAATCAGTAAGTAGTATGTCCGCAATGGCCTTTGCATCTGTAACCTAGGATAACATTCACATTTTATACTTGCAGTGACCCGTACATTCACTTAGCAGGACGAGTATCAGTATTTACTATAGCATGAAGAGTTCACTCCAACAAACAAGGAGAAGAACCAACAGTATTGACGCATTCGTATGAAAGGAGTTGAGGTACACATGGCCATCCAATACGAGATGGAGGCTCTTATAGTGGACACCCCTTTTATAGGAATATATCAACTTATTGGAACTAAACCATAGATAGAAAGCAAAGAAAAGATCATGCCCCTAGTCATTACTTCTCTAGTCAAAGATGACATCATCGAGTTGCTCGAGGGGATATGATAAAGAAAAACAAAGAAAACAAAGAAAATGCTCAGCATATCCAAATAAGTATATCATTTCCGAGTTCAATGTTTTTGGGATTGATGTTAGGTGGTGGTCCAGAACATGTTTGAAAGAAATCTCTTCAGTAGGGTGACGACAGTAGGTTGACGCAGTTAGGATGACTTGTGACTAAGGTCAAAAAGGAATCTTCACAATGAAGAACCTAAGAATGACTGAGTGATAGTAGATAGACACAACTAGGATGACAAGTGACTAACACAAGAGAGATCTTCCATAAAGGAATCTGGAGATGTGACCCTAGCAACAGTAGGCAGACATAGCTGAAACAACTGGTGACTATTGTGGAAGAGATTCTTTGAGGAGAATATCAAAAGGAGTGACACTTAAAGGGGAATGGCCTCTAGCTGTGACAAGACTCAATCTATGGATACATGAGTAGAAAGCAAGAAAATTAGGAAAGCGAAAGCAAGAATGCGACTGCATAGAATAGCCAGAAGATGCACTGTAGGAACAAGAGGTTCCTGTTTACTAGGTTTTCACCTTCTTTGCAAGATTTTGATTTTTTTTGCTACCATGATGCCTGTTTCCAGGTTTTCACCAATGGCACTTTTCTTTTCTTTTCTTTCAATTTTTTTGTAGTTTTCTTTTTTTTGAATTTTTTTGTATTTTTGAGATTTTTCACTCTTTTTTTTTGATGTTACCAAGGTGCCTATTACTAGGTTTTCACCAAGATAACAATTCTTTTTAGGATGTTTTCTAATTTTTAGAAATTTTTTAGGACATATAGATATGTATAAAGAGCTTACTGATATGAGATCAACTGTAAAACTTCTTCAGGTGGAGAGTGTTGAAAAGTTCTCTTAACACTTCTCCCTCGGTTGTGGAAAGCTAATAGGTGTCGAACCCATATACTACAGTAATAATGTATGGAACAAGCTAGTTTGGTTCAAACTTTCCCTTTTGTACTCGTTGTTGTTGATTCTTAGGGTTCTCTCTCAAGATGAGGTCACCCAGCTAGACGTTCCATGGCTTGACCCTTCGATTGTAGCTTCTTGCCATTCATTGTTGATATGCTCGTAGATGATCACATGCCACTTTTCGATGTTCATCCAGTAATACAAGCTCTTAAAGCTGAGCTATCTTGTAGTCATCATTCATGATAAGGCCTTTCATAGAGATTCTCAAGGTAGGAATCTCGACCTCTATTGGGAGCACAACATCCGCCCCATACACCAATGCAAAGGGAGTTGTGCCCATTGGAGTTTTAATGCTTGTCCTATATGCCTATAGAGCTGGATTGATCTCAAGATGCCAGTCTCTCCTCGATTTGCTAACTGTGTGATGGAGAATTTTGAGGATCACCTTATTGGATGCCTCAACCTGGCCACTACCCCAAGGGTAATAAATGGAAGACCAATGCTGTGTGATTCTAAATTTCTTGCATAGTTCCTTAAGGTCTTTATTCTTGAATTTTCCCCCATTTTCAGTAATGATTGAGGATGGTACATCATATCTATAGATGATGTGGTTTTTTATGAAAAGTACTATAGTTTTGCCATTAGCAACTGTGAGAGGTATTGCCTCTACCCATTTCGTGAAATAATCTATAGCTGTGATAATGAACTTATGTCCATTAGAGGAGCTTGGGTGAATCTATCCCACCGAGTTGAAGGCCCATTGTTGAAATGGCCATGTTGTAGTAGAGGTAATCAGCTCTTTGGATGGAGCATGGATGAGATTCCCATGTAACTGACACTGCTTGCAAGACCTAGCATACTTGATAGCTTCTTGCTCCATTTTGGGCCAATAGTAACTAGCACGAAGGAGTTTGCGAGCTAGTGTCAAGCCACTAGAATGAGATCTACAAATGCCCTCATGAACATCAATTAGTGGGCATTTGGACTCTTCAAGTTCTAAACACCTAAGGAGTGTTCTATTGAGACCTCTCCTATATAGATCATCAGCAATAATGACATAATGTGAAGCATTACAGGTTAGGTAATGTTTCTCATTTTGGGTTAGACCTTTTTGCATGGTTTGATTATGAAGGTAGGAATAGATGTTATAGTAACGAGATGATTCTTTTCCTACAATGGAATAGATCATCTTAGAATTAGGGGTGTCATATGTTGGGCAGTGTAACACTTCCACCAAGAACTCATGTTGGAGATCATTTTCAGGCATTTGTAGCAGGGAGGCTAGAGTAGCCATGGCATCAGCCACTTTGTTATCTGCTCGTGGAACTTTCTGGAAGGTGATGTGTGTAAAATACTTCTTTAAGTCATCAACCATGCACTTGTAAGGAATTAGTTTCTCATCCTTTGTTTGGTACACATCATTAACTTGGTTGATGATAAGCTGAGAGTCACCAAAGATGTCTAACTGATCCACTCTACATTCAGCTGCAATTTTCATGCCATTGATCAAAGCCTCATATTCAGCAATGTTATTTGTACAAGGAAACAAAATCTTGTACGCTTTAGGCAATGATTATCTCTGTGGTGTAATAAAGAGTAATCTAGCACCTGATCCTTATTGTGTGAAGGATCCATCAAAGAAAATAACCCATGTATGGTGCATGAGTGTTAGAATCGACTCATTTGGAAAATTAATGTTCATTGGCAAAAGACTTTGTATAGGTGCATCAACCAGCTAATCTACAATTGCCTATCCCTTTATAGCCTTGTGTTCAATGTATTGAATGTCAAACTCACTGAGTATCATAACCCATTTAGCCAATCTTCCTATGAGAGCTGCCTTACTAAGAAAGTACTTTAGTGGATCTATTTTAGCCATGAGCTATGTAGTGTGGGCAAGCATGTAGTGTCTCAACTTCTAGGAAGCAAAGACAACTGCCAAGCAAGCTTTCTCAATAATGTTATAGTTCTTCTCATAAGAGACCAGTGTCCGACTCAAGTAATAAATAGCTCTTTCTTTGTTGTCCTTATCTTCTTGAGCCAACAAGATGCCCAAAGATGTTTTAGTGGCTGAAATGTATAAAAGAAAAGGCTTCCCATGAATAGGAGGCATTAGGATTAGTGGATTGACAAGATATTGTTTGATCTGTGTTAATATTTGCTCACAATCTTGGCTCCAATTGAATTTCACACCCTTATGTATGGTCTTTATGAAGGGTTATGATCTATCTGCCAATTGTGAAATAAAATTACAGATAGATTGAAGCCTTCCCTATAGTCCTCTCATCTAAATGATGTTTTGAGGTGGTGGCATGTCCATTATTACTTGTACTTTCTTTGGATATACCTCAATTCCTTTCGTAGAGACGATGTATCCTAGAAACTTTCCTGATGTGACACGAAATGCGCATTTCTTAGGATTAAGCCAAAGACTAATTTTTTTCATACGATCTAGGATGGGTCCCAAATCTTGCAGATGAGTATTGTGTTTAGCACTTTTAACCAAGGTATCATCAACATAGTCCTCCATGGTTCTATGCATCATGCCATGGAAAATTATAGTAACAACCCGTTGATATGTAGCACCAACATTCTTCAACCCAAATGGCATCACATTCCAACAAAAGGTTCCCCATGCACATGTGAAATCCATTTTCTCCTGGTCTTCTGGCACATTTTTTATCTGATTCTATCCAGAAAAACCATCCATAAGTGAGTACATCTCATAGCCATCCATCATGTCCATGATCATATCAATATTAGGGAGTGTAAAGTCATATTTAGGACATGCCAAGTTAAGATCACGAAAGTCTGTACAAACCTTGATAGATTTATCATGCTTGGAAATAGGAAAAATATTGGATATCCATTTAGCATAATCAATTGCATGGATGAAACCAACCTTTAGAAGTTTCTCCAATTCTACTTTGATGAGCAATGCAATATGAGGGTGCATTTTTCAAAGCTTCTATTTAACTGGTTTGATGCCTGGTCCCATGGACAAGTGATACATGATAAGATTAGGATCCAATCCTGGCATGTCAAAATATGTCCAAGCAAAATTTATTCTTTTTTTGAAAAAGACAATGAATTGTTCCTTCTCTTTAGGTGTTAGTGACTATGCCAGATGTATCATATGAGGATGTTCTTCTATGCCCAAATTAATTGGTTGTGTTGGCTCCATCAACACTGATGATCTCTCCTGAAAGTGACTAGGAAGGACATCAAATATCTCATCTGCGGGTGCGTCAGAGAGGTTTTCACCCTTGGATATGTCTTTTGATTTTATTTTTTTGGGTTCTAAAACTACCACAATGTGGTTTTCACCATCAGACCTCTTGTATTTTTTCTTTTTAATTGTATGACTGAGATATCTGATGTCGGCCTCAGTCATGTTGACACTGTGCTCATTGGTGGAAGATGTTATAGGTTTGATACCATTTAGGTAACAAGCAAGAGAATAGTCATTCTGGAACATGGGGACTTCACTAGATGCATTAGGGTTCTAGTCTATAAGCTCGGGATGTGTGAGTGAGAGAGTAGTGGCTGGTTCAATTGCGTTCATAGTATAGTCATTAAGTACTTGGACCAGCAATTTGAGACCTATGATGATCTCATCCACATGTGTGTTCAAACACCTCAAAGTATGAACGTTAGTAATTGATGACTCTAAGACACTAGTTGGACCAGACCCATGTGACCTAACCATAGATGTTTCACCCACTTCGATTTGATTTTCATAGACATGCAATTGGTCAATGTCTTTATCAGTAGTTGCTTCTAAAAGAGATTCAAACTCATATTCCTTAGAATCGGTGCTACATGGTGAGAGACTATAGAACTCCCCAACAGTGAATTGTGGCCTATACTAACACACACACTTCAACATAATCTTTATATGAGGATTCATCTTGGAATGAACATTGGATTTTCCATCCAAAAATTATCCAACAAGCCGACTTGTTGCCTTCTATCTAAAGGGATTTTTCTTATTAGATATCCTTAGAATCGAGGTGCAAGCAACCAGACCCTCTAAGAATGAGGGATTTGAAAATGGGATGCAACTAATCCATGTGAATATGCAAATTAATCTAAAATGAGATATGCAAACTAGTCTAAGAACATATAAAAGAAACTATCTAAAGATGTATGAATATTAGATCTAGATGAGAATTAAGCTAATAATGAAAATCTATGAGAATGTAATAAGCTTAAATGAGTATGCAATTTGGCAGCAATTCGATGCAAATTCTAATTCATCCTCTAAAAATGAAGAGATGAGGGTCTCTTAAATAGACTTTTCTGGAATCCATCAACAGTTGAGATCGATTTCAATCAATGGTCAGGATTGAAGATGAAATTAAGTCATAAAGGAAGATTCCCAAATCAAAGGGAGTTAACTGACTCAGATGTGAGTGTAATAGTCAATCAACTCAGATAGACTTTAGTGTCAGAGTAAGTGATCTGAGTCATTTCCAATTTGATCAGTAGTGAACTAGGAATTTCCCTTTTTTGAACTGAAGAGAGATTTTGGAGAGATATTTAGTTTAATAAAATGAGATATGCTCTCCTAAATATATTTTCTTATTAATTGAATAATTCTATTTAATTAATTAGAGACACTTTTCTTATTTAATTAAATAACTTCATTTAATTAATTAGGAATGGCTTCTCCATTTAATTAAATAATTTTTTTTAATTAATTAAAATAGGCATATTTATTAAATTAAATAAATTTAATTCTATAGTACATTAGCCTTAGGAGATAATTTAATTTAATAAAGTATGAATACTTTAGATTAAATTAAATTGAAATCAAATAGGTTTAATGTGGCTAATATGAGTGCATACTATAGGGATTAAATAATGAGTCTAATTAATGCAGATTTGGGTCTCAAGCATTTGACAATTAAGAAAAATAGTGAGTAGTAGAACAAGAATTTTCCTAATGAAATAGGACTTTAGAATTGATAAAAAATAGACCATAATTGGTGATCATGACAATAAGCCAATTTTGGGGTATTACAGTAAAACCCTAATACAATTGTTCTTTGGAAGTTTCCCTAAACTAGAAAGCGTGTGATATAAGCATTTTTAGGGTTGTAGATAGGAGAGAGTAAAAAAATCTATTGTTTGTTGCTACTAGAGTCATCTTCCATGTCTTGAAAGAACTTGCATTGCAAGTGTGTTGTAACCATTGTGTTGAAGATAATACGTTGTGCAAATTTTGGAGGGGTAGGGTTATTTTACCGAAAGGTTTTTCCCCACCAACATATCTTTGTGTTTATGTATTTTCTTTCTCTATCTATTTTTTTGTATTCATGATTGACTATAATATTATTGTTTACATAATATCAAATCTGAAATTGTAAGGATTTAATAGGAATTTTCACAATACTTTCCATAAGGGATTAGTGGAGGAAGTTGTTTCTACTCTTGAGTTTCCTTACAAGTGGTATTAGATCTTGATCAACTTTTGATCCTAGTTGTTGGGTAGGATTTTTTGAGCTAATCTCAAGTTGAGTGGGAGTTTTTTGTGTAGAGCATTCTGAATCTTATTTGCAGATTGAGATGGCTAGTTCATCACATGGAAAAATAGAGTTGGAAAAATTTAATGGCAGCAATTTTGAGTTGTGGAAACTCAAGATGGAAGACTTTCTTGAAGATCATGATCTATGGGAGGTGGCTTCACTTGATGTGAGATCCACAACAATATCCTAGGTAGATTGGGATCTCAAGGATCAAAAAGCTAAGGGTCTCATTAGACTTTATCTAGCTAATTTAGTTCTCCTAAACGTTCTTGATGAGAAGACTACAAACCATTTAGTGACACGGCTTGGGTTTGTGTATCACGCCAAATTTTTGGTGAATAAGTTGTTCTTGAGGAAGAAGTTGTATTCTATAAGAATGGAGGAAGGAGGATCTATTATAGATCATCTAAATGCTTTTAATTTATTGATCACACAGTTGACATAATCTGGTATCAAGATAGAGGAGGATCAATGTATGACCCTATTGTGTCCTTGCCATATTTATGGGACCATCTTGTGATGGATCTTGGAAGCACTATAGTCACTTTTAGAATGGATGATGTGGTTTCTTCTCTGTTATCTAAGGAGATGTAGAGAAAGTCTTTAGATTCAGCTAGGGAAGCTCTTGTTGTTTGTGGTAGATCCAACAATAGAAGGAAGCAAAATTATAACAATTCTAGAAAGGGTAGATCCAAATTCCATGGAAAATCAAAGACTCCTAGAGAGTTCAAGGAAAAATGATGGAACTATTATAAGACTGGGCACTTCCATAAAGACTATAAAGAGCCAAAGAGGAAAAAGAAGACTTGAGATTCAGGTTTAGAAAAATTTGAAGAAGATGGAAATTATTTCATTGCAACCTTGGTAGTGCATGCCTCTGATGATGTGTGGTTGATAGACTTAGGTGCTTCTTTCCACATGACCTCTCATTGAAACTAGTTCTCAAAGTATGAAGTTTTTGATGGTGGAAAGGTGTACTTATGTGATGATTCTCACCAAAAGATAGTTAGATGAGGATATATCACTTTTAGATTCCTTGATGGATGAGTAAAGGGGATCAACAAGGTAATGCACACCCCTGGTTTGGCATGAAATCTATTATCTATAAGTATGTTGAATGATGTAGGTGTGCAAGTTATTTTTTCTAAAGATGGATGTAAGATGATGAGACGAGATATTGTTCTTGCTAATGGAACTAGGAGAGGTACTTTGTTTCATCTTGATGCATGCATTTCTTAGTGCAATAGTTCTTCTATTTCAAAGAAGAGAGAACTTATAACTTCATCCTCACCATTTGAACAAGTAGTAAAGAAGCCTATGGTTATTGGTTCTGATGGTAGTGTAGTATGTGTGCCTAAGGGTGCAAACACATTGGAAGGTAAGCTTCCTACAGAAAAGACAATGTTGTAGCAAATGATATTTGGTCACATTGGTGAGAAGGGTCTTAGAATCCTAAAAAAAAAGAACCTCATTAAGGGGTTAAATGATTGTAATCTCTAGTTTAATTTATGTGAACATTGTGTCTATGGTAAACAAAATCATGTTCAATTTTACTATAGTTCTCACAAATCTTCTGATGTTTTGGATCTTATTCATTCTGATGTATTTCATCCTGTAAAAGTTCCTTCAATCTCCAAGTCTATATTTTTTGTATCTTTCATAGATGATTATAGTAGAAGGACCTGAATTTATTTCCTAAAAAGTAAGACACAAAGTCTTTATTTGGTTCAAGGAATTTAAAGCCCTTGTAGAGAACCATACTAGTAAGAAGATTAAATGTGTGAGAATTGACAATGGTGGTGATTTTTTCTCAACAAAGTTCAAATAGTTCTATAAAGAATGAGGTATCAAGAGGCATAAGACAACTCCTTATACCCCACAACAAAATGGAGTTGCAAAAAGAATGAATAGGACATTGATGGAGAAGGATAGGAGTATGCTTAGTGGATTTGGTCTTGAATAGAGGTTTTGGGCTAAAGCTATGGCCATTGCTTGCTATTTGGTTAATAGATCTCCTACATCAGCCCTTGTTGGTAAGACATACATAGAGGCATTGTCTAGTAAGAAGCCTTTAATTAGACATCTTCATGTTTTTGGTTGTGAAGCTTATGAAAATTTTCCAAAGGAGAAAAGATATAAGTTGGAAAACAAAGTTGTCAAATGTATTTTCATTGGATACAATGTTGGTGTGAAGGGATAGAAGCTTTGGGACTCTATGACTAGTAAGGTGTTGTATAGTAGAAATGTTATTTTTAGAGAGCTAACATCTTCTCCTATAGTGCTACAACCATATGAAAAAGAGAAGAAAGAAGATATTGTTTAGTTGCCTCCTACCCTTGAGAAGACTGAACAGAAAGACCATGTTGGGTCTAATCATGAGGAGACCTCTAGTAGCTCTAATAGTTTAAAAGAGGAGGAAGAACAACCTCAACCTTAACCCTTGAGGAGATCCACTAGATTAAGAAAGAAACTAGAAAATTTTGGTTATTCTATGTTAGATTCTAGTTGTGCCTTTGCTTTTATTACTAACACTAATAGCCTATATTTGTGAAAGAGGCCTTGGATATGGAAGATGTAGGTTTCTAGATTGAGGCCATGGATGATGAGATGGCTTCATTGGATAAAAAAAATTGGGACCTTGTACCTATGCCTAAAAGATAGAAACCTGTTGGAAGCAAATGGGTATTCAAGAAGAAATTCTATGTAGATGGTAGTGTTGAAAGGTAAAAAGCTAGATTGGTTGCAAAGGGGTACTCACAGGTAGAGGGAATAGATGATGGTGAAATGTTCTCTCCTATTGCAAAGTTGACATCCATTATATTTTTTTTTATCTCTTGTTGCATCATATGATTCAGAGATAAAATAGATGGATGTGAAGACAACTTTCCTTCATGGTGATTTGGAGGAAGAGATTTATATGTCATAGCCTGAGCATTACATTTTTAAAGGTAAAGAATCTTTGGTATATAGATTAAACAAGTCTCTATATGGTTTGAAAAAATCTCATAGGGTGTGGTACCTTAAATTTAATGCCTTTTTGTTGCCAATTAGATTTTTAAGATTGAAATCAAATCATTGTGTTTATTTCAAAGTTGAAAATGATCGCCTCCTTATTGTTGCATTATATGTTGATGATATGTTGTTGTTTGGGAAGGGTAAGGGTATGAGTTTTAATTTTAAAGCTCAATTGTTAATAAAATTTGAGATGAAAGATCTTGGGGCAATAAGGTACATCTTGGGTATGGAAATTACTAGAGATAGGTCTAAAAGAAAACTTTTGTTGAGTCAGAGTAAGTATGCGAAGTTTGTGTTTGGAAAGTTTAGCATGGTAGATTATAGACCATTGTGTGTACCTATTTCTATGGGAACAAAGTTATCTATAGATGATTGTCCAAAATCTTCTAGTGAGGTGAAGGACATGAGTAGAGTACCTTATGCTAGTAGAGTTGGAAGCCTTATGTATGCTATGGTCTATACTAGACCAAACATTGCCCAAGTAGTGGTAGTTCCAAGCTGATTTATGTCTAATCCTAGATGAGTACATTGGGATATAGTTAAGTGATTATTCAAATATTTTGGGGGTACATCAAATTGCTCATTTTTTATCATGGTAACTGTTCTAGAGCTTCACATTTAGTTTGTATTCATGGGTTTATGGATTCAGATTGGGAAGGTGATATTGATAGTAGGAGATGTTGGAAATAATCAATACTAGCTAGGTTACTGAGAGGGGAGGGGTGAATTAGTAACCTCAAAACTTTAAACTAATTCAACACTTAATCAACATAAATCATTGACCATTAATTGATCTACTTTACTACATGCATAAGAAAGTAAAAGATAAACATTCTTGACACATGAACCTAGAATTTGGTGACCCAAAAACCTTCCAAATAGAAAGTAAAACTAGGGTGGGGATGATGCCCACAAAACTTTACTACTGTAGTATAAAGCTGGCCTATTAAGGCTCACATTGACAACTTCTGATGATCTTTCCTGCTAAGAGCAATTCAGACTACTAGATCCACCTTATTAGAGGTTTTATAAACAAACAATGAAGGATGCACTTTATTAAGAGATTTAAAGAAAGATTGTTAAGTCTACCCTGTTAAAGGATTTAGAAACTAATTCACATAATCTAACTTTAGATCCTTGAAATAAAAATCACCTCTTGTGATAGATATAACTATACTACTCCTTATAGACCTTGCTGAATACTCTACTCTACTACTAATTCATAATCACCCTTCTCAAAAACATTACTCCATACTTCTTACATTGGGTAGATATAATAAATCACATATATATACCATTCCAATATTTATAATTACAAGGTTAGTTAAAACACAAGTAAACAAAATATTACTGAGTCGGCCAAATAGTAGAAACTCAGGTTTTGCAAGCTAAATTGGCGACCTTCTGATACTCAGTGTCCACTAAATTACTTGGCATCATCATGCACTTAGTAGAAGTAGAGGCAAGGTCTATACTAATCGCACAATGTAGCTTTGAACTTGGTGAGCATTAGAGACTAGGTAGATATAGTATGACTCAATAGATACTGAATACTATGTTTACCTTTCTTTCACTCAGTAAACACTGCACATCCATCACTTGGTTGACAATGTCTTCATATCACATTAACTATTGACTTGGTAAATAATGTGAAGCTCAGTAATCACTATCTACTTGATGATAACTACTAGATTGCACACTATCTATTTTCACTTGGTAGCTTCTGGAATGCTTGGTATGAACTAGTGAACTGTTGAACTTACTTGGCAACCATTGAATTCTTCATATAAATTGGAGATTGAATGATGAAATCAGTAACCATATAGAATTGAATAAGTTTTGTCACTAATGACAAATATAACTTAATTTCCAATAGAGATCCACTAGTTTTTATGTGTTTACTATGTTTGGTGGTGCCATTAGTTGGATGAGTAAGTGACAACCTATAGTTTCTTTGTCCACTACAAAAGCTGAGTACATGGATTCAAATCATCTTGTAAGGAAGCCATTTGGCTTAGGATATTTTTTTCTAATATTGGTGTTGATGGAGGACAAATTACTATTTGGTGTGACAATTAGAGTGTTATTTGTCTTGCAAAGAATCCAACTTTACATGCCAGAACAAAGCACATTGATGTGCAGTTTCACTTTGTGAGAGATATGGTGGAATATGGAAAGGTAAATTTGGAGAAGGTAGATACTATAAATAATGTTGCAAATACATTGAAAAAACCAATGGGCTCAAAGAAATTTAGATGGTGTTTGGAGTCTATGGGCCTTCCGACCTATAACAGTTAGTTCCTCTTTCTCTTACAAGGTGTTTGACAAGTGGGAGAATGCTAAGAATAAGGTGTCTCAACCTTGGATAATTCCTATTCTTATTATTTTTTTTGTCAATGTATTTTTTGAAAATAATGTAATTAAGTGTGAGAGTACATGTCCAGTTAGCATGTTGATGTGTCACTCCATGTGCATGTGTCGACATCTTGAATTGTGTGTAAGTAGATCATGACTAAAATAGTTATGATAGATTCCTATTATGCATAAGGGCTATCTTTGGAAGATTTGATGATGGGTGAACATGTGAAGAGATGTGGAAATTGATCATTGAGTATTGTACACTCTAGTCTCCATCTAGTGCAGAGGGTTTAGGATATCTACCCAATTTTTTTTTTGGGTTCCTACTTTTCCAACAAATGGTAAAACCCTAATACAATTGTTCTTTGGAAGTTTCCCTAAAATGGAAAGCACATGATATAAGCATTTTTAGGGTTGTAGATAGGAGAGACTGAAAAAGTGTATTGTTGGTTACTATTGGAGTCATCTTCTGTGTCCTGAAAGAACTTGCATTGCAAGTGTGTTGTAACCATTTTGTTAAAGATAATACATTGTGTAGGTTTTGGAGGGGTGGGGTTGTTTTACCAAAAGGTTTCTCCCCACCGACATATCTTTGAGTTTATGTGTTTTCTTTCTCTATCTATTTTTTGTATTCATGATTAACTGCAATATTATTGTTTACATAATAGCATATTTAAAATTGTAAGGAATTAATAGGAATTTTCACAATACTATCCTTAAGGGATTAGTGTAGGAAGTTGTTTCCACACCTGAGTTTCCTTTAAAAAAGAGAACAAGAAATTTACTCAGTAAGATTATGTGAAGTCATGGAAGAAAAAGACAAAGATAAAGAAGAGATAGAAGGAAAGAACAATTAAATTCAACATCTATCCCTTCAACAATCATACTTCCTTGATCAACTTACTAATACAAATGAAGAAACAATGAATCTAAGATCAAAGAATGAAAGATTGCAAAATGATCTAAACACTTAAAAGAAAAGAAATGAGAGGATGATGAAATATTAAGTAGACATGAATCAATTAAATGAGAAAATTCAATATAGATAGAAAGGAAAAGTAGGAATAAGATACATAGAAGAAGGTGAATCATCCAAACAAGGAGCTTAAAAGAATCAAATGCCTACTTGCAATCACTATGGTAAGTTAGGTCACACATCAAACAAATTTTGTAGTAATGGTAAAGCAAAAATCATTGGAAATTTTTACAATTAAAATAAACATGGACATAGAGATAGTGAATGCAAGAAGAAACCTAAATTTGAAGGTAAATGTCACAAGTGCAAGAAGCATGGACACAAATCTTCTGAATGTAAAACTAAGATATTGAACCAAGTAGAATAGATTGTGAAAGATATATTTAGTTTGCACTACAACACATGGTGTAGATGACACTACTATGGAGAATTTTGGCATATTAGAGAAAATTGTGTGAAACATCACATGAGGAAAAGAGATGCCACTAGAAGATGTTTTATTTGTACATAACATGGACATCTTGCCAAGAACTATATAAACATTGGAAGGATAGAAGATGAAAAGAAAGCCAAAGATGAAAATATTAGAAAGCAGATGAGGTAGAAATGGATTCCAAAATCTTCTGAGAATGAAAATCTAATCCATGAAACACATGTCACTCAAGAATTAGATGACTCAAGCATTTCAACTTGATCTCCCATAGGAATGATTGGAATTGAGACTTTGAAGGAGACATCTTACATTAGTTTCAACTAGCTAGAAGGAAAGATCCATATCAACATTCAAGATGCAAAGGGATCACTGAGTGACTAAGGAAAATCAATACCTTACTGAGCTAGGTTAGGTTGCAAGACACTTCCAAGCAAGGTTAGGATACACTAAAATATTGTGTGGACATTGCGCTATGAATATCTCTACCAAGAACTATGGTTGAACCGAGTTGAAGACAATCTGTCACTGAATGAGTGATTGTACCAAGAATTTATTTCAATTGAAAAATGAAAATATGTTAAAAGGAAGGAAATCAAATTCATTTATCACTGTGAATTTTTTAAGAGCAATTTGCAAGAGCGATTTCTATGCTTCCAAGCAATTTGTGTGTTTTTTGTTGAAGATTTTTGTGTTTTCATAAACCCTACAGAGCATGGCATCTTCCAACAATAAACAAAAGAAATGAACCAAGATGTTGGTTTGAGGAGTCGATTGGAAGGTACCAAACTTCAACTTGAGTCTAGTAATCGTAGAAGCACTTGATCCAACTGGGGCTCAATCATAGATTCCACCAAAGGTGTTACTTGTTAATGATATTTTTTCACATTTTTGTTGCTCAACACAAGATATTAGAACCCTAGAGATGTAAGATACTCATAAAAATTTATGTGTGAATGGTGCATTGAAACCTAAGCATCAACATTTGGAGACCAAGGGTTTAACACACATTCTGCATATGTCTTGAGACTTTCAGATAAAATTGACAAGGTTTATCCTTAGCCATGAATACAATGGGAAACTATGGTTAGAGAAGCCTATTCAAATAATAAAGAAAATAATTCATCAAATCACAAGGCTCCCAATGTTGAACAAAGAAGAGTTTACCAAAACCCTAAGTCAGGTAGAACTAGAAAGAAAAACTCTTGCTGAGTGGGATGGAAGAGGTATGAAGATCATCATTGTGATTGACATGGAGCTGACATTTAGAATTCATGTGATATCTCATAAGATCTATAGCTCTAGTCATCTCAACATCATGTCATGTCAGGTAGTTGATTTTGCTCTCAATGTAGTGAAGAACAATATGTCCTTCAACCTTGCTGAGCTAATGCTGAATCAATTCAACAAGAACATGGAGAGCATCAAAACTCAAAAGAATAACTTGTGTAAGTTTTATTCACTCTTGACTTTTTTATTCTTCTTCGTGCAAAAGTTTTTTCCTTCAAAAGGTATAGTTGTATGGAGAAAATATGTACTATTAATATGTTAGATTAATGAATATATAGCAGAGATGGGTGAGAACTTTGTTAGTATCATGGACAATTACTTTGATTTATTCAAGGAAAAGATGAATGATAGATATATAGTTCTAATGAAACTTGTAGAAGATTACAAGAATGATGTTTGTTTCATGGTAGACTATGAAAAAGTGTACATTCAAGTAGTCAAACCTAGAGTGGTGTATGTTAAGCCTGTAAGCTATGAAGTTAACATTGATGACACCAAGGATATCATTGAGGCACTATTGAGTGAACCTATGGATCCCAAGGCCACATATTTTGGTACTTTTGATTAATCAAAAAGCTAGAATAGAACTTAAAATCAATCTTCCTCAAGTAGTCAATAAAGGAAACAAGAGGATATAAAAACTAAGGCAAGCAAGTTCTACTCTCCTATTAATAGAAGGAAAAGGAGATGATGCAGAAGAAGATGACATAGAAGATGAAGTAAAATAAACAAAATCTAAATAAGAAGAGCCAATAAGGAAGAAGGGTAAGGTTATCATAGCCAAACCCACCAAGTCATCCACTATAGTATTCACAAGAAGAGCATCCAGATCAAGAAAGAAATTGAAATTAGGTGAGGAAGATGTAGAGAAAATTATTTTCAAGAGATCTCCACTTACATTTTAGGAAAAATTAAAGGAAATTGAAGGAGGAGGTGGAATGGAAAACTTTAAATCTCTTAGATATGAGACCAAAAATGCAAATGAGAAGAGGCAAGTTGAAGACATGATGATGTTAAAATTGGGTAAATTGAAATACTCACCTGATCAAATTGTACAACAAATTCCTAATGAGCTTATGCAAGCAATCAAGCCAAGATGGGAAAATGATAGGAAAACTACAAAAGACATCTATGAACAGACTTTGAGGCAGCTCATGCCAAGTTTTAGTGACAAAGAGGTGAAAGAATCCATGAAGAAAAATGAGGAAAATCTCACTTTGAAATTCAGAACATGCATGATATTGGTTAATGATATTGAACAAGTGGTCAAGATAACTACAACTACATGGAAGACTATCTACAATCTCTACCAATAGAGTGATTTTTTTGTTCATGTTAGTGAAATAGATGATGAAGATGAAATGGAAGAAAATGATAACAATGATGAAGAAAATATAGAAATAGGTGATGTAAATCTGGATGATCGAGAGCAAGAATAGGAAGCTATTGAGGAGAATCTCCTTGAGATTCAAAGTATTGAGGAAATTGACACAGAGAAGATTACAATAGTAGTAATGGCCTCATTTTCTCACTCTCCAAGGAAAGCTTTAATACCATCAAGCTTAGATAGAATTTCTGCTAAGCTGGTTGTGGAAACCACTACAACACCTTGCACCTAACCAATCTCTACACCTCTTTAGTTGAGTACCATATTGACTGAAGTGATTAACACTTCATCTACTAAGCATTTGGTGCTTCCTCCATCATTAGATTTGGGTACACAAAAACAAGGTATTTCTACTATCAGTACACCATCTACTTTTATTTCTAGCCCTTCTATGTCTACTATCAGTACACCATCTACTTTTATTTCTAGCCCTTCTATTTCTACTACTGTTACAATTCCAAGTATTCAAATAGTAAGTACAAAGATAGTTGAGAGCAAGCCTCAACTGAGTACTACATTTTCAAGAAAAGATAAAGGTAAAGAAGAAGACATTGATATTGATGAGGATATGGTTATCATGAATTGGGATATATCTACTCTAAATCCCAATCAAATGAACATCATAGGTGAACTATTGCAAAAGAAAGCTAAGCAACAAAAGCTTAGAGAAGAGAAAAGTAGAGAAAATAAAGTCCTAGAAAATGTGAAGAACATACTTGTAGATGCACTAAGAACTAAGGTTGATAGTACACAACCTATTTTGGTTTAGTTAGTAGAATTTTTCCATAAATTCAATGAAGATCTAAATGGACAAGAAAAGTTGTTACAAAAAGCAGAGGGGAAATTTGAGAACAAAGTATTAGAGCAAGTTGCATAGAAAATTGCAATAAATCAAGTAGAATTATCTACTATTCTTAGCTCATTAAAAACATCTGAAACTAATCTAATTTCACTATTTATCAAGTAATGTGATACATCTATCTTCACCCAGGAAGTCAAAGATAAACTATCTAAGATAGATGAAGACATGAAGGAAAGTGCATGCTCAGTATTCAAAGATTATATTTCTGACTAATTTGCAAGCATAATTATTAAGTGAAGAAGCTAGGATTAGGGCCACACTTGTAGACATCCAAGGCATGATTCTCTTGAACATGGATGCATTATAGAAATACATTACACATGCCATAACTCTTGTCCATGATAATAACTTATCCATAACTAATCACATGATGGAGTTATCAATAGAAGTATAGATTACACTTCATGCAAGAAAGGTTTTACAAGAAAATTGGGACAAGACTATGGAATTTATTTTGAAGGTAAATATTAACTTCTTGCCACATTTTGGCATCACCATGTAGCATACACCTTTGGCATTTATATCAAAAAGGGGGAGAAGATGTGATGTACAAAGATATAAAGGGGAGTAAATAAGATATGAGATATATGTATATATTGAGAAAAGTATAATATGTGATATATGTATGGGGGAGTAGTATAATATTATATTAATACATCTCTAGATTATTAGAAAACATCTTTTACAAAAGAAATTTTGAAAAATTGCAAAAACAAAGTATGTTACCGATTTGAAGACATGAGATGGAGACAATAGAATGTTTTGGACTTGAAATTTTGAGAATTCATTGTTTGATTGATAAGTGTTTTTTTCAGTATTTCCAAAGGGGGAGATTTTTGACATTATGGTCAAAAAAACTTATTAGTGACTCACATTTAGTCAAATGGTTAGTAGCTAGCAAGCTTCTCTTGCAGTTTATAGTGTTAACTAAGTAATCTAGGTTCTACTGAGTTCTACAGTTGCAACCAAGTTCTAGAAATAATATTTAGTTCACACCAAGAAATATCTACCAATTTGATAAATAAAAATACAAACTAAGCTTCATAGTATTAACCAAGTTGTATAGTGTCAACCATGGTCTCTAGTGTTTACCAAGTTCATAGTATTAGTGATATGAATCTAGTGTTGACTGAGCTAGGAATTATCAACCAAATGATTCAGTGTCTACCAAGCTCATAGTGTTAGTGTTGATCAATCCATGCAATGTTAACCAAGTGATTCAATTTATATGCCCAATTTTGCAGTGTTCACTGAGTCACCAGTGTTGATCAAGTTTAGACTACTTGTAAGGGATTAGTATGAACTGAGCCTCTACATCTACTGAGATCATGACAATGTCGAGTGTCAAAACCTCACCAAGTTTGTCTTCAGAACTCAGGTGCTAGCAGTTGAGCTGACTTTATGTATTTTTTTGAAACTTCTATTATAGCCAACTTTGATGAATTTTAGTTTGGATTGGTATATATGTAATGTATTAAATCTTATCCAAATATGATAAGAATGTGAATAAAAAAAAAAAGTGAGCAAAAGTGTGAATTAAGAAGGCTATAAGTAGTATAAAGAGCAAAAAAGATGTATCTATCACAAAAAGGTGATCATTACACTTCAAAGGAATATCAACTAGAAAATCAAATTTGCAAATCAAAGATTACAATAGTTCATCCTAATAGGTGTATTAGTTAAATCCTTTCACAAGGTAGACTTAATAGTCTTTTGTAAATCTCTTTGTTGAGTGCATACTTCATTGTATGTTTTGTAAATCCTTTGACAAGGTGGACCTAATAGTCCTCATTGCTCCTAATAGGGAAGATCATCAAAATTGATCAATTGTAAGCCTTAACCAACTAACTTTATTCTATAGTACTAAAGCTTGTGGGTATCATCCCCTACCCAATTTTACTTTCTATTTGCAAGGTTTTTGGGTCACCATATCTTATGTCGAAGTGTTATGAATATTTTAATGCTTTCAATTTTTCATACATGTAATTAATTCAAATATATATGAAGGATTAATTGTTGAAATAAGAATAAGTTTTATTGGTTCTTGATTCACCCCTCCCCTCTCAGTAACCTAGGCTATTATATATTTTCAAAAATCTATCATTCATGCAACAATTTCACAATAGTAAAGTTAATATACTTCTAGTGTTTTAAGTTTCCCAACATAATACAAATAATAAAGTGGTAGTGAGTCTCTCTTTAAAATTAAAATCTAAGAACTATGAGTGAAGGAGTCACCTCCATTAAATAAAAATGGCATTTTTTTAAAATTGCATTCTAAAGGCTCTTGAACACTAGACATGTCAAGTATGGTTGGGATGCAGTTAGTCTAACGTATCCTTTTATAGATGCTCTATTTTTTGTTCTATATCACTTCTAATTAGAATAGTAAGGAAGATAGAAAATATTTACCATCATATACATCCAATTCTAGGAAACCATCACATAATAATATACTTGGTTGAGACCCTACAATACATGTTAGGAAATCACTCAAACATAATTGACTGAATAGAGCTTTCCTTGTTAGAGATATTAGAATAGATATTATTACAACTAGTGTTATAAACACTAAATTATCCATAAGATATATTTATTTTATTAATCGAGTCCAACCATAGAAGAGGATAGATAAAGGTGTGAATCAGGGCACTTTAACAAAACCTCAACCCTAGCCCAATAGTTGATTGATATACCTTTTGGTCTCATGTGGATCTTTCCATCTAGATGAGGGGGTGTACCTATAGAGGTTTCTATTAATTATTAATCCTCTACATTAAAACCATGGGACTATTAACATCCCTCTTGGCCTCATGTGGATATTACCATCTAGGTGAGGAGATGTATCTAGAGACATAGAGTCGATTCTAGACTTGATCAAAGAGTCGATTACTATCCCTATTGGCCTCATGAATGTATTGCAATGTAGATTAGGGGGTATATCTAGTCAGACCCAAAACTCATTAATTATCTAAATTATACCTAAAAACCAATTACCATTACTCTTGGCCTTGTGTGGATCTCGTCATCTAGGTGAGTAGGTACATCTAACAAGAGACCTATTTAAGTGCTCAATTTTGATGTCTGGTAATTTGATCTTCTCATATGAGCCTTGATGTTGATTGGAATGATTTTAATTTTCCTTCCTTTTTCATGGTCTTCTTGCCTTTATATATTCATGTTGAGTTCAAATGCTTTGATATAAAATTACTTTCTTAGGGATTGATGCTCTTCCTCAAATGGAGTTCTTCTATTTTATTTCCTTGATGCCTTCTCTTTTTATTTTCAAAGTCTTGTTTTGAAATATGAGTAATATCCTTTTATTATTGCTCCTCATTTTCTAACTTATCTTCCATTGCCTCAACTTTTCTTAACTAAATAGCCCCCTACACCTTTTGTTGAAGAGATACAATTTTACCAAATTGGAAAGTATATCCTTCTTTGGTTCGTTATTCAATTTCTTTGTGTTCCACATGATAAATCAATTATTATACATTGATGGTCTTAGTGTATCACTTTAGTAGAGGCCATAAGAGGGGAAGAAGTAATTTCCTACAAAATTATTCATTCTAGTGAATAAGAGAACTTGCAAGATGTCCTGGAAGTGTACTTTTTCTCAATCATGAAATATGTCATGATGATGGTGAATAAGAACACTTGTAGATATAAATAACTCCATTCAAAGTGAAGAATGAAATAAGAAACAAGTCCAGTGCCATCAACCCCCAAGAAACTTCAGTTTCCAATCCATGTCTTTAGCATTCCATGCAACCTCCTCAGTAATGTAACTAGCTAGTGAATGTTTTTTTGAGAAATTATACCCCACACAATCACCAAGAATAATATTGAGGGCCACATAGGGAGTAGAAAATAGGTTGAATAATCCACTGAGTTGTCTCTTCAAGAAGAGAAAGAAAGGAAATGATTGTTCAAAACTTCCATCCCTAATATTTCATAGAATAACATAATAAATGGTTCTCCTATAAGCACATCAGGACAAACATATGAGATTATTAGCGCTATTGAGTTTCAATAATATTTCCACATTATAAATATCTGTCTAGGATAGTGAAAAATTACCATACTTCCTCCAAATACTTCTTACTAGAAAGGTGACTCTATGGAAGATGGATCAACTTTTAACAACACCCATGATACATAAATCTTACCCCAAGATGGTTTTAGAGACAACATTGATGTTATTCTTTGAATGTTTATATACTCCCAATAGTATAGTCTCAACCTAAAGGAATCATAGCTCCATCAATCTTCCACCTAAAAAATTCTCTTTGGAGATCATGGTCAACTCTTTCCTTCATATTGCATGCCAAAAGTATTCATAAATGTCAGCCATGAATATTTTTGTTTGTTGAGATGTCTACATGAAATTGATGGTAATTATTTGCACATATATTGCAGTTAAAGACCACAAGGTATAGCCTAGAAATGCTAAAACACATAGAATGTGTTACAACCTTACTAGTCTCACTCCAGTACCAAGCTCAAGATCTCCAAAAATGCTAGAGTACGAAACACTACCATTATAATAATATTTTTCAGTGGATACACTTAAAAATAATTAATTTCAATGAATCATATATTGATTTATTCCTTAATGAATACTAACATCTTCACAAAACTAAGGGAATTTTTGAAACTTACAAATAGTGCCACAAATCATTACTAAAATATGCAATTGGAACAATAATAAAGTCATTAAATTCAATTTCATACTTAAGTTAATGAGAAAAGAAAAATTTAAGACATCAATTGATGTAACACCCCAAACTTGCTTCCAAACCCCAAGCTTTCTCAAGGCTTCCTTAGGTCATTCACTTGACCCACTAGGGCTTCTACACACCCTATGCTTCCTAGGATCTTGCTCAAGAGATCCTATTCCTTTAGTTGGAGGCACACCAACAAAGTAACATCATTGCTCACTAGCCTTCCCCAGTCCACCATCAACCCTCAAGTCCACCTAGACCTCCAAGGGTGCTAACTAGTCATCTATGGTTTCTTTGGACTCCTTCTAACATCCAAGATTCCAAACAATTCTGATTTAATGGGTACATTCAACCCACAAGGCTTCTAGCACCAAAATGCTCCAAAAAGGCTACTAGGAAAATGCTCCAAATCCCAAAATACCAGAGGTTTCCAACGGTGGGAAGTGGCCCTAAGATCCCATTTTTTCAATGCAGCCCTGTTCAGGACAACAAATTGTCTAAAACAAAAATATTTTTTTTTAAACCACAACAAAATGATTGAAATGATAAAAAAAACTATATAAAAAGATTTAAAACAAAATTTTATAACTTTTACCACACAAATATCAGGCCATCCCATCCACTTCTATTGAAAAATACTTCAAATGCATAAAATCAGCAACAAAACCATGTGCAAAGTCCGTAAAAATGCAAAATTCCTCAAACCAACTTGTCCAACCTATAAAAATCCATCCATTTGACCTCTTATAGGCTCCCTCACATGAACTCAACCAATTTTTATGGTTATGGCCTTCAAACCAACCAATATGATAAAGTTGTCAAAATTGCAAGAAAAAGTTGCAATGTTGTCATGACAACATTGACAACTTTTGAGCAACTTTTGCTCTAGAGGAAATTAGACCCTCTAACTTGCTCCAAGGACCACATAGACATCTTAAATGATATATATGAACTCCAAAAACCTATTAAACCCTTTAAAATCCTATTTTGGTCACTTTCTCTCATTTTGGACCTAAATCACCTAGTGAGCAACTTTAGGCCTGTAGACCCATTTTGTATCCTTCTAGCTTAACCAACCTTACCTAAGGACTAGTCTAGTCCTATTATTGCACTAGTGATGTGGATAGAATCACTACAAGCCAAAAATAAGGAAATACCTATGTTTCAAACTTAGACTGCCTAGGTGCTCTTGCACCATACTCCCCTCCAACAATGAACTCAAGGTGCATCGGTTTGCAAAAAATCTAGAGGTATGCCAACCTTCTTGAAATCTATCTCAGCAACCCATGTAGCCTTTGAAACTAGTTTTTCCTTCCATTTGATGAGGTGTTCCATGTACACCTTATGCCTTGTAGTCTTCTTTACCCTTGAATCTAGTAACTTCTCTGCCTCAAGCTTGGTTACCTTAGGTGTTGTTGTAGGTTTAATGTCTTCTTGGATACTTGGACTAATCTAAGGTAAGGTACCTTTAAACTCCACCAAGTCTTGCACATTGAATATAGGGGATATGCCTAGATCACTTGGGAGCTCTATCTTATAGGCATTTGCTCCATATTTAGCCAATATCTTGCAAGGCCCTACTCTCTTCACCTGTAGCTTAGGAGGAATACCTTTTTGAAGCCTTGCTTTGTTCAAATGGACCATCACATAGTCTGCAATAGAAAACTAAACATCCTTCTTCTTTTCATCCACCTTGGCTTTGAGTTTTAGAGTGTTGTCTTGAATAGTCTTCTTGACTTGCTCCTAAATCTCCTTCATGGTTTGTACAAAGTCTTTAGCTTGACCACTAATTTGATCCATGTTTCCAAGACACCTTATTTCACACACACCTCTTGGATGCATGCCATAAACAATTTCAAAAGGACTCTTTCTGGTAGTCCTAGTCTTGCTATCATTGTAGGCATATTCCACTTGTGAGATGATAACATCCCAAGTCTAACCATACTCCTTAGTTAGGCACCTAAGAAGGTTGCCTAAATTCCTATTAACCACCTTAGTTTGACCATCAGTTTGAGGATGGTTAGCTGAACCAAAAGACATGTTAGTGCCAAGCTTATTCCATAAAGTCTTCCAAAAGTGACTCATGAATTTCACATCTCGATCTGACACAATGCTTAATAGAAGTCCATGAATCCTTACAACCTCTTTGAAAAAAAAATGAGTTATATGAATTGCATGATTAGTTATCTTACATGGAATGAAATGCCCCATTTTACTGAATCTATCAACAATAACATAGATGCTATCATATCATTTCTTAGTTTTAGGCAAACCTACAAAAAAATCCATCCTTACACAATCCCATGGCCGGTTGGGAATTGGTAGAGGCTAGTAAAGACCTGCATTGCTTTTTCCTCCTTTTGCCTTCATACACACCATGCATTGCTCCACATACTTGGTTACATCTTTGACCAATTTAGGCCCATAATAGAACCTTTTCACTAGTTCTATTGTCTTGTTGATACCAAAATGCCCACTCAAGCTACTATTATGCTTCTCTTGTATTAGGTTCTCTCTCATGAAACCTCTTGGAACACACAACTGATTACCCTTGAAAATTAATCCATTTTGCAATGTGAATTCTGAAAATTTTCTATGGAAGTGATTCTCAAAATTAGTACATACCTTGTATGCATCAGCAAAGTCATCGTCTTCTTTATAGAGGTCCTTAAAACACTCTATTCCAATGCTTTGGAGCTGAATCTCTTGAATAGTCAAGACTCTTCTACTTAAGGCATCAAAAACCTTATTCAATTGCCCCTTTTTCTTCTTTATGGTGAAGGTAAAAGCTTTCAAATACTCCATCCATTTCAAGTGCCTGTTACTTATCTTCTCTTGTGTATTAATATAACTAAGGGCTTGGTTATTAGTAAAAACAAAAAACTCTTTAGGCAGAAAATAGTGTCTCTACTTCCTAAGACACTGGACTAAGGCATACAATTCTAGATCATAGGATGAGTATTTCTTCTTTTCTTCATTTAGCTTCTCACTATAGAAGGCAACTAGTCTACCTTCTTGACTCAACACCCCACCCATTGCTAGGCCACTTGCATTACACTCTAAGGTGAACAAATTTTCAAAACTAGGCCATTGTAGGATGGGTTGAGTGGCTACTTGCTTCTTCAACATATCAAAGGACTTTTCAGCTTCTAAGGTCCACCTAAACTTAGACTTAACTCCCCCCTTTATGGTATCAAGTAGAAGTGCACAAATACCACTAAAATTTCTAGTGAATTTCGTATAAAATTGGGACAATCCATGTAAGCTTTTTACCTCAATGGTAGTGGTAGGTAGGCCAACTTAGGATAGCAAAAAATTTCTCCTTGTCCATATTCAAGGTTCCTTTAGACACCACAAAGCCTAGATACACCAACTCTTTCTTAAAGAAGTCACACTTCTCAAGGTTGATAGCTAGCTTCTCCTCATGAAGCCTCTTCAAAATCGCTTCTACATGCTTGACATGTTCCTCTTTGGTCTTGCTATAGATGAGGATATCATCCAAGTACACCACCACAAATCTACCTATGAAGTCTTTGAGCACTTACTTCATGAGCCTCATGAATGTGCTAGGGGCATTGGAAAGACCAAATGGCATCACAAGCCATTCATAAAGACCATCAGTAGTCTTAAATGCTATCTTCCATTCATCTCCCTCCTTTATTCTGATTTGGTGATACCCACTTTTCAAATCCAACTCAGTGAAATACATAGCACCTCCTAGACAATCCATAAGATCTTCAATTCTTGGAATATGAAACCTATACCTAATTGTAATGTGGTTAATGGCCCTTGAGTCAGTACAAAACCTCCATTTTCCTTCCTCCTTGGATGCCAAAAACACTGGGATTGCACAAGGACTTATGCTCTTTTGGATCAGACCTTGGTCCATCAACTCTTGGACTTGTCTTGCCACTTCAAGGTTCTGATCTAGAGTGAGCTTATAGGCTACCTTATTAGGCAAATATGCACCTGGTACAATGTCAATTTGATGACTTATAACCCTCCTAGGAGGTAGGGTAGCTGGGGTACCATCACTCACTATATCCTTATACTTTTCAAGAAAAGTTTGGACTCCAACCGGTAAGGGTTCCTTGACTAATTTTTATTCATTAGTGGACTTTAGTATCATTGAAAATCCTTGGCTCTCCTTATGCTTAAGGTCTTTTACAAACTTTTTCTCTCCACATAGCAGCACACTAGGCAATTGGGACTGTGGTTCTTCCCCTTCCAACAAAGACTGAATTTTTTAAGTCTTGGCTTCTTTTTTGAATGTTATGGTATTAGCCCTACCATCATACACCACCTCCCTATAAAATTTCCATGGCCTCCCTAGCAAAAGATGACAAGCATCCATTGGCAAAATATCACACAACAATCGATCTTTATAACTTTAAATTGAGAAGTCCACCCATGCTTGCTCATTCACTAGCATGCTTTGCCCTTTGTTAAGCCATGTGACCTTGTAAGGGTTGTAATGAGGTATCTTCTTCAGTTTTAGCTTTGTAACAGCCTCCTCTGATATTATATTATTAGTTTATCTCGAATCAACCACCACCTTGCATACTTTTCCTAGGATCTTGCACTTGATCCTAAACAATTCCCTCCCATGTCTAGGCTCATTAGGAGCTGGTTGCTTGATCAACACCCTCCTAAAAATGAGGTTCTCACCTTTTTTAGACTCAATATGATCTATATCAGCATCCTTGCAACTTTTATTATCTTCTTGTGCATATGCTAGCCTTTTATCTTGGCTTGACGAAGAGGGTTTGTCTGAGCACATATAGGTAGGATGGCTTAGTTGACCATAATTTTAACACTTCATTGTTGCAAAGTAAGAGCTTCTCCTACCTCCTATACCCCTACTTGATCCTCCTTGATTACCTCTCCCTCTATTATAACCACCTCTTGAAGAGTGGTCACTAGTTTGCTCCATGGGTTTTCTTTCTCCTTGGTTCTTTTGATCACTACCTTTGCCTTGGTAGCCTCCTCTTTGATTTTTCTGATTTTTTCCTTTTCCTCTATCTTTGAAGTTAGAATCTTCTTTCCTCTTGTTCTTTTCTTCTACCTTCAAAGCTATCTGATGACATTTTTGGATAGTGGTAGGGGCCCATAAGCTAAGCTCCTCTTGAATGTTCCACTTCAAGCCACCGAGATACCTTGCCACCTTGAGTGACTCCTCTTCTTGCTTCTTGGATCTCAAACCTAACCTATGAAATTATTTAGTATAGGAGGTCAAATCAAGATTTTTTTCTTCAGTCCTTGCCTTTTTTTATGGAGTTGGATCTCAAAGTCTTTAGGTAGGAAGTTCTCCTTGATTTTGCTTGCCATAACACTCCAATTTGCAATTGGATTCTTGCCCATGCTGACTCTTTCATCTTGTAAATACTTCCACCATGTTAAGGCTTAGCCTTTAAGCCTTGACTTAGCCAACTTAACTTTCTATGCCTCTGAGATACCCTCACACTCAAAGTGGTTCTCCATACCCTCTAACCAATCCATAACTACATCAATATCCATCTTACCACTAAAAAGTAGAACTCCTTCCAAGGCTTTACCTCCCAAGGCTTTGATTGCCTTCAAGAAAGGTTCTTCTTGCAAGATAGGATTAGGTTTAGGTATGATGTCTTCCTTTGCTACCTTCTTACCCTTCCCATCTTCTTCTTCTTCCCTTTTCCTGGCTTCCTCTACAACTGCATCCAGTTTTTGCTTCACCTCTTCCAATGCTTCTTCAAGAAGCTGATTTCTTTTTCTTTTCTCATCAACCTCTTTAGCTAACTCCACATTAGTCTCCATCATGGATTCTCCTACTGATTCTTCAATAGCTTCAGACATCCACTACTTTTTCCCAAATCTTTAACTCACTCTGATAACACTTTGATGTAACACCCCAACCTTGCTTCCAAACCCCAAGCTTTCTCAGGGCTTCCTTAGGTCATTCACCTGACCCACTAGGGCTTCAACACACCCTATGCTTCCTAGGATCTTGCTCAAGAGATCCTATTCCTTCAGTTAGAGGCACACCAACAAAGTAACATCATTGCTCACTAGCCTTCCCCAGTCCACCATCAACCCTCAAGTCCACCTAGACCTCCAAGGGTGCTAACTAGTCATCTATGGTTTCTTTGGACTCCTTCTAACATCCAAGATTCCAAACAATTCTGATTTAATGGGTACATTCAACCCATAAGGCTTCTAGCACCAAAATGCTCCAAAAAGGCTACTAGGAATTAGCCCTTCTAAATAGCCGGCAACAAGATTTCTTGGAAAACTTATTAACAACCCTACAAAAAAATTATATTTATGGATAACATTTTTGGAGTACCTCAAGATTCTATAATTTTCCAACCCTCAAAATGTTTGTACAACCAAAGTACAAAATTTGGCTAAAATGAGGGTTTCAAAGGCTTTATCGCTATTGTGATAGAAAACCACCTTAGAAACCTTTCCAAGACCTCTCCTCTGGACTGGAGCAAGGTTAGAACTTCTCCTTAATTTTTTTGTGGCCAGATTGAGGCATTTGAACTCTCAATCCCCTCCATACCTTGTTTTTCTGACTGTGATCCCTAGTCAAGTTGCATTTGGTTTGCCTAGGGCATCACATTAAAAGTGCTTGCTGCTGTTTTTAGGGGCCCTCCTTCTTGGTACATAATGTACATGGACCTTAATTCAAAATAAAAAAATACCAGAGGTTTCCAATGGTGGGAAGTGGCCCTAAGATCCCATTTTTTCAATGCAGCCCTGTTTAGGACAACAAACTATCTAAAACAATTTTTATTTTTTTAAACCACAACAAAATGATTGAAATGATCAAAAAAAATATACAAAAAGATTTAAAACAACATTTCAGAACTTTTCCCACACAAATATCAGGCCATCCAATCCACTTCTATTGAAAAATGTTTCAAATGCATAAAATCAGCAACAAAACCATGTGCAAAGTGCGTACAAATGCAAAATTCCTCAAACCAACTTGTCCAAACTATAAAAATCCATCCATTTGACCTCTTATAGGCTCCATCAAGTTCACTCAACCAATTTTTATGGTTATGGCCTTCAAACCAACCAATATGACAAAGTTGTCAAAATTGCAAGAAAAAGTTGCAATGTTGTCATGACAACATTGACAACTTTTGAGCAACTTTTGCTCTAGAGGGAATTAGACCCTCTAACTTACTCCAAGGACCACATAGACATATTAAATGACATATATAAGCTCCAAAAACCTATTCAACCCTTTAAAATCCTATTTTTGTCACTTTCTCACATTTTGGACCTAAATCACCTAGTGAGCATGATCTGATTAGGATCTAGGACTATTACAGAGGAATGCTTAACATTATTACATAAAGTAAAATTTCAAAGCATTAATTAGCAAATTAACACAACTTAAATGCTTAAATGAACAAAGCATAATAAGGTAATGACTGAAAGAAAGAGAGTAGAGAGACATAAGACAAAACATGATTGATAACGGAGTTCATCCGGGAAGGACTACGTCTCCCAGTCCAGCTTCAATAGGGGGACCGATCCGATTTGCTCCAAAATAAATTACAAGTGTTCAATATCTTCCCTTCAAGCACAATTGCAACATTAATCTCCAATGTGCAGGAATAATCATCAAGTCTCCAAGATCATAATCTCCTTCTCATCACCTAGATGCCTTTCCAAAGCCTACTACCCCCATTTTATACATCAAATTTAGCCAAAAATGGGCTAAAAAAATTAACAAACATAATCCCCCATTTTGGTTACATATTTCGAATTTACCCCTTTTACCATTATTTTGTTATGATTTGACACCAAAATTAAGGGTTTGTTTTCAACAAATACCTTTAATTAAATAACCTTGGGCGGATTTGTTATGAATAGATAACAACTCTTCCCTTGATACTACATATGCCATAAATAGCCCATTGGTTGGCCTTAATTTTAGGAGGCCAATGGTTAGGAGTTCAACTCTCATTATCCCATTCCTTTAATTCGAATTAAATAGCTATTTGAATTCAAATTTGAATGTTTTCCCTCTCTTTATGATTTTGTGATGTCATGCTAACGTCATCGAAATCCATACTTTTACTAGAATTTGAAACCATTATAACTTTTATATCTGATCTCCATTCTTGATGAAACAAATGCCATTGGAAAGCTTTTGACGAGCTCTTTCATTTGGAATCCATTGTCAAATACTTTTGAGATGATTATTTTTTTACCCTTTTACGACCTGTGGTCCCAGTTTGATCAAATTTTGACCAGTCATAATTTTTGCACTTGAACTCCAATTTTTCTCATTTGAGTTATGTTGGAGTCAAAATTGTGAACACTTTGTAATGATGTTGATTCTAGGAGCATTGGGGACATTTTACTTTTCAGTAATTTTTATCCCCTGGATCAAGCCTCCCCACTGAAGAGCTTTCAGACCTTCAAAAGTTTGGATTACTCAGAAAGAAGGTGATTGTATAGTTCCCTCACTTTACCAATCTCCATCCATCTTTCCTTGCTTGGATGCATCCCCTTTAATCCCACTCGGAGGTATTCAACTGGTCCTCTTCTTGAAGTTCTGACATTCCTATCTAGGATAACATCTTTTGGCAATTCAAACATATACTCTGGTGATAGATCATCAACTGATGGAACCTGAACACTAATGTCTTCATCCAAGATCATTGGAGGCTCATACAACTTCAGATTCTCAACATTGACAACTGAGTAAATTTGCATGTATGGAGGAAGATTAAGGTGGAAAGCATTGGTACCAATCTTTTCCAAGATCTCAAAAGGACCATACCTGATAGGCTTGAGCTTCCTTCCTTCACCTTGCATTCTTTCCATACTAATATGTAACCAAACTTTGTCACCAACTTGGAATTGGTGATCGATGCGATGCTTATCATGGTGAGCCTTGTATTTTGCTTGGCTCTACTCTAACTATGCTTCTACTGCCTGATGGATTGCTTGGACCTTCTGGATGAACTTTAAAGCCTTTTTTACATGATGGCGTCCATCTACAACATTGTTCTTCCCAAAAGCAAAATCCATTGGTGTCTTAGGCAAGTAACCGAAGCAAGTCACAAAAGGAGACCTCTTTGTAGAAGAGTGTGTCGCATGGTTGTAAGCATGCTACACATAGTGAATAATTTCATCCCACAACTTAGGATGCTTGCTGCAGTAACCTCTAAGTAGATGCACAACTGTTTAGTTCACTACCTCTGTCTGTCCATCGGTTTGTGGATGGAAGGCTGTACTCTTCTTCAACTTAGTGTCCATGAGTCCCCACAAAGATGACCAAAATTCCCCTAAGAATCGAGAATCTTGATCTGATACAATAGAAGTGGGTAACCCAAAATGAACCCATACATTTTGAAAGTACAAATGAGCAGTCAATTCAGTAGTAACTTTCTTTTTACAAGGCATTAAAATACACATTTTGCTGAATCGATCAACTACTACATATAAATAATCATGACCCTTCCTAGACATAGGTAAACCTCCCACAAAGTCCATAGACACACTTTCCCATGGACGGGATGGTACAGGTAATGGTGTATACAAACCCAATTTCCTATTACTTGGTTTGCTAGTTGCAAACATTACACATCCTTTTATATACTTAGTGACAGTTTCCTGCATACGAGGCCAATATTGCAATTGAGCTAATGTCTTACTTACCCTGAAATGCCCTGCAATCAAAGAGGTGTGTGCTTCATAGATTACATGTGCCTGTTCATCTTTAGGAATGCATAGTTTTCCCAAGTGGTACAACAAATTATCATGCACATAGTAATCTTTCTCTTCCACATGTTTACCCTGGATTAAAGCTGCATAGATATCCTTAAAGTTTTCATCATTAGCATATTGTTCCTGGAAACTTTCATGAACCATAGAACTATTTTGAAGGATTATTAAAGCATTGTGAATAGGAGGTCTAGAGAGCATATCTACTACTTTGTTATGGGAACCCTTCTTATACTTAATTACCAAATGAAACTGTTGTAGAAAACCTAGCCACCTAAAGTGCCTACTTTGTTGCAACTTAGATTGTGAGTGCAAGTATTGTAGTGGCTGGTGATAAGTGTGGATTATAGTTTCCTTTCCCATTAATTAGTGCTTCCATTTTTTAACACTCTGAACTAAAGCATGAAGTTCTTTATCATACGTAGGATAGTTACTTACTGCTCCTGAAAAAGTTTCAGAGTGATAGCAGATTGGTTTACCTCCTTGCATGAGTAGAGCTCCCATGGCAAACCCACTCGCATCTGTCTCAATCTCAAATGGTTGATATAAATCAGGTAGAGCTAACACTGGTGTAGTACTCAACTTGTTCTTCAAAGTATCAAAAGCCTTCTATTGCGGACCTCCCCACTAAAAAGTTGCCTTGGTACTGGTTAATGCATGCAACGGTGATGCAATGAAAGAGAAGTTTGCAATGAACTTCCTCCAGTACTAAACTGCACCTAAGAAACTCCTGACTTCTGTAACTGTACTTGGCTTAGGCCATTTTACAATACATTCAACCTTCGCAGGGTCTACTTTTAATTGACCATTCCCTATGACATAGCCTAAGTACACTAAGGATGTCTTTGCAAATTCACATTTTGACATCTTTACATAGAGTTTTTCTTTTCTCATTACATCAAGTACTTTCTTTACATGAATTACATGATCATCCCAAGACTTACTAAATACAAGAATATCATCTAAATAGACTATGACAAAATCATCAATAAAGGGATGAAAGACATCATTCATGACTCTCATGAATGTAGCTGGTGCATTACAAAGCCCGAATGGCATAACCAACCACTCATAAAGTCCCTGTTTTGTCTTAAAAGCATTTTTCCAAATATCACTTTCTGCAATTCTTATTTGATGATATCTGCTACGTAAGTCTAACTTAGTGAAATAAATTGCATGTTTCAATTGATCAAGTAAATCATCAATTCTAGGAAGAGGGTACTTGTTCTTTACCGTTATCTTGTTGAAAGCCCTATAGTCAATGCACATTCTCCGAGTCCCATCTTTCTTTGGAACCAACACAATAGGAGAACCACAAGGAGAAGTACTAGGACATATAACTCCTTTCTTGACTAGCTCTTGAACTTGCTTCTTGATTTCTTCATTCTACAACACTGATAAGTGGTACATGTCAATATTAGGAAGCGGTGCATCTTTTTGCAACTGAATCTCATGTTGTATCTCTCTCTTAGGAGGCAATCCTTTCGGTTCCTGAAATAAGTCATCATAAGCGGAAACAACTTTGACCATTTCAGCCTTATGTTTTGGATCACATCCCTTAAATGCCTCAGATGTTTCATCTTCTTTGGCTTTTACAAGCATTAACACAAAGTTCTTACTAGAGTTGACTAACCTTTTCATTTGACCAGCATTGACTAATGCTAGATTAGTCTTAACCTTATGTACCCATACAATGTATTCAATATTGTCTTTAAACAAATGATACTTATTTTCCCCCCGATAGAAGATAGCCTGTCGATCATACAAATAGGGACTCCCAAGTACAAGACCACAAATATCTAAAGGGACTACATCAGCTTCTACCTCATACACAAAGTTTGCAGTGATAGCAAATCTTAACTTGCATTGTTTAGTTACTTGTAACTGTGCATCATCGCAAACCCATCCAAGAGGATATGGTTTTGGATGAGGTGTTGTAGTCAAGTTAATCTTTTTAACAACTTCCTCAAATATCAAATTAACTTGAGAACCTATATCAAATAATGTATCAACCTTAGTATGCTTGATAACAACTCGGATGTGAAATAATTCATTTCTTTGCTTATCATTCTTAAGAGAAGATTCTTTACTTGTACTTGCACTTATACTAGAAGAACTTGTAGTTGATGAAAGAGATATACCTTTTCCTTTACCTTGAATCCTGGTAGCAACAATCTTTGTCTCATCTCCAGAGTCAGATCCAAGATCTTGTTGAGTTATAGTAGTAGTCTTTTGTTTTCCTTTTTTTCCACCATATCGCTTTGGCCTCTTTTCAGGATGTAGCTTCCAACACTTAGAATCATCATGCCCTTCTTTCTTGCAATGTGAGCATGTGGGTTTCTCACCCTCTTTCTTTACTGTTGCTGTCTTTTTACCCTTTCCTTTTCCTTTGGACTTTTCCTTAGACTTAGATGGTTTTTTATCAAACTTATCAATGAAAGTGCCCTTACCCCTTGATTCTAAATGTGTTTCTTGGACACATACTTCATCCAAATTACAAGGATCTAGGACAAGAATAGAATGCCTTAGGTAAGAATGAAGACCACCTATGTACTTGAGTAAAGTGTCTTGGGTATATAATGGTACATTTAATGAAATAGCCTTTTTACAAAATTCATGGGTGTAATCCTGGACAGACTGACCTTTCCCTTGCCTAAAATGTTGCCAGTTCATCATTAACTGTTGCATATGGCCTAGGGGGTAGAATTGCTTCTTTAAAGCAGTAACAAATTCTGACCAAGACAAATTAAACTTACCATGCTGTGAAGTTTCATCCCGAGACCTACACCACCTAACCGAAGAGTGGCTAACTGAATTCTATCAACATCATCTACAAGGTTTTGAACTCTACAATAGACTTCTACTTGCTGAATCCAGTCATCTAGTTTTTTGGCATTTAACTCCCCACAATATTTTGGCAAGTCAAACTTTACATCTAACTTGATTCGAGGCTTATGTCCACCCTTAAAAATATTAGAAGACTCAGAATGGGTAGAAGAAGGAGAAGAGGGGGGAGAAGGAGATGAGGGAGAAGAAAGAGAAGATGGAGGTGTCTTTGGTGGATCATGATCATTGCCTTTCTTTTTCCCTTTGTCCTTTCGAGCTGCACGTCTTTGCATCTTCTCTTCTCTTTCTTGTACCAAAACTTCTACCATTGTCTAAAAATTCTGAAGAGTCTTTTGAATACTCTTATCTTGAAAAGCTTGTCCACCACCTTCATCTACCATATGTGATGTTGGTTTAGTCCTTCATTTTCCAATCTTAGGATTGTATTCTCAAGCTTTCCTTCACCTTTCTCAATCCTGGATCTTGTTAGCAATCAAATCTGCAATACTAATCCAACAAAAGCTTTGATACCAAATTTGATTTGATTAGGATCTAGGACTATTACAGAGTAATTCTTAGCATTATCACATAAAGTAAAATTTCAAAGTGTTAATTAGCAAATTAATACAACTTAAATGCTTAAATGAACAAAGCATAATAAGGTAATGACTGAAAGAAAGAGAGTAGAGAGACATAAGACAAAACACAATTGATAACGGAGTTCATCCCGGAAGGACTACGTCTTCGGGTCCAACTCAAATAGGGGGACCGATCCGATTTGCTCCAAAATCAATTACAAGTGTTCAAGATCTTCCCTTCAAGCACAATTGCAGCATTAATCTCCAATGTGCAGGAATAATCATCAAGTCTCCAAGATCATAATCTCCTTCTCATCACCTGGATGCCTTTCCAAAGCCTACTACCCCCATTTTATACATCAAATTTAGCCAAAAATGGGCTAAAACAATTAACAAACATAATCCCCCATTTTGGTTACATATTTCGAATTTACCCCTTTTACCATTATTTTGTTATGATTTGACACAAAAATTAAGGGTTTGTTTTCAACAAATACCCTTAATGAAATAACCTTGGGCGGATTTGTTATGAATAGATAACAACTCTTCCCTTGATATTACATATGCCATAAATAGCCCATTGGTTGGCCTTAATTTTAGGAGGCCAATGGTTAGGAGTTCAACTCCCATTATCTCATTCCTTTAATTCGAATTAAATAGCTATTTGAATTCAAATTTGAATGTTTTCCCTCTCTTTATGATTTCGTGATGTCATGCTAACGTCATCAAAATCCATACTTTTACTGGAATTTGAAACCATCATAACTTTTATATCTAATCTCCATTCTTGATGAAACAAATGCCATTGGAAAGCTTTTGGCAAGCTCTTTCATTTGGAATCCATTGTCAAATACTTTTGAGATGATTATTCTTTTACCCTTTTACGACCTTTGGTCCCAATTTGACCAAATTTTGACCAGTCATAATTTTTGCACTTGAACTCCAATTTTGCTCGTTTGAGTTATGTTGGATTCAAAATTGTGAACACTTTGTAATGATGTTGATTGTAGGAGCATTGGGGACATTTTACTTTTCAGTAATTTTTATCCCCTGGATCAGAACAACTTTAGGCCTATAGACCCATTTTGGATCCTTCTAGCTTAACCAAGCTTACCTAAGGACTAGTCTAGTCCCATTATTGCACTAGTGATGTGGCTAGCATCACTACAAGCCAAACAAAAAGAAATACCTAGGTTTCAAACTTAGCCTGCCTAGGTGCTCCTGCACCATCAACTTAATATTTTTTATTTAATTTAATTTTCAATATCACAACAAAGAGACATTACACAATAACTTAACTACGTGTATCAGACCCAAAGCATTAAAAAAGTAAGTTTCCATAAGATCAAAGTGGAAGTAACAATCTTAAACTATATTAGTTGGAACATAAAAAATTCTTTAAGTTTCATAATGGACTAAACCTTAGTTGGCTGAGTAGGGTAAATAGGTGATCAAATTGGCCAAAATAGAATAAAAAAACTTGCTAATTAAAGTAGAAGAAAATTGATTTCATATTTGAGATCATCCTAAAAGAGGGGCAGAGAGTGGATACTGACCATACTTTCCTGGAAAAATAATGGAGTCCTCCTAGCTCATCATTATCAAATCTAAAAAGTTGTTAGACCCTACTATACTTGGATTGTACCTTGCATCTCTCAACTAAGTAATATATCACACACTATATTTTCTAGTTAAAAATAATAATTAATATTGAGCTATACTAAATCATCTATCTGACCAACCTGTTTAATTCAAGTCGACTCATAAGTTAAATACATACATGTTGATGGGAGAACTATCAGACATTATTTACACACTGAGTAAGGCCTTGGATAAAGAGATCAAATCAATAATAGTACGAAGACATCCCATGATATAATCACTCCCTTCTAAGATATTTAGTACTCTAGAGAATGATTATGTTCAATTTTTTTTTTATCATACTTTAGTTTTATCATAATATTTCTTGATTTCTTTAGCTGAGGTGACTACAAAGAAGATATATAATCAAAAAATCCATTCAAATAATTTGTAATTATTTCATGGAAGAAATAGGTATAATAAGAAAGTGTTGCATTATCTTAGGTACCAAGAGGTAATTACATGCATTCTTGAAGAATTTCAAGGTCAAAAGTTCCATTGAACAACACAAGTTCATAAAATAGAACAATGAACTACATTTCCACAAATAATTTTTGTCTAACTATAATCTTTTCATAGTGTTAGAATCATTTTCTAGTTTTTAATTAAGTAAAGTTATAGGCTATTGAAAATGTTCCACCATTTTCCTTTTTTCTATACAATCACTTGTAAGTAAGGGCATTTGTCTTTGTAAGGAATTGAGGATTTAGTTATAGTTGTATCTATCTTTAGCACCTAATAATTGTCAAATAGTTTACTAATTTAGCTGATAGTTAGACAAATAACTATGGGATTCTCAGCCTACAACTATTCTATTGAATACAATATTTTGGATAAACTAATGTGGAGGTTTTGTGTTTATCTTTATTTCTATCCTTTGATGGTTAATGATATTTTGAATTTTATTAGTATTATAGATTTAATTTCATGTGAAATTGGTTTGAGACCAAAAGGTTCTATATTCCTATAGAAAGATGTTTCTTTAGGTGGAATAGAGATGCAAGTTTCTTGTTCTTTATGACAGAAAAATAGAGTTTTGTTACAAGGGCCATATATCACAATTCAACCATTGGATGTGGCTAATTTTTGAATATTTTTTGGAGGGTCAAGTTTTATAAAAATTCAATGGTGTGATTGAGGAAATTAATTCAGCTTAGAAATTTATGAATGTCTATATATAGATCTATAAATTTGTCATCAAAATGATAGTAATAGTAATGTGGATATGGAGATATAAGTTTTGATTGTTGATTATATTCAAAGTATTAGAAATGATTCATTAAAGACTTTAATGAGTACCTTTATGTTTAGAGTACCCCAATCAACAATTTCTCTTCATATTGTGTACATGGACAATAAAAACTAAGATATAGAATGATTAACATGTTGAGTTATTAATCAAAGTTATTGAAGACTATGATTTGATTGATGTTGTTAATGGATATTTTCACTATTGATGAGTTATTTTTAGTCTAAATATTTTAAGTAAGTTAATTGAATATTGGTAATGCTTCCCCTTACTAAGACTAATGTTGATTATTGCAAGGTTTACTATTTTATGTGAGCAACAGTGTACACTAAAACTATGATCAACATATATAGAATTTGGAAAGATGAACAATAATGTTCTTGGATGAGTATGGATGGAATGTAATGGTAAAGGTCATGATTAAAACTATGGTTCAAATCTATTGAGTGTTTTGATTCCTTGAAATGGATAAATTAGATGTTGTTTGTGTACATGTTAAGTTGTTGATTGGGTGTGGTTCAACATCTTGATGAAATAGATGTCTTGGATCCTAGTATGGTTAAGGATCCTAATGAAGATTTGATAATGGTTAAGTTGAGATGATGAAAAGGGATTGCTTTATTTATTATGCCTCTAAAAAATCAATACATTATGTTTTTGATTGCATTAGATAGATTCTAAGGATTGATTGACGTGACATATTATAAGTTTGGTCATGAATATTGTATATGTGAAATGTAGGCCTTAGATTCTCACACACACTTCAACACGGTTTTTACCTAAGAGATCATCCTAGAATGAACATTGAATTGTTCATCTGAGTAATCCAACAGTGTGACTTGTTGCCTTCTAACTAGAAGAATTTTGCCTTTTCTCTTAGACCAAGAAGTAGGCAACCAAACCTTTTACTATGAAGGATTTATGCAGCTATATGATAGTGAAATTAATCTAAATGAGAATGAAATTTAATCTAATAATAGATCAAATAAAATTAAGCTATACGAGTATATCTTAATCTATATGATATTAATACGAAGAAATGAAAGGTATAAAAATATTAAGCAAGTGAGTAAGTATTTTGATAGTAATTCGATGCAATTCAATTCCAACCCCTAAAATGAGGAATTTAAAGCATCTTAAATAGAATTCCCAAATCAACCAATGGTCAAGATCAATTTAGATCAATGGTCAAGATTAAAGCTAAGATTGAGTCAAGATGGAAGATTCCCAGTGTAGGTGCAGTTAATTAACACAAATCCTAAGTATAATAAAGAGTTAATTGGAATTCACCTGAGTGTGAGAATAAGTTGATTAAGTTAATTCCAATTCTAGAGATAGATCACTTAGAATTCCCATTCTTGAACTGAAGAGAAGAATTTGGAAGGTTATTTAATTTAATAAAATGAGATATGACATCATAAATACATATTTTAATTAATTGAGTAATTAAACCCAATAATTAAAGTGAGGGCATTATTAAATTAAATATATTTAATTCCCTTGTACATTAGCTAAATGAAGTAATTTAATTTAATTAAAGTATGAACACTTATAATTAAATTAAATTTAATAAATAGGTTTAATGTAGCTAATTCAAGTCGATACTTAGGAATTAAATAGAGAATGTGATTAATGCAAATTAGGGTTTTATACATCTAACACGTAGGTGAAGTAGTGATAATCAACATTAGAATTGCCTAGTAAAATAGGACTTAGGGTTGATCAAAATATACCAGAATTGATTAACATGGCAATGTGCCAATTTTGGGGTATTACAAATATGTCAAGAATGATGGTTGGATCAGCATGATTCTATAATATTTAAGGTTTTGGTAGATGTTCTGCATCACTCTTAAGAGTGTATAGGACCATGATTTGGTAGTAGGCTAAATTATGATTAATGGTGTGAATTCCTTATAATACAATCAATCATGGCTACCACATTCATAAAATTAGAAACATTTTCCAAATCACCATTGTAATTCTTGCCATGAGTCATAGGTATTGATGGTGACTTTCCCTTGGAGAACCTTGGGGTTTGCAATGGTGGTGTGATCCTTGAATGTTCATAAATGCTAGGCAGTAACTTCTATGAGGAGTTTGTTAATGATCTAAGGATTTCTTGGTTAGCAACTACTCCAAAGCAATGTGGCCAATTGGGTTATAATTGAAACTACTGATCATACATACTATGGAGAAATTTGATGTATAACATAGGTTTCATGGGTATGTGTACCCACACCCGTATGATGAGCACCCACATACCCAAGTATTGGGTACATGTACCCCAAGGGTTGGGTACTTAGTGGAAAGCATCATTTCTAAGAGACTTGAATTAGATTTCTTATTTTTGTTTCCATTTTGTTTTTGCATATTATCTCATTGTTTATAAATCTTAATTCAATACACAATCAATCCTAGCCTTTGATATAATATTGATTAATAGTTAAATTTATCATTGTTCAAGCCTGAAGTTTGTCATTTGCAATATGTCATTGTTATATTATTTATAATCTTTGTGTTAATGTTTAAAGTCTTCCTTCTTTATTCTATGTCTAAACATTTATCATATATTATTATTACAAATGTATTGCAAATGTGAAATAAAATAATAAATTACATCTGCAAACTTTACTACGGTTCTTGTTTTGAAAAATCATTGACATGACTCATATTTTCAAATTTTCTATAGTATATTAAATTATATTTTTTAAATAATTGATGTGCCCAAACAACCCTATACCCATAAAACCTTGTAAATACTCAAATTTTCCCATTCAAGAGTACAAACAAATAATGTACATTGTGTTTTTGTAAGAGATCTTGAAACTTAGTTTGTTGTTTATACTTTTCATCCACTGAATATGAATTTAGGCCCATAAAAAGAACACCAATGTTTAACCTACTCTTGGAATTTTGTATCCTTCTATCCCTCAATAGATACTGAAAAAATTTAATTATGAGAGGGGTATCCTTGCATCATACCTTATTTTAATACATCCCTAGTAACTTTTCCAATGGCATAAAAATTTTCAATATTTCTAAAGAAATGCTAATCTACAAGAGCACATTAAAGAAAAATGATTCTCATTTATTAAACAATAAAAAACATAATATATGCATGGAAAATTTCATATTTAGAAACAACATGTACATGTTATAATACTACCTACTTATGTGGTGGAATGTGCGAGAAAGTTCGCATGTTATCTAACATGTCAAAAAGCTTTACAATAATCACCTAGACCTAAAATCCAAAGTGCAAGTGTTAAACAAAAAAATATAACCCAATAATTCTAAATAATACTCTTCTTTAAAATCTCTACCTCTTCTATCATGCCAAGAAACAATGTCCACAAGTCATTGGTTTAACATCTTGTGTAGAGTTTATCAAATTTGTACATTACAACTTGCCAAGTTTAGAAACTTACAAGATTCAAGCATTAACATATGGTGCTCTTCCAATATTAGAATCCTAACACAATTTTACTTTAAAAGTATAATATTTGACAATTAAGAAACTTTTTTCCCCTCTATGAGCAATTGGACCAGACTCATATACTATTCTTTCAAAATTGACAACATTATTGTCTTCCATGGTATCATGCAACAGACTTGCTGCAATTGATTCTCAATCTGGTTCCTATAATGATACATAAAATGAATGTAACTATAAATAAATTTTAAAAGAAATATCAAATACAATATGTTGGTGTTTTCCAACTATTAAGCAATAAAATACTTAATACCAAGATGACAAAGATCACAATATCTAAGGATAATCTATTTCCTATAAACAATTATATATGCTTCATATCTAGACCCAACTTCAACAAAATCATGACATATTTTCTACTCTTTAGGCTCTGCAAAACCAAGGTGGATATACCTAAGGGATAGAATATTCTCAATCTAATACTACACACATTTTTTACTCATTCCATGACAATTCACAACAATACATATCCCTTATAATAGATTTGGTCACAATTCTTCTCCATTTTACAAATATTTCTGGGCAATAGTAGCTAATTAAGACTCAAAAATTATATGCAAATAAGTGCTAACTAGCTTTGATACTCTTCAAATAGTAAAGTAAAGTTGATTTTGATTTTAGACTTGGTGCTCATTCATGATCTCTCTATCTACAGACTAGATTAAGTAGATTATTGCCTCATCCATTGGGATTCAAAGTCTACTTCAATTTACAAATCTAATTGATTGCATTTCAATCAATACTATTAGCAATTCTTACTAAAATTCATTCTTATAGACATCCCTCCTATTACCATAGAAGCTCTATCAAATTCACTAGAGCATTTACTTAATTCATTGAATCGATATCAATAATGAATTGACATACAACCTAAAGTGAATTGCATTCAATTGGGCAAGCTTTGCTTATACAACATCAAAATGACTAGGTAACAAAAATGGAGAATTTTTTTAGCAAGAATAGATATGGGGACAGTTCATCTTTGTATTAATTTCCTTTGAAAATTGTATACAATTGTAATAGAACTCAGAAAGACTCAAGAAAATACATTTGAATCATGTAACATTAATGTATTCTAAAAAATTTATAGAGAAAATACATCACAAGGTTTGCACCAATAACTAGACCAACAAATATTTATATAGACTAAAATTATACAATAAATTAGACCCTTTCTGTAGCCCTACAATCTCACTTATATAGAATGAGATGCAACAAGCTTCAAGCTTAGAGAACTAACAACTATCCTATAGAAAAAATATTTTTACAATTGTTGTTGTCATAAAAGACAAAATTTTGTGCAACAAAAAAGATTTTGCATCATAATATTCCTTTCGTGGGGCTGCTTTCTATTTACACCCTTTAGGACACTACAAACTCCATGATTGGTTCTTTTATCACTCTCATTCATCGGCGTATGTAGACATTAGGCTTGCCAATGATGAATACTTCTTTAATATCTACAACTTTACTTCAACTTGAGGATCTTTACTGGCATCCTCATGAACTATCAAAAAAACAATAATTTTTGAATCCTCTTCTACCACATCATCAACTAGGACCATGATGCTCTCTTCTTGAATTGGTTGCTCCTCTTTGTCTTGCCCTGCATGTTCTGATGTGTCATCCTTTTGGCTTTCTTCCTAATTAGCAATCATAAGTGGTTGTTCTATTTCTATTGTTTAGGGTGATTTCTCCACTTTTCTTTCTTCTTTTGTGAGATCAATTATTTGATCCCCTTCATGGCCCACATTCTCTTCTCCTATTTCCACCTCTTCTGAAGACAAGAGTTCTTCCTTCCATTTATTGAAAATAGTATCATTAGGCCAATCAAAACTTAGGATTTCTCACTGCTTTTTTATTACAAAACCTCCTAATTGCTCTATTTCAAAAAAATCCTTTCTAATAATATTATAAAACAATTTTACCCTGATCAATTCTTCATTAGTCATTGTCCATAGTACATGCCCTTTTTCATTGACAACATGATTCATTCTATTGCACAATATATCATCTAATTCCTTTCCTCATTCTTCCTTTTATTTTATTTTATCACTTCTTTTAAGGGCACTAGGAAAGAGATCAAACTTTTTTGTTGTATACTTAGAAAGACAAACCATGATTCTCCTTTGAAGAAAAACCTTCTTCTCATCAAATTCTATCAGATTATTAATTATACCAAAAAATTTCTCTATTTGATCACGTGACAAATTGATGACAGAGATGCACATAGCTATAATATCATTGTCCCTTTCCTTCCATCTCTATACAATGGGCTTTAATGTATATTCATCTCTCTTTATTTCATCTCACATTTCTATAATTCTTTCCAACTGATCATAGAAAATTGGCTAGTCAATCCTATCTATCAAATACCAAATGGTTTTCCTAAGTTTCTCTTCATATTGATTATTTAGTTCAATCTACATTTCATATAATTTGTTCTTTTCCTCATTAAAGTCCTTTATAGTATAGAACTTTGGCCTCTGTGGGGTATCTAATAACTCAACAATGGGGGTGGATTTGAATGGCTCAATTGGGGGATGAGGGCGATATGCAATTCTTGGTCTGCTGGACTCCTCAACTTTCCTTTTTCCAAGCTATTTGTCCATTTGAGATACTTGGTTTTAAAGTAGTTGTATTATGTTTCCTCTCTCCTCATATGCCTTGAGTATTTCTTCAAATTTAGCATTGAGTTCTAAAAATTTATCCTTCTCTTTATCTGATACCACACTCCCAAAGGCTAACTTCTCTTAAGCCATCTTGGTGACATCTCCACTGTGCACTTCATTAGCTTTGTATACTATAAGAGTACTAGTATCTTAAACACTTGAAATTTCTTGCATCCTACTCTCGTTTCTTTTTTCAATGGACCAAATGACTAGGGCTTGGTGATCATTACTAAATTTCACCCCTCTATGTACTTGTAGAATTTCTTCTCAAGTCCTATATTCTACATTTTTCTCTTTCCTAACAAAATAAAAAATCATAGCATTAGCTATGTCCCACTCTGGAAAAACTAAAACTTTTGATTCCTTGACTAACTGTCTCCCAACCTTAGGTGCTAAATGAGAAAAATCTTCCAAAAATTTGGCTTTCACTCTTCCTCAATTTTAGAGTCCAATTTTTTTGGTTGGTCTATTTTTATTTCTTTACATTTCTCCTCAAAATTGCCTATATTTTTCCTCCACAAAAATTGTGCAAAGTGTTAGAAATAATCAAGACTTGCTAATTTACTAAGAAGGGAGGGGTGAATTAGTAACTTCAAAACTTTTCATTATTTTACCACATAACAATGTAAATCATTCACCATAGATTCATTTTCTTTACTGCATGCATAAGAACTGAAAGATAAAACACATAACACATAGAACATAGAATTTTGGTGACCCAGAAACCTTCCAAGTAGAAAGTAAAACTTGGGGGGGATGATACCCACAAAACTACACTATTGTAGCATAAAGTTTTCCTCTTAAGGCTTACATTGACCACTTCTAGTGATCAGCCCTGTTAGGAGCAAATAAGTCTGTTATGTCCACCTTGTTAGAGGATTTACAAACATACAATGAAGTATGCACTCCGTTAGGAGATTTATACAAAGATTATTGAGTCCACCTTGTTAAAGGATTTAGAATTGATTCACCTATTAGGATGAAGTAGGGGATCTTACTTACAACTGATTTTTGATTAGAACCTTTAAGCATTAATCACCTCATGTGATAGATATCTCTTTTCTACTCTTGTATTGACCTTGCTGAATTTCATTTACTACTACTAATACACTTTTTGCATGCACTTCTTGCAATATTTCAATCATTAAATTGATTAAATGATAATATTACATTGGTACCATATAATATACCACACATATTTACCATTTCAATTCACAAAATTACAAGGTTAGCCAAAACACAAGTGAACAAAATATTACAAAGTCAGCCCAATAGAAAATAACTCAAATTCTGTAAGCTCGCTCGGTGACCTTCTAATAATCAATATCCATTACATTACTCAGCATCATCATGGAATTGATAGAAGTGAAGGTTTGGTCCATACTAATCACATGACATAGCTTCAAAGTTAGTAACCATTGGTGACTCAGTAGACATAGTGTCACTTGGTTGATACTAGATGCTGAGTTTACCTTGCTTCACTCAATAAACATTAATTCTTCCAACACTTTTAGTTTACACTAATTTTCCATCACGCTAACTGACTACTCAATAGACACTATGAAGCTTGGTAGTAACTACAGATCTTCACACTATCTCTATATGCTCGGTAGCTTCTGAAATGGTCAATGTAAATTGCAAAACTTGGTTAACACTGGAGTGCTCGGTAGATGGTGGAATCTGAGTGATGAACTTGGTGTCTTTACAAATATGAATAAGTGTTGTCACTAATGGAAACTATAGCTTAATGCCAACAATCTACCCCTTTTGGCATTAGTGAAAACACACTTATAAGCCAAAACTTATGTACACAAACTAACATACCAAATTTTAAATTTTCAAAATTGATCTTTGTAGAGCTATTGTATATACATTTCTACATATATATCATGTATGAAACATAGTGTACATAGCCTCTTCATGTATAATATATCTATTAGAGCTATTACATTATTTATGCTATCTCCCCCTTAGTTTTGTATCCATCTCCCCCTTTCACTATACTGATATCTCTCCCCCTTTTTGATAGTAAAGCCGAAGGGCTATATAAGCTAACTACATGGTTACACCAAAATGAGATAGAAAATCTACATGTACCTTAAGGATGAGAGAAAGTGTCTTATCCCAACTCTCTTGAAAAATTTGACAAGTGGAGAGAGCTACCTGAACTTTTGTTGACAATTGAATCATGTGATTTTCCATTGAGAAGTTGTTGTCTTGGAGCAATGATTTGGAGCATGCAATATGTTTTTGCATTGTGTCCATTATTGGCAAGATAATATTTTGAATGTTAATTAGTATTGATCTAATCCTTGTCTCTTCTCTCAATAGCTCTACCTACATTTCTAAGAGGTATTTCACCTTAATGTGATGAGTTGAGCTTGAAGAAGGGTCAAGCTGCAACCTTTGTGCACTAGATTGCATATCCACATCAATTTTATTTAGTTTCTCCTTAACCTCCTTAGTGAAACTAGAAACATCACAGAGTTTTGCAAAAAGTGATGTGACATTTGGGAAGGAGTTCTCAATGTTAGCAAAAATTGCAAATAATTCTACCTACTTTATTACTATATGTTGAGCAATGTGCTCAAGCACCTTAGAGTTGAACTTTCTCTCTGCCTTCTCAATGAGTTTCTCTTGTCTTGAAGAATCCTCATTGAATCTCTATATAGCTTAATCTAATTGAACCAAAATGTTTTGGGTGGAATCCACTTCAACACCAATAGCTTCAGTAATAATATTTTTGGCATTTTCTATAATTTGGTATTCCCTGTCCCTTTCTGATCTTAACTACTTCTATCCATCCTTTTTCTCCAAAAGTTGACCTGCTAGTCTCATTTCCTGAACAATGGCAGTGTCATAGTATATTTTAAGTATCTCTATCTCTATATCTAGATCAATATCCTCTTCAATTTCCTCCATAGTAATCAAGAGTTTCAAGGGTTTCTTGTGTTCAACTTCTAGGATTACTTGATCTTTGGAATTAATACAATTGTTGAGATAGAGGGGCAGGCACTAAAAAATGGGATTGGACTTATTGAAGAAATGCCAAGAGGAGTATTGACCAAGTCCAAAACTGAAACATTTCCCAAAAATTTTGTAGCACTCGGTGGAATACACATACTAGTATCTACAATAGATGAACTAACTAGAATAATAGAGGGAGCTGAAAATGCTGAAGTTTAAAAAATTGTAGAACTATATGATACACTTACTGTACAGGATGAAGGGGCTAATGAAGCTAACCTAGTAGCTGAAGAAGTTACTTGTAGCTAGGTAGATGGAGTGCTTGACACTTCCATTGAAGATACCTAGAGCTAGGAGGTGGCAGGTGATGACTGAGTTGTTGATGTTGCTGATGAGCTCACAACCATACTTGTAGAAGCTATCTTCGTAGTAGATATAATAGTCTTTGGTGGAGAGTGAAGAAGGGATACAATTACTTTAGCTGTAATTCTTATAGTGTCTTATTCATCCTTGTCTTCTATTGGTGTTTTATTATGATGTTAAAACAGTGCTAAAACTACTACGTGACAAAAGGCTTAATACCTAGATATCAGTACATACAAAACCTAAAGAATAGCCAATTCTCATTATCAATTGCATATGCAAAGTACTAGGACCAAACTCCAACAAAACCTTAGACAGTTTTCTACTCTTTTGGCTCTGTAAAAACCAGGGCGGGTGTACCCGGGGATGGTTCAAAGATGGAACAATTGTATGAGAATTATTCTTAGTTTCATTTTGATTCTCATCTCTAAATCCTCAAACATATACGTAAATCTTACCAAATTGATAAACACATCCCTTGAACAGATATGGCCAAGAAATCTTCTATAGCTCTGCAAATGTTTCAAACAACAATGGCTAAATGAAGCTAAAACAATCCATGCAGGCAAGTGCTGGCCAACTTTGAATATCTTACAAGAAATATAAGTAAAAATTGATTTTATGATGTACTTTGAAAAAACCAGTCATAATATACTTGTCTTTTGGCTGAAATACTTTCGATCAGTGCCTAATCCATTGGGCATTCAGAGTTAAGTAAATTCTTAGATCTAATTTGTTGCTTTGCAACAAATTCTTATCAGCAATTCTTACCAAAATTTATCATTCAAAAATTCTTTTTAACACCCAAGCAACCTCATCACATTCATCAGAGCCTTTATTTAATCCATTGAATTAACAACAATAACAAATGGATGCACAACCTTACTATATTGCAATCAATTGCATAAGCTTTTACTCACACAACATCAAGGTAGTTAAGTATTTAAAAGGAGACAAAATTCAGAAAGAACAAATATGGGGATAGTTCATAATTTGTATTCATTTCCTTTGAAAATGGTATATCCTTTACAATAGACCCAGAAAAAACTTCAGAAAAGAAGCACCGTTCTTTCTACATTCATCTATATCTCAAAAATTTTGATAGAAAAGTATACTACAAACTTCCTTTCCAAAATGTTTGGACCAAAAATAGAACTAAGCACAATACTTAGTAAAAACAGAATTCGGACCATTCTTTAGCCTTGGGATCTCACTTAAATAGTGTGAGATGCAAAAAGCTTTAGGCTAAAGAAGGTGACAGGTGTCCTTCTTTAGAAAGATAAAAACAAAAATAACAGAAAGGTTAATTACAACAACATTTCTTGGCTGGTCCCTTTCTGTTATGCTTCTTGGTTGTTGTGATCTGATCTTACAATCATTCTTCATCTTCAGAGTACATACCCATGAGGTCTGTAAGTGATGTATCATCTTCTGTTACCTGCAAACTCACTTTAACCTGGGGATTTTCCATGTCATCATTGCCGATTACAAAAGTAACTATTACTCTTACATCTTCTTCCTCATTGTCTCCTGACATCTGCTCACTAAACTGCTTTTTCCATTTATTAAAAGTATCATCATCTGGCCAATCAAAACTTAGGGTTTCTCTTTGTATCTTTATTAAAGAATTTGCATTTTCCTCTAAATCATCAAATTCTTTTCTTATAGCAGTATAGTAAAATTGTACTTTTACCAGTTCCTCATTTGTCTTTGCCCAAAACCAATGGCCAGTCTCACTGATGATGTTTATTATTCTGTTATCGAATAATTCATCCATTTCCTTTTTCCACTTTTCCCTTTCCTTTACTGTATCAACAAATTCTAAAGCACAAGGAAATAGGGTGAATTTTTCAGCAAGATATTTTGAAAAATAGAGTATCAATTTTCTCTGTAAAGAATCTCTTTTATTCTCAAAATTATCTAATTTATTCAATAAATCAAAAATCCTTTCAACCTGATGATAAGGCATTTGGACTGTAGATATACATATAATTGTAACATCATTATTTCTCTGTCTCCATTTCTGTGCAAGAGAATCTAGTCCATCCTTTTCTTTATTCAACTCATCCATGAGGGTTACAATCCTTGTCAACTGATCATAAAAAGTTGACCATTGTATTTTATCCCTCAAATATGTCACACCCTGCTTCCATTTCTCTTCCTGCTGATTTCTAAATTCTATCTGCCACTCATGTAATTTGGTTTTTTCTGCTTCAAATTCCTCTATAGTATAGAATTGGGGTCTTTCAGGGGTGTCAGGTATCTCAATAATAGGGTTTAATCCCACAAATGACTGTGGAGGATATGCAATTCTCAGTGTACTGGATTCTCCCACTTTCCTCTTTCCAAGTACCTTCTCTAATTGAGATACCCTGTTTTCCAACTCAATTCTCCTTTTTACCTTTTGGTTATAAGCATCCACCACTATTTCATATTTATTGTGCATATCAATCATTTCCCTCTCTTGTCTTTCTACAGTAGCCAAGGCAAATTTAGAATAATCCACATTCATGTGGGTTGCCTGTACATTTGGAGTATCAGCAACTCTCCTTACAATGATACTCCCTATTAGTCCTGAATCATCAGGCTGTGATGAAGTAGTTCTGGATCCTCTTCTCAGGGACCACATAACAAGGGAAGCTTGATCATTTTTGAATGCTGTACCCAAGAATTCCTATCACAAATTGATGGGCTATAGTACAAGTAGGAAAAATTGATCCTGTCCCCCTTTTGTGCAAAAAGGCCTCCTCTACTGCTCCCAACTGCCACAAAAATTCAGCTATCCCTACCTTTAAAGGTACCTGATAGGGTAGCACATGGGGTGTTCCTTTGAATCCATAGACCCTGATGACAGTTGAGACTGAATATGGGATAATATCTCCTCAATTATGTGAAACTTTTAGATTATGGGGTTTGTCCATAGGCCTAACAAGGTGCATTAATGCCTTAGGGATTCTGGGATTATCACTCAATATGAGGCATCTTAGTTTGGAGGCAAAGTGCCTATCAAATCTAACAAAGCTAGCATTTTCTGCTTCCCAAGTCATGTCTACAGTCCATAATTGGACTGGAAGTGCCTCCCCCTCTTGTTCCCTATTTAAAACCATTTCTTTACCAAAATAAGTGGCCCCTTTAAAAAGAAACATATGCATCAAATTAATGGGCACATGATACATGGTGAGAGGTCCCAGACTGAAAACCTTCCTAATCTCCTCGGGACTGATGGTAACTAAAGCCTCACCATCCATTCTTCTCACTACCTTAGTGGCTTGGTCATAGTTTTTTGCTATAGCTTCAAGCAGGTCAAAATCCATAAACACACTGGGGACAACAAGCTTTCCAAGATCAAAATTTCATATATTGGCATGAGGGGCATATAACTTCCTTTCTGCAAACCATTTTTTGAATAAACTCAAACCAGTTTGAGAAGTTTGAGCATCCTGGACCCAATTACCCTTATCATACAATCCATCAGCTATCCTTAGCCTAGGTTTCAGTGAGGTTAACCTGTTAACTTGTACCGTTTCTACAGTAGACTCAGGAAGTAACTCAAGCAAATCATCATGCACATTTCTATCCAAGTAGTTTATTGCACCTATAAATCCCTTCTTCGGAGGCATCTTGGGCTATCTTTTTAGAACTTAAAAGCTCACGAAGATGATGGTAGTTTTACTTACTTGAATTCTGTCTCAATTCTCCTCTGTATTCCTGCAAATTTTCTGCGAACAGACAACTTGACAATTTTTTATCAAACCTTGGCACGCTTTTCTTTCAGTAATGGCTTCTGCACAAGAATGGCTCCAAATCTTTTCTCGTGTGAAATGAAACTAATGAAATCTCTCTGTATTATACTCTATTTTTCCTCACGGATGAAGCTTTCTTGTCTAATTAATATAGAGAGTGGCACTACATTTTTCATTTAAAACTACGCTGTCGATCTTCAAAGATCCTACGATCATGCGGTATAGAGAGAACAACTAGGAGTTATATTTGCCATGTCAGTTATTTTACCCAATGAGAACTTGCCACGTACAGAATTCTTTCTTTTGATGGCACTTATATTTGGACCCACTAATGATGGAGAACACATGTCAGCATGTCACTACTTCATTATGCATAAAGAACAAGCACCTTGCCATGGCGAAGCGGTGACAATTGTTGATCAGATCAAGAAATGATCAAAAGATACGCTACAGGGCTTCTTAAGAAAGAAGGCGGCGGGCCCAACTCGCTATGTCACTATAATTATCTCCCTTGCAACTCTTCATAGTGAGGAGATGACAGCCGTTGATCACTTACCAAATCAAAGGTGAAGAAGAAACACAAGATCTCCTGATTTATATTTTCTATGTTGCATGGCTTAACAAGCATGCAACTTGTCATAGCGAGGTAGCGATCTCCGTTGATCCACTTCAAGCTGATGTTCAAGATTTTTTGTACATTCAGTCAGATAGGTATTAATGAGAATTGGATCTTTGCATAGTTGGCACATGTCAAAATTTATCATAGTCATCTATCATTCCACGTCATTAAAGATCTTGCCGATCTTTTACCACTTTACGAGGCCTCGCTAACTCGCTAACGGTGAAGCACCTGAATTTTTCGACAGTGAGGTAGCGAGCTCCGGCACTTAAAAGGATTTCATGCCAAAAAATGCAAGGGTTACCCAGCAATTACTTCTGTTAATTAAAACTGATTCTGACAATGGTATTTATGACTGGTCATGCCACCTGGTGTAATTATGATACAAGCAAGATGCAATGTCATCATTTTGAGATTTCCACGTGGCCTCGCTACTTTGCTAACGGTGAAGTGTCTGAATTTTCTGATAGTGAGGTGGCAGAACATCCAAAAAAACCATCATTCCGGCTCTGATGTCAGATATTCTAGTGGGTCCCTATCCCTTTTGGTGGATAACTTGCAAAGTGTACCTGCACAATAAATCATTTAATAAGAAAATCTTTGATCGTCGCATCTTCACTTTATGGTCCCACCGCTTAAAATACTCAATACTCGTTATCTCGCTATACTTAATAAGCATGCAACTTGTCATAGCCAGGTAATGCCAACAGTAGATCTAATCAGATCTGACGGTTGGGACAAATAGGAAGAAAGGTAACCCGGGAGAAAGGAAAAGGAATATGACAGCATATTCGTCTCTTTTGAAAATTCAAAATTTCGCGCCCGAAAATTTATGAATAGAGATGATATAGGGTTTATATGATGATTATTTCTTATGGATGATTTATCCAAAACCCTATGCTTCACTTGGGCATAGAACATTTGACTTTTCTGTGATTTAACTAAAAACTTTTACTACACAAAAAGTCAGACCAACAGTGGCTTTGTCTGGGGATGATAGACTACTTGAGTCTATGCAAGGATTTAGAATCTATGGGAGAGCAGACCACACATCTGGTAAGGTGACAACTTCTTCAGAGAGCACAAATCAACACACAAAAAAAAAAACTTAGACTGTACAAGGATTTACAGAAAACAGGACGACAGGAAACCCTAAAACTATTATTCATGGAAGAAAATAAGTATTTTTCAAGAAAATTACCTCTTCAAGAACTGTCCATGAACTAGCAATTCAAGAATATTATCAAATATATCTTTGATTATGTAAGAATCTTTACCCCAAGCATTCTCAATGAGATATGGGCCTAACCAAATGGGATCAAATTTGCCATGTTTTCCTTTATCTTCAATTCTGGCGTTCCACATTAAGACTAGGTCTCCATTTTCAAATTTCTTGTTTACAGTTCTTTTGTCATAGAGTGTTTTGACTTGTAATTGCAACTTTTGGTTCCTCAGAGATGCTTCTCTTCTGGCTTTAGTCAATCCTACCAATTCATCCATTCTTTCTTTGATTTCATCAGTAATATCGTCATCATATGACTGGATGTAATTGTATAATCCCATCAAGTTGTTCTGGGGCATTCTAGCTTGAATTCCATACACTAAATCAAATGGAGCCACCCCAATTTCCTTCTTTACAGTTACTCTGTCAGCCCATATTGCCAACTGTAACTTGGAATCCCATGCCCTTTTATTATCATCCAAGGTTCTCTTAATGATTTTCAATAGGCTTTTATTTGTGGACTCAGCTTGTCCATTCCCTTGTGGATGATATGGAGTAGATGATGTTCTTGTCATTCCATATTTATCACAAAACTTGATGAACTCCTCAGACCTAAAACACATAGCATTATCTGTGACAATTCTCTGTGGACATCCAAATCTAGAAATGATATTATTCAATAGGAAATTATTTACCACTTTACTTGTTGCATTTTTGGTAGGGATAGCCTCTACCCATTTTGTAAAGTAGTCAATAGCAACCAGAATCCAAGAATAGCCAGTGCTGGACTTGGGAAAAAATTTTCCTATGAAGTCCAGACCCCATTGTTGAAAAGGTGCTTGAGTTTCAACTGGCTTCAGTGGAGTATTTCCTGAGAATTTCAGCTTTCCAGCAAATCTCTGACAAGGATCACATTTCTTAACCATAACTTGAGCATCTTTGAACAAAGCAGGCCACCAGAAACCAGCCCTCATTATCTTATGCGCAGTAGTTTTCGCCATGTAATGTCCTCCACATACTCTAGCATGCATTTCTTTCAAATCTCTTTTGCCCTTTCTTTGTCAACACATTTCAACAGAACTCCCTCAAAGTTTCTCCACCATAAGTTATTTTGAACAATTACATACCTGATGGCTTGCAATTTAATATTCATTTTTTCATTATCAGGCAGATGGGGAGGAACTTCCATATGTTGCAAGTAATGTATAACATTGGTGTACCAGTCACACTGGTCCATGTCGCAGAAGTCAGCTCTGAGATCATCATTTACCAGGTTTATCTGATTAGCTTCTAGGTTAGTTTCGGCCATGAGTTTGGCCAAACCTTGACCTCTTACTAACTTAGTTATCTACATATCAATGTTAAATTCTTGGATTCTATTGATCCATCTACATCTCCTTCCTGACACTTCTTGCTGAGAGAATATATCTTTAACTGCAGCACTAGGTACAAAAGCAATAATAGTAGCGCCTACCAAATAACTTCTGAATGCTTTTACAGTCTTTACCAAAGCATATGCTTGTTTTTCATTTATTTCATACTTCAGCTCAGCATGCTGCAGGGATTTGCTAAAAAAGGCAATAGGCTGCTTATACCCTTCATGATTTTTCTGTAATAAAACTGCAGCTATAGTATGGAATGATGCAAAAGAAAAAATATGCATGGGTTTTGCATAATCTGGGGTCTTCAACATTGGAGCATTTTTTATTGTAGTTTTTATATCCTAGAATGCCTATGAAGGTTCACCATTCCAATCTATAACAGCTCCTTTCTTGAGCATTTTTGAAATGGGTCTACTAATTTCAGCGAAATTGGTAACAAACCTCCTCAGAAAATTAACCTGGCCAAAAAAGGACTGTATACCTTTCACATTTTTAGGTTTGGGGACTTTATCAATAGCTATTACCCTTTCTGGGTCTATTTTTACCCCATCCTTAGACACTATGTGTCCTAAAAACTTTCCTTCTGTGACCCCAAATGAGCATTTCTTTGGGTTTAAAGATACCCCATATTCTAGGGCTTTTATAAAAAAAATTTCCAAGTGTTTGCAGTGATCTTCAGCCTTGTTAGAATATGCTGTAAGATCATCCTGGTACACAACCATAAATTTGTCAATATACTCATGAAATGCTACATCCATGGCTCTTTGGAAAGTAGCTCCTGCATTAATCAAGCCAAAAGGCATCCTCACATACACATATGTTCCCCAAGGGGTTGTGAAAGTTGTTTTGAACTGTTCACTTTCTTTTACCAGAACTTGATTATATCCAGAAAAGCCATCCATCATTGACATCAATTCAGAGCCGGTCACTTGTTGTAACATGGCTTCCATATTAGGTAAGCCATAATTATCTTTTAGAGATGCAATTTTTAGATTTCTAAAATCCACACAAAGCCTAATATCTCCATTCTTTTTTCTCACAGGAACAAGGTTTGAAACCCAAGTGGAATGCCTAATTGGTTTGATTATTCCACCATCTCTCAGTTTTGTCAGTTCTTCCTGCATTTTTGGGGCAAGGGTAGGATTGATTGGCCTCTGTTTTTGCCTAAAAGGTCTTACATTTTCCTTCAACGATATGACATGCTGGAAAAGGTCCTCCTTGTAAGCTTTAAGGTCATCATATGACCAAGCAAAAACATGCCTGTACTTTCTAAGTAGGTCAATCAATGCTTTTTTTGATTTGAACAGACAGATCTTGGCCGATGTAAACCCTTTTAGGGAATTCATCCGTTCCCAAATTCATTTCTTCTAGCTCTTGGGGTTTGGGGTCATTTACTCCCAATTTTACTCTGTCTTGGTTATCAAAAATATTCTCCAAGACTACCAACCCCTTCGGCATCTTATTTGTTTTTAATTGCATGATTTCTTGACCAAAAATGGTTTCTTTCCCATTTATGGTTTCAATTAGTCCATTGCAGTCCATCTCCTGACCATGGTATTTATCTTCATTTAGCAAAAAAATTGTAATATCTTTGTCATCTTCAAACACCTGCCAATCTTCAATGTTGTCAAGTATAGAAGGTCTTTTTTGGACCTCGATCTGGGAGATTCCTGCAAATGATATTTCTTTTGGTTTGATAGCTACATTGGCCAGAAGATCAACCATTTTATTTTGGGTCCTATCTCTCCATGAGATCCCAAATGCATCAAAGAATTCTATTTGATCCCAAACTACATTTCTATATTTTTTTAATCTCCTATTTTTTGAGGAGTAGGTTCCTTTCATCTGAGAGATGATCAATTCAGAATCCCCTATGACACACAATTTCTTAATTTTGTGGTGTATGGCCACTTTGAGTCCTAGCAGCAATGCTTCATATTCAGCGATGTTATTAGTGCAGGCAAACTTCAAGGTGAATGAATACCTGAAGGTGTTATTTTCAGGGGACACAAAGACTACACCTGCCCCTGCACCCTCTTTAGAACTAGCCCCATCAAAGAACATTGTCCATAATTTTGGTGAATTCATGCAACATTCAACCTCATTTTCAATGATAGCAGGCAAGTTTTCCACTTCCTGAATAATTAATTCAGCCCTGAAAGCATTAATCCCATTGTTTAGGAAACAAGTGGTATCTTTGTCAATTTCTTCACCTAAGATGTGGTTAACCCTTGGTTCCCTATTTACCCTGACAGCTTTGTCCCCTATATGGAAGGTGGCATAAGTAAGGTCACATTGTAGGCTTCCCCCCATGGCAGCACTCCATTTTCTAGAAAGTAGCATCCCGTAGTGTGGAGGTATATCCACCACAAGGACAGACATGGTTAATTCTACCTCAGGAAATGCAGCCAGTCTGAATGGTAAGGCATTTATAGTACCTATTACTGGAACCTCTATAGCATCCATCCCTCGGCATCTACCTTGCTTAGTATCCACCTTCAATCCTAGGGCTTCCATTACTTTGAAAGGCATTATAGTGTTGGATGCTCCAGAGTCTATCATACAATTTTTTAAGGTTTTCCCTTTTATGATTAGACTAAGGAAAAAAGGATCAATATCTTCTATGAATGCAACTGATGAATCATCTAAAAACATCTGAGGAATCTAGGATATAATACCATTGTCCTCTACTATTAATGGGGTCTGTTGGGCTACAGCTTGATCATCAATACTATTGTTGTTTGCTATTCCACCCAACCATGACAAAGCCTTATTCTTATGCTCTTCAATTCTAAAAAGTTCAGACAAGGGAACTTTTACAGTAATTTGAGATAACATGGCAATCATATCAACAGGTTCAACCATAGTAGGTTTTACAATAGTACCTAGAATTAGAGTCTTTTGAGTAGTAAGCACCACTTTTTGCTTGACAACATCCGGTTCTGATTTCTCTGGTTGCACTACTGTCTTTGTTGCTTCACCTATCTGAAATTGAACCTTCTTCTTTGGTTCCCATTTCTGACCCTTGTTCTCCTTGATCTTAGGCACATCTATACTGACTTTCTTGTGTTGATCATTTGTCTTATGAGTGGTGTCTTTGATGAACACACTAGATGGCCTTCCTGCATCATTATTTATTGCTCTGTTTCTCAAATTGTAATTACTATGGACTTGTGAAATCATCTCGGCTGTAATTTTATCAATTTCCTCCTTGGAGGGGATTCTTAGGTTTGTGAGACCTATGTCAGAAAATGTATTGCATACCTTATCTATATCATTCTCTTCATCATCTGAAAATATTTGCTGATGATGTAACTGGTAAGCAATTCTCTGGCTAGTAACATCATTCTCAGGTTCTTCTGAATCAGAATCTATCAAATCATCAGATGTGTTCACCATATTGCAGCTTATATCATCATGGTTTTTCTCTTCAGTTTCTTCTTTTTCTTGCACTCCTTGAGCTTGGGTGAACGACTAGGCAACAGCACAATAATCAGCAGAATGAGGTGATTGGCATATAATGCACCATGGTACATCATCATTCATATTTACAGTGTTCCTTTGCAGGGGGTCTGGAGTACCCTTATCTTTCATATTTTGGGTTTGGTTGGGAATTGGTTTACCATCTTTCCACTGAGTGGTGTAAGGGTAATTCTGCATCCTAGGCTATCTATTGAAATTGTTTTTATTCACAGGGGTTCTCTCAGTAACATTTGGCTTGTTGAAAATAGTGGGATTCATCTTCTTGAGCATTTCTAAAACATGGCCTATAGTAGGTTCTTCAGGCTTTTTTCCTATGGGAGTTTTGTCACCCTCCCTTTTATTATTATTCTTAGGATTGAAAAGCTTAGGATCATCCCTCCTCCCTAATTTTCCAGAGGCCTTTCTATTATTTTCTATATTCACTGCAACTCTATAGGCATCTCTTAAAGTTTTAGGATCCTTATCTCTCAGTTGGTAGGCCATTTTGCTATCAAAAGCATTGAAATAGGTTGTGAGACAGACGTCTTCATTTAACTGCATAAACTGAAATAGTTTGTACATCCCCTTCTAAAATCTCACATTGAAATCAAATGTGGATTCATTTGGATTCTTCTTGATATTGTTGAACTCATTCAACATGAATCCTGCATTAGTATTGTCCCAATATTGCTCTTTGAACAATTTCTCCAAATCACTCCATGAAGTAATACTATCATCAGGAAACCTCCTGAACCAATCGCTTGCATCGTCTGTGAGTGAATGCACAAATAATTTCATCACCATGTCCTCATGTTCAACTTCATAATCATTGAGCATGTCAATGAAAATTCTCAAATGTTCTTCACCAGTAACAGCATTATTTCTAGAAAACTTAACCACTTTATCCCTTAAATCAAAAGATATGGGATGGGGGGCACCAGAAATAATGGCAAATGATATTTGTCTATATTTTTTGAGGTATATAGGTTTCTTCTGGAAACCAGGAACATTAGAAGTACTAGTTGTATTAGCTTGACTCAGGAGAGCAGCTTGGGATAGCTATTGTGGGACAAATGGGACTTGAGTGCCAATATTGGAAGATGAGGTAGGAGCAGATTGGGGTACTCTCTGAGTCAGGATTATGGGACCACTAATTGGTGCAAGATTTGTAGGTGGGATAGACAAACTAGGCCATGAATTCAATGCAGAATTAGACTTTATGAATTGGATTTTCCTTCTGATTTCTGCAACCTGAGCTTCATTTTCAACCTTCTCAAGCTCTTTTGCAAGGTCTTCCCTCTCCTTTCGAGCCTTCTCTAGATCTAGATCTAATTTAGATATGGAGGGTTGTATAGGTTTGCTCGGTATGGCTTGAGGCTCATTTATTTGGATTCCTATAGCCTTGCCTTTCCCTTTATCTGGAACTGTTCCAGTGGGCTCTATTGGATCAACTTGAATGGGTTTATAAGCTTGAACTTGAGCAATAATTGGTTCTTGCCTTTGATTTAGGTGTTTCTCCTATTGTTGAACTTTAGCTCTTAGATTATCAACATCTCCAAAGACGTCCTGATGGAGAGTGGGGGTATTCTCTTCTATTTTTTTATTTTGCTCTTTCAAAGCAGCCATCCTTCTTATCAGAGTATCTCTTTCTATTATTGCATCCAAAGTGGCTCGCTCCCTCTCCTTTTCAAGACGGATGCGTTTAGCTTCTTCCTCAGCAATCCATTTCTTCAAAAATCCTATTTTAGATTGCACTTCTTTAGAGTCAGCAGAGGTTGCTTTGGAATCAGCAGGGTCATCTAGATCTATAAGGTTTGGTTCCATATACGGGGCTACTCTGGGATTAAAAGGGTTATTAGATGAACTCCTAAATCCTAGCCTACAATTTATATCTACTACAGGCTCTGGTCTTAATGAAGAAATTCCCATAGTAGATACGTCTTTGTCTTGAAAAACTCTCTGATCTGGTAATGGGGTACTGAAAATACCTCCTAAGAGTCTTGTATTTTCGGATTCAGAGCTAAGCGAAGATGACTCTCTTGCTCTTATTGGTTGATAATGGGAATTTATAGAGGCATTACCTCTAGGATTCCAAGTAGGATTTGGATCTGTTCTTTTCTTATTTTGGTTCTTCCTACCACCTTGGCGTATATCAGTATACATTGATACATCAGGATTGGCTCTCATGTAAGCCCTTGTGTTCTTTCTCTTGTCAACCATATTCTTCTTTTGTTACAATAAGCACTAGCTTCAAAACCTTGACTGAGTCGCCACCCTCTTTCAAGAAAATATAATAACACTCTTACTGACAGAAAGAAAACAATACACAAGTAGGAACAAAAATATGGCACAGACAGACCAATCACTGATGTTGTAAGACTGCAACTCTTGCTTGTTAGATAAGACACTTGGATAAGCTGGATGCGTCAGTGTGTAGCAATGGTACTTGGGTTATATCTTCTTTAAATCCTCAAGTTTTGACACTAATGATTCCCTTATAACTACGGAAAAAATAAAGATCACATGACACACACGTACTCAGTAAGACTAAAGATAACTGTAGTACTTTTTACAGATGTGTTAGACATTCCCCGACAGAGTCACCATTTTGTTGGTGTTTTATTATGATGTTAAAACAGTGCTAAAACTACTAAGAAACAAAAGGCTTAATACCTAGATATCAGTACATACACAACCTAAAGAATAGCCAATTCTCATTATCACTTGCATATGCAAAGTACTAGGACCCAACTCCAACAAAACCTTAGACAGTTTTCTACTCTTTTGGCTCTGTAAAAACCAGGGCGGGTGTACCCGGGGATGGTTCAAAGATGGAACAATTGTATGAGAATTATTCTTAGTTTCATTTTGATTCTCATCTCTAAATCCTAAAACACATACATAAATCTTACCAAATTGATAAACACATCCCTTGAACAGATATGGCCAAGAAATCTTCTATAGCGCTGCAGATGTTTCAAACAGCAATGGCTAAATGAAGCTAAAACAATCCATGCAGGCAAGTGCTGGCCAACTTTGAATATCTTACAAGAAATATAAGTAAAAATTGATTTTATGATGTACTTTGAAAAAACCAGTCATAATATACTTGTCTTTTGGCTGAAATACTTTCGATCAGTGCCTAATCCATTGGGCATTCAGAGTTAAGTAAATTCTTAGATCTAATTTGTTGCTTTGCAACAAATTCTTATCAGCAATTCTTACCAGAATTTATCATTCAAAAATCCTTTTTAACACCCAAGCAACCTCATCACATTCATCAGAGTCTTTATTTAATCCATTGAATTAACAGCAATAACAAATGGATGTACAGCCTTACTATATTGCAATCAATTGCATAAGCTTTTACTCACACAACATCAAGGTAGCTAAGTATTTAAAATGAGACAAAATTTAGAAAGAATAGATATGGGGACAATTCATAATTTGTATTCATTTCCTTTGAAAATGGTATATCCTTAACAATAGACCCAGAAAGACGTTCAGAAAAGAAGCACAGTTCTTTCTACATTCATCTATATCTCAAAAATTTTGACAGAAAAGTATACTACAAACTTCCTTTCCAAAATGTTTGGACCAAAAACATAACTAAGCACAATACTTAGTAAAAACAGAATTCAGACCATTCTTTAGCCTTGGGATCTCACTTAAATAGTGTGAGATGCAACAAGCTTTAGGCTAAAGAAGGTGACAGGTGTCCTTCTTTAGAAAGATAAAAACAAAAATAACAGAAAGGTTAATTACAACAACATTTCTTGGCGGGTCCCTTTCTGCTATGCTTCTTGGTTGTTGTGATCTGATCTTACAATCCTTCTTCATCTTCAGAGTACATACCCATGAGGTTTGTAAGTGATGTATCATCTTCTATTACCTGCAAACTCACTTTAACCTGGGGATTTTCCATGTCATCATTGCCGATTACAAAAGTAACTATTACTCTTACATCTTCTTCCTCATTGTCTCCTGACATCTGCTCACTAAACTGATTTTTCCATCTATTAAAAGTATCATCATCTGGCCAATCAAAACTTAGGGTTTCTCTTTGTATCTTTATTAAAGAATTTGCATTTTCCTCTAAATCATTAGATTCTTTTCTTATAGCAGTATAGTAAAATTGTACTTTTACCAGCTCCTCGTTTGTCTTTGCCCAAAACCAATGGCCAGTCTCATTGATGATGTTTATTATTCTGTTATCAAATAATTCATCCATTTCCTTTTTCCACTTTTCCCTTTCCTTTATTGTATCAACAGATTCTAAAGCACAAGGAAATAGGGTGAATTTTTCAGCAAGATATTTTGAAAAACAAAGTATCAATTTTCTCTGTAAAGAATCTCTTTTATTCTCAAAATTATCTAATTTATTCAATAAATCAAAAATCCTTTCAACCTGATGATAAGGCATTTGGACTGTAGATATACATATAATTGTAACATCATTATTTCTCTGTCTCCATTTCTGTGCAAGAGAATCTAGTCCATCCTTTTCTTTATTCAACTCATCCATGAGGGTTACAATCCTTGTCAACTGATCATAAAAAGTTGACCATTGTATTTTATCCCTCAAATATGTCACACCCTGCTTCCATTTCTCTTCCTGCTGATTTCTAAATTCTATCTGCCACTCATGTAATTTGGTTTTTTCTGCTTCAAATTCCTCTATAGTATAGAATTGGGGTCTTTCAGGGGTGTCAAGTATCTCAATAATAGGGGTTAATCCCACAGATGACTGTGGAGGATATGCAATTCTCAGTGTACTAGATTCTCCCACTTTCCTCTTTCCAAGTACCTTCTCTAATTGAGATACCATATTTTCCAACTCAATTCTCCTTTTTAACTCTTGGTTATAAGCATCCACCACTATTTCATATTTATTGTGCATATCAATCATTTCCCTCTCTTCTCTTTCTGCAGTAGCCAAGGAAAATTTAGAATAATCCACATTCATGTGGGCTGCCTGTACATTTGGAGTATCAGCAACTCTCCTTACAATGATACTCCCTATTAGTCCTGAATCATCAGGCTGTGATGAAGTAGTTCTAGATACTCTTCTCAGGGACCACATAACAAGGGCAGCTTGATCATTGCTGAATGCTATACCCAAGAATTCCTCTTTATTTGGATCCTGGAGTCCTAAATTATTTGAAACAGAATTAAAAATTAATGCGTCAGCAATATCCCAATTGGGCAATAATAAAACATTAGCATTTTTTACCATCTGTCTTCCCTCATCAGGGGTTATATTTTGGAACTCTTGCACCATTTGTTCCTTTATTTTATTTTGAATGGAGGTCTCATCCATTTTTGGATGTTCTATTTTCATATTCTTACACCTTTGCTCAAAAATGTGCATGTTTACCCTCCACGCAAACTGATGGAAAGCCCTAGATCTTACAAAACTGTTATCAGACAAAAAATGTTGACTGGCTTGTTCCAAAATAGGGTCCAATTCCCTTCCTTTGAAATCTGCTATAGTTAATTCAAAACTTGGCATAGGAGGTTCCTGGGGGTTCCCTTCATCAATTTCTGCTTGTGTAACAAAAATTTCTCCTTGTGACCCCATTTGTTCGAATTGCTCATTGGTGATCTGTTCTTCCTCAATTCTTATTGGGGTTTGAGAAGGTGAGTAACCTTCATCAGGGGATTCTTCCTCCCTTATTATTTTTCTTCTTTTGGGAGAAGGTTTAGGGGGTCTTTCTTCCAGGACAGTACTGGTGGATTCAACTATCTATTTTTCTTTGTGTACAATGGGCAGCTGCTGCCGAAAAATAGTATATCCTGTCTTCTTTCGTACCACCAGTGGACCCATTCCAATGTTGGGGGTGAAACCCAATTTTCTCATGACCTCTCTGGCTTTATCCGAAAAAGAATCAATAAAATGTTGTTTCTTCTCATTCATTACTTCCATTATCTCAGAGAAAGTACTCATGAACTTATTTATCTTATCTGCATTGGTTGCAGCATTACTAAGAGGACTGTAATCTTTGTCAAAACAATTAATGAATTCCAAAACTTTTGAATAAACTCTCCATTTTTCTTTCTTTATTTCTTGCTCATGGAGAGAATATTCATTTCTTATTATATCTTCAGGAAAATAGATTTCATGCTGAACTGGACGAAGCTTGATTCTAAATCTAAGAGCAGAGTTAAATAAACCTTCTGTATCACAAAAATGAGAGTGAGACACTGCCATCTTATATTGATCCAAAATTTTGTGGAAAAAGATCCACCCTTCTTTAGTTATCACAAACTGGTGGGCTATAGTACAAGTAGGAAAAATTGATCCTGTCCCCCTTTTGTGCAAAAAGGCCTCCTCTACTCCTCCCAACTGCCACAAAAATTCAGCTATCCCTACCTTTAAAGGTACCTGATAGGGTAGCACATGGGGTGTTCCTTTGAATCCATAGACCCTGATGACAGTTGAGACTGAATATGGGATAATATCTCCCCAATTATGTGAAACTTTTAGATTATGGGGTTTGTCCATAGGCCTAACAAGGTGCATTAACGCCTTAGGGATTCTGGGATTATCACTCAATATGAGGCATCTTAGTTTGGAGGCAAAGTGCCTATCAAATCTAACAAAGCTAGCATTTTCTGCTTCCCATGTCATGTCTGCAGTCCATAATTGGACTGGCAGTGCCTCCCCCTCTTGTTCCCTATTTAAAACCATTTCTTTACCAAAATAAGTGGCCCCTTTAAAAAGAAACATATGCATCAAATTAATGGGCACATGATACATGGTGAGAGGTCCCAGACTGAAAACCTTCCTAATCTCCTCGGGACTGATGGTAACTAAAGCCTCACCATCCATTCTTCTCACTACCTTAGTGGCTTGGTCATAGTTTTTTGCTATAGCTTCAAGCAGGTCAAAATCCATAAACACACTAGGGACAACAAGCTTTACGGTCCTGCCGCTTAAAATACTCAATACTCGTTATCTCGCTATACTTAATAAGCATGCAACTTGTCATAGCGAGGTAACGCCAACGGTAGATCTAATCGGATCTGACGGTTGGGAAAAATAGGAAGAAAGGTAACTCGGGAGAAAGGAAAAGGAATATGACAGCATATTCGTCTCTTTTGAAAATTCAAAATTTCGCGCTCGACAATTTATGAATAGAGATGATATAGGGTTTATATGACGATTATTTCTTATGGATGATTTATCCAAAACCCTATGCTTCACTTAGGCATAGAACATTTGACTTTTCTATGATTTAACTGAAAACTTTTACTACACAAAAAGTCAGACCAACATCTTCCTCTTTAGCTCTTCCTCCTTTTCTTCTTCCTTTTCCTTCATCATATCTATCATTTCTTCTTTTGTTACTATGACTAAAGGAATATTAACATCTTCATCATCTTCTTTGTCACTATCGCCATCCTTTATTTCTACAGTTTCATCAATTGTCTTATTGAGATGAAATAGATCTCTCCAAACATCATTATCATTCTTTACAACTGATTCAATTTTCTTAATCAGTATAAGGCATGTGTTAAATTTCAAAATCATTCTGCCTTCATGTTCTTTCAATGCCTTTTTCACTTTTGTATCTATTAGACTGGGTACTAACTATCTTATATTTTGCTCAAATATGTCTTTGATAATTTGTACTATGTTCTCCCATCTGACTTTGATTTTATCAAGAAGATCTACTAGAATTTGAGGTGCAAACTATTCAAGAAAGTATTTCCAAATTCCCAACTTCTCCATAACCAAATCCTCAATCTCCTTCTGCTCTGTAGGAGTCTGAGTTTCAAACTTAAGTGCTTTAAAGTTGTTTATCCCTCCTCTAGCCCTTAACTATTTTAGCTTTTCTTCAAATGTAGGTGGAGGCCCGACAAATAAAACTTTACTTTCTTTGGCACCTTTCCTATTGGATCTCTTGGTGAATACAACTGTAGTGGGCTTTTGAGATTTGGTGACGATCACCCTGCTTTTCTTTCTAGCAGGCTCCACTTCTTTCTCTGATTCTTCCTCATCATATTTAGGTTCATCTTCTTCATCTTTTCCCTTGCCCTAAGTAATCATTAGAGGTCCTTTTTCAAATTTCAACTTGGCTACCCTCTTCTTACTTCTATTGATAGCTTGAGGGGTCTTGATGCTTAGCTCTATTTTTTTCTTTTCTTCATCATTAGTCCCAAAAGTAGGAATTTTTGGATCAGATGGTTCATTGACTAATGCCCCAATGATATCTCTTACTTCATCAATGTTGATCTCATGTGGTAGTGGCTTTACCCATGCCACTCTAGGTATGACTGCTTGAATATATACTTTGTCACAATCTACCATAAAGCATACATCATTCTTGTAGTCTTCTACAAGCATGGGTGCAATTCTAAATCTATTATTCATTTTCTCCTAAAACACTTCAAAATAGTTGTCCATTACCATCTCGAAGTTCTCACCCATCTCTACTATAAACTCATTAATTTGATATAGGATTGGGGTGTCCTTCCTCCACACAATAGTACCTTTGGATGGAAAGAATTTTTGAACATAGAAAAAGAGACATGATAACAAGGATCCAAACTTGTAAGGATTATTTTTAAAAGTCCTTATACTATCCATGTTCTTGTTTAGTTGTTTCAGCAACAAATCTAAGAGATCACATTCAAGATTTTTCTTCACAACTTTATATGCCAAATCTACAGCTTTACATGGAATATTGTTCAACCAACTCAAGCTATAGATTTTGTATGAAATGATATGGATATTGAATCTGAGCTCCAAATCAATGACACTATTAATCTTTAAACCTCTACTATCTCAATCAGCTAGGGTTTTCTTTTGTAATTCCTCCCGACCTAGGGTTTTGGTGGATTTAGCTTTGCTCAACATTGGGAGACCTGTGATCTTATGTATCATTTTCTTTGTGATCAATATGGGTTGTTTCAACCAAAATTAGCCATTACGGACTCAATTGAGTATGTACCTAATCCATTTCACTTGAAAATTTTGTGGCAAATAAGACTGGTAGGCCCACCTTGTTAGAGGATTTACAAACATACAATGAAGTATGCACTTTGTTAGGAGATTTATACAAAGACTATTAGGTCTACCTTGTTAAAGAATTTAGAACTGATTCACCTATTAGGATGAATTAGGGGATCTTACTTACAACTGATTGTTGATTAGATCCTTTAAGAACTAATCACCTCATGTGATAGATATCTCTTTTCTGCTCCTATATTGACGTTGCTAAATTTCCTTTACTGGTACTAATATACTTTTTGCATGCACTTCTTGCAATCCTTTAATTGTTAAATTGATTACATGATAATATTACATTGGTGCCATAAAATACACCACATATATTTACCATTTCAATTCACAAAAATACAAGTTTGGCCAAAACACAAGTGAACAAAAAATTACAAAGTTGACCCAATAGAAAAATAACTTGAGTTTTGTAAGTTGACTCAGTGACCTTCTAATACTTAGTATCCACTACATTACTTGGCATCATCATGCACTTGGTAGAAGTGAAGGCTCAGTCCATACTAATCACATGATGTAGCTTTGAACTCGGTCACCATTTGTGAATCAGTAGACATAATATCACTCGGTAGATATTGGATGTTGAATTTACCTTGCTTCACTTGGTAAACATTACACTCAGTTTACACTAATTTTCCATCACACTAATTGACTACTCTATAGACACTGTGAAGCTCTATAGTAACTGTAGATCTTCACATTATCTGTATATGCTTGATAGCTTCTAAAATGCCTAGTGTAAACTACAAAACTTGGTTAACACTGGAGTGCTTTATAGATGTTGGAATTTGAGTGATGAGCTCAGTGTGTTCACAGATATGAATAAGTGTTGTCACTAATGGAAACTATAGCTTAATGCCAACACAAAGGTCCTAGATTTAACAAAATTTTCATCATCTATGAATTTTTGGGATGCTTGTGCAATGATGGGATCAATCCCCTTACCTCTATAATTAGTAATAGTGAGGTCAAAGGATGGCACAGGACGCTCCTTAGGTACTCCTCTCTCTATGTTAGCAGTAGTAACAATGATGTCTCCCTCCCCTCCCATTTGCTTCAATTTATCTCTTAGGGATTTTTCATCATCTATTCTAAGTGGGGTTTGGGATGGTGAATACTCTTTAGCATGAGAAGAGGATCCTTGTTCTAATCTCTACCTCTTGGGTGCACTGGCATCAGGTGGCCTCTCTGATCTTGGCTTTTTGTAGGGGGTAATGTGTTGCATATTTTGAGCTACAACATATTCAGCCCTCCTCTATATTGTATACTAGCCTGGAGTAACCATCATTCTTCTATTTACCTTTCTCTCCACCTCTACTACTTTATCAAGATATGCTTTGACTAAGATGTTCTTCTTTTCATTCATAGTTTGCATGATCACAAATTTTATTTTTATTAATGCATCCATTTTGGCTCCCCAATACTTCTTATCTTTTAAAGGGTTATAATTAGGCTCAAAAGAATTAATAAATTCTAAAGTTTTACTAGAAACTATTCACTTTTCTTGTCTAACTTCCTACTCCTATAATAAAAAAATATTTCTAATAATGTCCTCCAAGAAGTACACATTTTGTATAATAGCCTTATCTTTAGTTCTTTCCCTTAAGAGATCACAGAATCCCTCTGAATCAATATATCTAGCATGGGATTGGACCATGTGATATCTAGCCAAAAATAAATTTATATTCCTCCATCCTTTTCTAAGAAAAACAAAATCATGTGCCACAGTAACAATAGGGAAGAACGTGCCTTTACCTTTTCCCATTATATCGCTCTCTTCAATTGTTCCAATCTTCCATAGCAACTCTACAATTCCTATTTTAAGAGGCACATAAAAAGGTAAAACATAAGGTTTTCCCAAGAAACCATAAACCCTAATTATAGTGGAAACATTATATGGAATCATGTCTCCCCAATTATGACTGACCAAAAGTCTCTTAGCATGGTGCTTGGGTCTAAATAGTTATAATAGAGGCTATGTGATCCTTGGACTATCCCCTTTCAAAAGAAATCTTAACCTTGAAGAAAGATTTTTGTCAAATCTGATATACCTGGCATCTCTGGCTTCCCAAGTCATGTCAACACTCCATAACTAATTTGATAATTTCTCTTTATCCCTTTCCAATTCCAAATTCATCACCTTGGAGAAAAAGGTTACTCCTTTGTATAGACATATGTGCATTAACAAGGAGTATCAACAAAAAGGTTTGTTCACCTTACCTTGAGATATCCCAACTAATCCATTATGAATTTCCTCATATAGGAACGTACCAAAATCAAGAATTGTGCTCATTCCAAACCACAAAGTATGAGCCATAACATGAACAATAGAGCCATGGATGTGATCTTGCTCATCCATCCCAAATATTTTGAAAAGAGTGAAATATAGGGCTTGGGCTCTAGGATTAAAATATTTTTTAATTAATGGTTTAGGGGTGCTTAATGTAACTAGGGGTAGTGACCCAATCTTAACAAAATGTTGCTGTAATGGCCCTGCTCTCAAATATGCCCTCTGTGCATCATATCTCGCCTGAAATTCATCCATATAAATTATCTCATGGATTTCATGGTTGGGGTTAAGCTTAAATACTTCACTAATTAAGGAAGGTGAAACCCTAAAGAGATTATCCCTAGCATGATTCTTTACAATCCTCATGATGTGGTCATATTTCTTAGCCATATTAGACAATAGGTCATTGTTAAAGAATATTCCAGGAACAACCAATTTACCAATGTCAAATTCCCAAACATTACTCAATGGGGTATCTAGGTTGCATTCGATGAACCATTTCTTAAACAATTCTAAACCCCCTACTAAAACTTGAGCATCTCTCACCCAATTGGCTCTATCATAAAAACCCACACCTACAATCAACTTGGAGTTTTTTAGGATAAGCTCTCTTCCCTTTGTTATTTCATTTATAGATAAAGGCAAATATTCCAAAAAATCATCATGAACAACCCTTTTGAGGTAGTCCTTTTGGCTAGAAAATTCCTTTTGGGGAGGCATTTTAAATTTAAGCTTGGCACAATTACAATTGTTTAATTTCTAGAGGTTTTCAAACTACTTACCTATTCTATCTTGTTGAATTTTCTTAGTGAATTTCTTTGCAAATTGTTGAAAACCCTTGAAGAATTTGATGCCCTAGCTTTGGAGATATTTGTGCTCTAAAAATTATATGATTTTGTGACTCAATAATGGTGAATTTACAAGTTATATCACAGTATTAAAGTCATATGAAGGAATTATGAGCACATTAATGTTCTTTAGCCATTAATTTTCATATCATGCTTCAGATTTGAATTTCACTTATCAATCTCACAACATCGATGGTTTTATTTTAAAGAGAAACTGCCTTTTTAAAAAATTTAAAGTCTTGGCCACATGTCAAATGGGCACTTCCCTTCTTTAGGTAATTTCCTTGCATCTTTTCATTATGGTGAAGCACCAGTCATTGATCTTATCAAGATCAAAAATCATAGAAAAATGCAAAACCTTATTAATAAAAAATGGGCATTTTTGACCTAGCACATACATTTCATTTTTTTCCAATTACTGTGCTCTAACACATCAAATCCTTCCAACCTAGCATGACTCAACAATTTTATTATAACTTGGTCCCACTATGCCATGTGGCACATAGGTTCTTGCCCATAATGCTCAAAGTTCAGTCATTTTATCAATGTGGGTAAGCATTATCCGTCAATCTCACTTTTGATCAACAATGTAATAAAATCATGTCCCTTTAGGAGCCAATCAGTAGGACTAGCCAATGAAATACTTCCTTTATGTTCCATCATGTCTGACAACTACCATGATAGAAACTTCACTATTGCATTTGAGAAAAGTGGGTCCATGACATCACCATCTGCCATGCATCGTATTGGCACTTCCCTGCAATATGTAACTATCATGCATTTTCTTATAGTAAGTAAGTGCTATCTGTCGATCTCACAATGATCAACGGTGCCTCAAAATTGAATGAAAAGCGACCCCATTAAATGAGCTAGCCAATAATGTTACATAAAATTGGAACATGCACTGACAAGTACTGACAACTTTGAAAAGGGCCTAACAGAATTTGACAAACCCTACTCTTTGTGGTGCATTAAGTATCTACTATTAGAAAAGACTATGTGGTGCATAGGTGCTTGCCCACTTCAGCTAAAAACCTTGCTTTCATTCATTGCAGTGATGCACTAACCATTGATCTTCGAGAGATCAACGGTCAAACAAAATAGATTACCATAGTCGAAAAGATTAATAAACACTTAAGAAATGTAATTATGGTTAGAGGCGAGCTTAAAAAGGATTTGTTTCATGAAAAATAGTAATCTTTTGGGAAAACAACACTTAGGGTAATCTTATCCCACCTAATTTCATTTGAAATATTATTTTTTAAAATTTTCAAAGGTTAGGGCAAGACAAACAAGGGTTTTAGGGTTTCAACAAATTTTTACCCAAGGTTTTGACCTAATGTTACGATTTTAATATATCCTTAGGGTTTTACACTACTGGATACAACAACACATAGATGGTGAAAAATTAGGCCAACAAGAACACCAATTACCTTTTTATATCAGGGATTATTATAATATGTAAATAGAAAAGAAAAATTCATACCATCTAGATAAACAAACAAATTCATTCATTTACTAGTTTTGTTCACAACTTCTAGATAATACGATAGATAAATTTGTTACTCATACTTAAACACTTGCATTTGGTGGTAGATGTTAAATGATCATGATGACATGAGTAGTAACATAGAATTTCATGGATCCTTGGACTTAAATGTGTATTTTTGTTGTCTCATGTCTTCTATATTATATTAAACAAATATGTTTTTATCAGTGTAACATGCAACTAGATTCAAGTGGTTTGGTTTACATCAACTATTATATATAAGTATTTATGAGCTATATTTATGGAGATCACATTTTAAATTGCAAAGACAATTGAAGTTTTAAATACTTGGATTTTGTATAATTAATAAAGAAAGATTTACATGAATGCATATATATAGAAGAACTTTACTTTGAATGGCTAAGTACATGTAGTGTATAAAGTTTGAAATCTCAAACACCACTTTAGGACAAATATGGGTAAGTCTTTTCTCAAAATACCCATGAAAATGTAATTGGAGAAACTTTTTCTACTGTGGTGAAAGGATCAAGAATTGACAAAATCTCACAATGTCATGTCCATTTATAATGGTAAGCTCATCATCATTGCCTATGATAGAATAAAGAAGAAGATGTTCCATATGTCAAAGAACCCTAGGTAAAAATACAAACAATACAACATTTCATGTGAATGTAGGTGTAGATGTAAACAATATTAAATGAAGTATATAAAGATGAGCTCTAGCACACAAAGAGAACAAAATTTCTAAAAGAAACTATGATTGAGAAAATATTTGACAATGCTTTTTCTAAAAGATATGCACATGAAATAAATCCTAACAAGTATTAGGTTCAAATTTATTAAAAAAAATTCATTAAAAAAATTATAACTATGAGAAGTGAGTTCTTGTAACAATACCTAATCTTATTGTATTTTCTAACAATTTTTGAAAAGATGCCAGAAAGAAATAATGCTAATAGAGAAGATGTTAATAGTTCTTGGCTCATTCAGAGTATCTAGGGTTTGGGCCTACATGTCTAGTCAATCTATTTCATGCAAATATTCTTCTTTTTTTTATAATGAGAAGCTCAATTTGAACCTTTGTTTCTGAAACATGTCATCCAGTTTGAGCATGTGTCTTCTCACTAATTTATTCCTATTAGAGATAATTGTTCCCAAAATCCTTCCAAGATGTTATGAATTATATTATGTAATAATAGTTGTAAAGTCCTAAGACTATACAGGTCAGAGTGTTAAGATTGAAAATGGAACCGCAAATTTCATTTCCTAGCTAAATCTTAGAAAAATCTTTCTTTCTCAGTTATTTCTATAAGTAAAGTATCCAAATAAGAAGATCTCTCAATAAAGAACTTTGATCATAATTAAAAATCTTAGGAACTCCATTAATGAAGTATATTTTCTTCTAACTATAAAGAACACTCCATTCTGCTTCGATTTGAATCAAAAAAATAAATCTTGCTACTTATCAAAATGCTAAAATCTACTCAAGGCTCTGATTTGCAAAGGTTTCTAGAATATGGTTATTTACTGAAGTAAAACATCTAATAATTACCCATGTTATTGAGCTTTCCTATTCATACATTGTTGGAAAATGTAAATAAATGTACCTATAGAAATTCTTGTATTTACAACAGTATCTATTATGCTATGAGTATAGATAACATCAAAGTAAAACTCATTGAATCTTACTTTGATTATACACATAGATGAGCTTGCCTTTATATTTGTTGAACTACCATTTTTATACATCAAGTGCGAATGGACTAAACCTAGATTGTTGTAATGTGGTATTTTATGACTTAATGGTGGATCCAATGGTCACAAAATCTACACCATGGATGAAGTTTTAACCCATAGACTAAAGATATAGACTAAAGTATGCAAGCCCAAATCTTTCAACTGCACTCAAACCATACCAAACCCATTACTAAAATCTACAAAAACCATTCTATTTCATATCAAACACTAGACCGCAGTCAAGTATATAAGCATACCAATGAAATCCATGATTCGTCTTCCACCAACTACAATGGATACGTAGTATTTGTCTCTTCCTAGATGTTGGAAAACTCTATCTCTACTTTGATTCTAATTCAAGCATTAAATGGTCTTTTCCAAGGTAAACTGTAAGCAACCCCCCTCAAAAAAGAGATAAAAATATTGGCGAATCTTACATTATTTTGAAAAATAAAAATAATTTCTATTATTAATTGGTGAATCTTTAACTATTAAATTTTTTTTATAACTAAATTTAATAAAAATGTGGCAATTTTAGATTTTTTAAGAAATAAATTATTAGCCAAAATTTTCTAAAATTAGCCAATTAGCAAATATTAGCCACTAAAAAAAACCCTGGGACTCTTTTCGAATGAATCTTTCACTCATTTCCTCTTCCCCTGTCATTCACACTAATCTTTCATGCTTGTTTTACATTATTTTTTATATCAGACCTAAATTTCATTGATGTTTTGTTGGGTTCTTATTATAGGTGATTATCATTTTTAATTAGTTAAGAAATGTTATTCCATTTCAATTTTTAACTTTTATTTCTCAAAAATATGTCTTTGCATTTATTTATTATTAATCTTTATGACACTTAATCTCTAGTGATGGTTTTTATAAATAATAATTGTAATTATTAAATTATATATATATATATATATATATTAAATATCTTAATTTTGATGAGGTTTATTGTATGTATATAATAATTATATAAAATTCTTTAATAACAACATATACAGGTTGCAAGTTTTAATATAATAATTATGTGAAATTCTTTATTTGTATGTATATAATAATGCATGTATGTAGTAATTCTATAAATTATTTAATTGTGTTCATGTTGCATTTTTAATAAATTGAGGATTTATATATGCCATTTGTGTTATCATATTTTCATAATGAAGACATTGATAAAGATAGACACATCATTTCGTAGGTAATATTTTATATATTAAATTAAATAGTAGAAGACTTGGTATATGATTTCAATACCTTTGAGGATTAAAGGATTGCGAGAGACCTTATCTATGTTAGTTTTACACCTTTTAAAGCTATACATTCAATTGACAATTTACATCAAAGATTCAATTACAACATATGTACTATATTATTCTACATGAAAGTTGAAGAGGTAAAGAAAAATAACATGATTCAATTAAATTATTTTTTGTAAAGGTGGAATTATACCATACATGAAATATAAGCTACATGGTTTGAACCATAGGATGTTGATAATTTTTGTTTAATGTTGGAAGTAGGAGATGACTAAGGTGTATTGGTAGAATCTCAATATTAAGGTGAAGAAGATAATGAATGCGACTATGCCTTGCATGAAAGGAAATAATTTCTTTAAGGACTAAGAATCCTCTAGTGTTGAAGTCTAATTTTTATTCATTCATTTTTCTTTGGGTGACTAATCATTAATGACTAACTATTTAGCCATTTATTTAGTAGTTTTTCAGACACTTATTTAGTTTTTTATTTGGTAGATTATTTGGTCACTTTTATTTGTTTGATTTTGTAATTTTACCCAATGATCAAACTATTGACATTATGATCAAGTTTTTATATTAGTGACTCACACTTAGTCAAATGGTTGGGAGGTACCAAGCTTATCTTGTAGTTTATAGTTGAGTTCCAAAATTAATATTTAGTTCACACCAAGCAGTATCTACCAATTTGATAAGTAACAGTACAAATCGAGCTTCATAGTATTAACCAAGTTGCACAATGTCAATCGTAGTCTCCAGTGTCTACTAAGTTTGTAGTATCAGTGATGTAAATCTAGTGTTGACCAAGCTAGGAAGTGTCAACCAAGTGATTCAGATTATACCAAGCTTGTAGTGTTAGTGTTGACCAAGCCCTGCAATGTCAACCAAGTGATTTAGTTTAAATGTCAAGTTTTGTAGTGTTCACTGAGTCACCAGTGTTGACTAAGTTGAGACTACTTGGAAGTGACTATTACGAACCAAGTTTCTATGTCTACTAAGAGAATGACAATACTGAGTGTTGAAAATTGTTACCAAGTATCAAAACCTCATTGAGTTTGTCTTCAAGACCTGAGTACCAGGAGTTGAGCCAAGTTTGGTATTTTGGTGAAACTTTTGTTTTAGCCAACTTTGATGAATTGTAATTTGGATTGGTATATATGAAATGTATTGTATCAAATTTAAAGATGGATATATGAATATAGGAAACAATCGTATGAGAAGAAGTGAAAATTAAGAAGGCTACAAGTAGTATAAGGAGAAACAAAGATTTATCTATCACATCAAGGTGATAGTTACACTTTAAAGGAATCTCAACCAACAAATCAGAGTTGCAGATTAGTGATCAACCACTGGTTTGACCTAATAGGTGCATTAGTTAAATCCTTTCACAAGGTACACTTAAGAATCATGTACAAATCTCTTTATTGAGTGCATACTTCATTGAATGTCTTGTTAATACTTTAATAAGGTGGAATTAGCTATCACTATTACTCCTAATAGGGTAGATCATCAGAAGTGATCAATTGTAAGCCTTAACTGACCAACTTTATACCTTAGTACTAAAGCTTGTGCGTATCATTCCTCCCCCCCCCCCAACCCCCAATTTTACTTTCTATTCTGGAAGGTTTCTAGGTCACCATATCTTGTGTTATGAATGTTTTAATGCTCTCAGATTTTCATACATGCAATTAGATTAGAATATATATAAAGGATCAATTGGTGAAATAAGATTAAGTTTTATTAGTTCCTAATTCACACCTCCCCTCTTACTAACCTAGCCTATCCTATATTTCCAACAATTTGTATTAGAGAATTGTGGTTCTTAGAGAATAAGTTTAATAGCTTGAGAAATGATTAGAGGCAATGGAGGTATATAGGCTAGATAATGATATTGACAATAAAAAGTTGGATTTTGAATTGGCTATTGGGAAACTAAGGAAACCAAAGGAGCAACTCTCTCAATCCTTAAAAATAAGAAAAGATCTTGCAATATAAATGAATGAAAAACTCTAGAATGAATAAAGAATTAAAGATATCTATCCAGAAAGAAACTCAAATGAAGTTGATGAGGCAATCAAATATATATTGGAAAAGACTTGCAATCTTCAAGAAGAAGTTAGAAAGCTGAAAAGAGAACAAGAAATTCAGTTAGTAAGATTATGTGAAGTCATGGAAGAAAAATACAAAGCCAAAGACAAGATATAAGGAAAGAATAATGAAATTTAGCATGTATCCCTTCAATGGGAAGACTTCCTTGATTAGCCTACTAATACAAATGAATAAATCATGAATCTAAGTTTGAAGAATGAAAGATTGCAACATGATCTAAACACTGAAAAGAAAACCAATGAGAGGATGATAAAATTTCAAGAAGACGTGAATCAGTTGAATGAGCAAAGTCAATATAGATAGAAAGGAAAAGTAGGAATAGGATACATAGAAGAAGCTGAATCATCCAAGTAAGGAGCTCAAAAGAATCAAAGGCCTACTTGCAATCATTGTGGTAAGTTAGGTCATACATCAAAAAAATGTTGGAGTAATGGCAAATAAAAATTGAATGGAAATTTTTACAATTGCAATAAACATGGTCATAGAGCAAGTGAAAGCAAGGAGAATCCTAAGTTTGAAGGTAAATGTCACAAGTGCAATAAACAAGGATAAAAATCATCTCAATGCAAAACCAAGATACTGAACCCAACACAATAGATTGTGAAAGCTATATTTGTTTGGGACTACAACACATGGCATAGATTCCACTACTGTGGATAATTTGGGTACATTGGAGAAAATTGTGTGAAACATTACATGAGGACAAGAGACACCACTAGAAGATGTTTTATTTGTATAGAACTTAGACATCTTGCAAATAACTATATGAACATTGGAAGGATTAAAGATGAAAAGAAAGTCAAAGTTGACAATATGAGAAAGAAAATAAGGCAATAATGGATTTTGAAATCTTTAGAGAATGCAAGTCTGAGCCATGAAGGACATGTTACTCAAGGATTGGGTGACTCAAGCATTTCAATTTGATCTCCCATAGGAATGACTAGAATTGAGACTTTGAAGGAGACATCTTGTATCAATTTCAGCCAACTAGAAGGAAAAATCCATATTAGCATTCAAGATGCAAAAGGATCACCAAGTGACTAAGGAAAATCAAGACCTTACCAACCTAGGTCGGATTGCAAGACCCTACCAAGTAAGGTCTAGATATACTAAAAAAATTGTGTGGACACCAAGCTATGAATGACTCTATCAAGAATTAAGGTTGAATTGAGAGGAAGAAAGTCTGTCACCGAATGAGCAATCATACCAAGCCTTTATGGCAATTGCAAAGTGAAAATTTGATAAAAGGAAAGAAATAAAATTCATTTTTCACTGTGAATTTTTGAAGAGCTATTTGCAAGGGCAATTTCTATGCTTTTAAATGATCTGTGTGCTTATTGTTCAAGATTTTTGTATTTTCATAAACCCTAGAAAGCATGGTGTCTTCCATCCGCAAAACCAGGAAAGGGTCCAAGATGTTGGTTCATGGAATTGAATGGAAGGAAGGGGACTTCAAGATGAGTCTGAAAATTTCTAAAATGCTTGATCCAACTAAAGCTTAGTTGTAGATTTCACCAAAGGTATTAGTTGTTAATGATATTCGTTCACTTTTTTTATGTTCGATGCAAGAAATTAGAACCCTAGAGATGGATGAGACTTTGGAAAAGTTATGTGTTAATGGTGTGTTGAAACTTGAGCATCAACATTTAGAGACCAAGGGTTTAACACACATTTCACATATGCCCTGAGATTTTTAGATAAAATGGATAAGGTTTATTCTTAGCCGTATACCCAACAAGCAGTTATGGCTGGAGCATCCTATTCAAATAACAAAGAAAATGACTCATTAAATCATAGGGATCCCAATGTTGAACAAAGAAAAGTCTACCAAAACCCTAAGTTAGGTAGAATAGGAAAGCAAAACTCTTCCCAAGTGGGATGGAAGAGGTGTGAAAATCAATAGTGTGATTGGCATGTAGTTGAAATTTAGAATTCATGTAATAACTCATAAGATCTATAGCTCCAATTGTCTCAATATCCTGTCATGTGAGGTAGTTGATCTTGCTCTCAAGGTAGTGAAGAACAACATGTCCTTTGACCTTGCCAAGCTAATGTTGAATCAGTTCAACAAGAACATGGAGAGCATCAGGACTTAAAGAACAAATTGTGTACGTTTGGTTCACTCTTGACTTATTTACTCTTCTTTGTACAAAATTTTTTCCCTTCAAAAGGTATATTTGTATGGAGAAAAGATGTACTAGTAATATATTAAATTAATAAATATATAGTAGAGATGGGTGAGAACTTTGTCAATATCATGGTCAATTACTTTGATTCATTCAAGGAAAAGATGAATAGGAGATATAGAATTCTAAAGAAACTTGTAGAAGATTACAAGGATGATGTTTGTTTCATGGTAGACTATGACAAAGTGTACATTCAAGAAGTCAAACCTAGAGTGGTGTGGATCAAGCCCTTAAGCTATGAGGTTAACATTGATGAATCACATTGATGAAACCAAGGATATCATTGAGGCACTATTGAATGAACCTATGGTTCCCAAGGCCACATATTTTGGTACTTATGATGACTCCAAAGCTAGAATAGAACTTGAAATTAAGCTTCCTCAAGAAAGTAGTAAAGGAAAGAAGAGGATAGAAAAATTAAGGCAAGAAAGTCCTACTTTCATATTGATAGATGGAAAGGAGATGATGTAGAAGATGAAGCATAAGAAACAAAGTCTAAAGAAGAAGAGCTAGTTAGGAAGAAGGGTAAGGTTATCATAACTAGACCCACAAAGTCATCTACTATAGTATTCACAAGAAGAGCATCTAGATCAAGAAAGAAGTTGAGGTTAGGTGAAGAAGATACCTAGGAAATTATTTTCAAAAGACCTCCACCTACATTTTAGACAAAATTAAAGGAAATTGAAGGAGTTGGAATGGGAAACCTCAAATCTCTCAAATATGAGACTAGGAATGCAAATGAGAAGAACCAAGTTGAATACATGATGATGTCAAAACTAGGCAAATGGAAATATTTTCTTGATCAAATTGTACAACAAATTCCCAATGAGCTTATGCAAGAAATCAAGCCAAGATGAAAAAATACTAAGAACACTACAAAAGATATATTTGGACAGACTCAGAGGTAGCTCATGGTGAGTGTTAGTAACAAAGAGGTGAAAGAATCCATGAAGAAAAATGAGGAAAATTCACTCTAAAATTAAACACATGAATGATATTGGTTAATAACATTAAACATGTGGTGAAGATAGCTACAACTACATCGAAGAATATCTACAAACTTCATCAATAGGGTGATTTTATTGTTCATGTTAGTGACATAGATGATGAAGATGACAGGGAAGAAAATGACAACAATGATGAAGAAGATATAGAAATAGATGATGTAAATTTGGATGATGAGGATCAAGAATAGGAAGCTACTAAGGAGAATCTCCCTAAGATTTAGAGTATTGAGGAAACTAACCTAGAGATTATTACAGCAACAGTTATGGCCTCATTTCCTCACTCTTCAAGAAAAGCTTTAATGCCATCAACCTTAGAGAAAACTTCTACTAAGTTGGTTGAGGAAACCATTGCAACACCATGTACCCAACCAATCTCTGCACATATTCAGCTGAGCACCATATTGACTAAAGTGATCAACACTTCATCTACCAAGCAACTAGTTCTTCCTCCACCATTAGATTTGGCTACACAATAACTAGGTATTTCTACTATCAATATAATATCTAATTTTGTTGCTAGCCCTTCTATTTCCACTATTTTTAAAATTCCAAGTATGTAAATAGTAAGTACAAAGATAGTTGAGAGAAAGCCTCAATCGATTACTAAATTTTCAAGCAAAGATAAAGGTAAAGAAGAAGACATTGATCTTGATGAGGATATAGTTATCTCAAAATGGGATATCTCTACTTTGAATCCTGATCAAATGAACATCATAGGTGAATTATTCCAAAAGAAATCTTTACAACAAAATCTTAGAGAAGAGAAAAATAGAGAAAATCAAGTGCTTGAAGATGTGAAGAACATGCTTGTAGATGCATTAAGTACTGAGGTTGATAGTACACAACCTATTTTGGTTAAATTAGTAGAACTTTTCTATAAATTTAATAAAGATCTAAAGGAACAAGAAAAGTTGTTAAAAAGAGAAAAGAGAAAATTTTAGAACAAAGTATTGGAGCAGGTTGCATAGAAAATTGAAATAAATCAAGTAGAATTAACTATTATTCTCGTCTCATTAGAAACCCCTACAAATAATGTAACTTCATTATTTAGTAAGTTATGTGATACATCTATCTTCACTTAGAAAATCAAATATAAACTATCTAAGATAGATGAAGACTTGAAGGAAAGTGTACACTAGTTCTCACTTGACCTGAGCTATAGTTCTGCTCACCACTCAAAGATTAGATTTCTGACTAATTTGATAGAAAAATTATTAAGGGAAGAAGCCAAGATCGAGGCCACACTTTTAGACATCCAAGGCATGATTCTCTCAAACATGGGTGCATTAATAAAACACATTGCACATGCCAAAACTGCCATCGATGACAATAACTTCTCCATAGATGATCACATGATGAAGTTATCTACAGAAGTATACATTACACTTCATGCAACCAAGGTGTTATAAGAAAATTGGGACAAGGCTATGGAATTGATTTTGAAGGTATATTTTAACTTCTTATCACATTTTGGCATTACCATGTAGCATGCACCTTTCTTATTTATGTTAAAAAGGGGTAGAAGATGTGATATATAAAGATATAAAGGGGAGAAAATAAGATATGAGACATATGTATATACATTGAGAAATGTATAATATGTGATACATGTATGGTGGAGTAGCATAATATTATTAAAATACATGTACAGATTATTAGAAAACATCTTTTACAAAAGCAATTTCGAAAAATCTCAAAACTAGAGTATGTTATCGAGTTGAAGACACAAAATGGAGAGTAAAGAATGTTTTGGACTTCAAAGTTTGAGAATTCATTTTTTTATTGATAAGTGTTTTTGTCACTAATGCCAAAAGGGGATATTGTTGACTTTATGGTCAAGTTTGTTGATGCAAGAGCATCCTGGGTGTAAGACCAATCTTGGATCACCCAAAAATATTTTATTTTCAGAATTTTCTATTTTAATAAGGACTAGTAGATAGGGTTGTTGCTTTTTATGAGATCTTTCTATTTTTAGTAAGTTTTTCATATGAGCTTGGAATTTTCTCATTTCTACAAGAAGGTTCATTTGAAAGTTATAAGCTTACCATAAAAATCTCATTGCTCAAGCTTAAGTATTAGAGAAGCTATTGCAGATTTTCAGTGGAAACATTTGCAAAAAAATCTTTAGGCTCACCATTGGAGGCCTTAGAGTGCTTGGATGAGGTCCAAAATCTTAATGGAAGGGCACTAATTCCATTCCAAGCCTATAGATTAGGAGCTGGCATTTCCAAAAAGTTGTTATAATAGCCAATCGAAGCAACGATTTGTGAGTTAGAGGCTTTCAAAGTTGGGTTACTTGAAATATCTAAAATAATTGTCAAAGATGTATTTGGCCAGCTCTATATGTATTGTTAGGGTCTATTGTCCCTAGGTATTAAGTTTCAATGTCTTGAACCTTCCTGGGCGACATAAAATTTCCTATTTAAGAAAGGCCTGAACATTGTCTAGAATAATTCTAGGTGGTAGTTCATAGCTTAGTCTTGCAGATTACTATAATAAAGGTTCCCATGTGGGTTATCATATTGTACTTGTGAATCCTATAATTCCACATTTGCAGTGCAGAGAATAAGTCCATATTTTGTTCTTGCATTTGTTGTTGTTTCTTTGTTTCTATTATGAGTGTATGGTTTTTAGGGGAGCACCCTTCATCATTTTTTTATTAGTGACTCACACTTTATCAAATGGTTAGCAGCTACCAAGCTTATCTTGTAGTTTATAGTGTTAACTAAGTAATCTAGGTTCTATCGAGTTCTACAATTGCTATTGTATATGTGAAATTGGGGGCCTCTAATCCTCACATACACTTCAACATAGTCTTTATCTACAACATCATCCTAGAATGAACATTGAATTGTTCATCTAAGAGGTCTGACAGAATGACCTGTTGCCTTCTAACTAGAGGGATTTTTCCTATTTGCTCTTAGATCGAGAAGTAGGCAACCATACCCTTTAACATGAAGGATTTTATGCAATAATATGAAAGCACATTTAGTCTAGATGGTATGCAATTTAATCTAATAACATTAAAAGCAATTTATGCTAGATGAGTTAATATTTAATCTAATATGACATTAATGCTAAGTAATTCAAAATCTATGACAAGATTGAGTAATTGAATATGAAATTCAATAGTATTTCGATGCACTTCAAATTCCAACCTCTGAAATGAGGAACTAGAAGCCTCTTAAATAGAATTCCTAAAATCAATTAGTGGTTGAGATCAACTTAGATTGATGGTCAGGATTGAAGCTAAGATCTAGTCAGGATGGAAGATTCCTAATGTAGGTGAGGTTAACTAACTCAGATCCTGAGTGTAATCAAAAGTTAACTGAAATTCACCTAAGTGTGAGAACAAGTGGATTAAGCCAATTCTAATTCGAAAGATAGATTACTTGGAATTTCCATTCTTGAACTAAAGAGATGAAATTGTAAGGTTATTTAATTTAATAAAATTGATATATGACCTCATAAATGCATATTTTAATTAATTAAATAATTACATTCAATAATTAAAATGAGAGCATTATTAAATTAAATAGATTTAATTTCTTAGCACATTAGCCAAAGGAGATAATTTAATTTAATTAAAGTATAACGACTTTAAATTAAATTAAGTCTAATCAATAGGTTTAATACAACTAATTCAAGTCAATACTTTATGAATTAAATAAATAGCATGATTATTGTAGATAAGGGTTTTCTACATCTGACAATTAAGTAGTGAGAACTAGAATGAGAATTTCCTAGTGAAATAGGACTTTAGGGTTGATAAAAATAGACTAGAATTGGTTCTCATGGTAATGGGCCAATTTTGAGGTATTACATTTTCCACTCTTTGAATGAATGTGCAAGTAGCACATTCAATTCAAAGAAAATTACAAAGTATGATGCATAGATCATGAAATGAGATTGGTTATGAAATTGATGATGCAAAGACCAATTGATAAGCTTTTAAATAGTATCTCTAAATTGAAGCTTAACCTTAAGGAATCTAGATAGAACACTAGATATCAAGATTGATAAGCTTTTAAAGATTATCTCTAGAATGGAGGTTAATCTTCAAGAATCTAGATAGAACACCTAGATACCTAGAGTGATAAGCTTTTAAAGACTATCTCTAGAATGAAGCTTAATTTAAGGGATCCAAATAGAACACCTATATACCTAGAGTGATAAGCTTTTAAATATTATCTCTAGAACAAAGATTAATCTTAAGGGATCCAGATAGAACACCTAGATACTTGGAGTGATAAGCTTTTAAAGATTATCTGCAAAATGGAGCTTAATTGTAAGGGATCTAATAGAACACCTAGATACCTGAAGTGATAATCTTTTAAAGATTATCTCTAGAATGGAGCTTAATCTTAAGGGATATAGATAGAACACCTAGATACTTATTCAACCATGAGAAATAGAATCATCCCTAGAATGAGGATTGATCCTTAGGAGTCAGGGTTTAGATTATCTCAATACCTATCCATCGAACTCTAATAAAGGCTGTTATAAGATGTGATCAACTAATGAAAAGATGAGATAGATGAAAAAGATGTTAGATAGATTAGAACAAGATGTCCCAAGTGATGAGATGCCCCAAGTGATGAGGAGGACATAAGATTTAGATTGAGCTAAAATTTGGATTTAATGATGTAATCATCCTACCCCCTCAAGAGAAAAATCAAAAGATGACACACTAGAAATATGATGAAGGGTAGTATATTGAGGGATATTAAAGAAATCTAAGATTTAGTAGAATATAGAGGAGATCAAAGTAATCAAAAGAAAATTTTGAGTTGATTCAAAGTGATTTCAAGGTCCAAAAGACCAAGTTTGACCAACAATTGACCACACAGCCAATCGGCAGACTATGGGCATCTAATGAGTAGTCGATAACCTTGCCCCACATTTATATTTCATAAATTTTGATGTATTTTTAGAATTTTTAAAGATTTTTTCTTGAATTTTGTAGACAGTTCTCATGCACGAATTTTGTTTCTCATACAAGCCCAATCTCTTCTCATGCAAAGATTCACTAGTCTGGTGTTTCTTCACCCAACATGGTGGGTTTTCTCAAATTGGAGATGCGCATGTGTCATGCAAGAAACCTCTCTTTTGCATCATTTTTTGTTGAGTGTTGAATCATTTCTCACACAAGAAAGTGAATACTCGTACGAAAATGTGCAATCTCACATGAGGAAGTGAATTTCTATGCAAGAGTTTGGTGTCATTTGCAAGTTTTAAATTTCAAAATTGAGTTTTTTGTTGCATTTTTTTCTTTCATGTTCATTTGTCAAGAAGAGACTGGTTTTTTGCATGTTGTATTTTCTCATGTGTGCAAGTTACCTTTGATGATATTGGATTTTGGTCTTATTATCCACGATATGGAGCTTTATTATGGAGCCTTCATGATGTGGATATGACACATATTAACTAATTGGAGTTATCATATCTATGCCAAATTTCACTAGTGTTGGTGAATCATAGCCTTCTAACTTCATTGGTGGAGCATTTCCATTTAGAAATGAACACCTTCCACTTATCACAAGGAGAGATGACCATTATGTCTGAGGATATATATAGGATACTACAGATCCCATTTCACAGACTAAGGGTAGTCTATGACATAGTTCCTTGAGTAGGTACAGGGGCATTGTGGGCCATTTTTCAGTAAGATTTGATCATGGGATGAGCCATCGCATGGGATGAGCTCATACATATCTATGGGCCTACACACAAATTAGCATCTATTTTGATGATATTCATTAGTTTCTTCTTGATGCCTAATAGAGGTTAGTACATATTAAAGTGTGGCTGGGGCAAGATACTCTAGAGGATGTTAGATGCCCTAGAGAGATATGGGTGGGGACAATGCATGCTCGCACATATGCACTATGAGATGCATGAGATAGTGTATCATGAGTAGAAGAACATGGCTACCAGATTTTATGTTCTATAGATATGGGCATATGATCATCTACAACTTACCCAACCCATTTTTGAGAATGAGAGATAGCCTTCAAAGCCTTATATATGTAGATGCAGAGGCTAGCTTACCTAGATAGCTCTAGGGAAGACTCGGTAGTGGAGGGCTTTTCTCGATGACTAGGTGTTTGTTGTGTGGTGACCTTGGAGAGAGATCAAGGACTAGGATAATGTGCCCCAAGAGCTAAGCCATATGTTCATATCATGACCATTGATAGGCTGATCTTCATAGATAGTGGAGCAATTCCCATTGACTCATGTATGGAACTAGTATGGGAGGCTATAGGACATATCACAAGAGTACTGCTCCTATGCACAACTGGTGAGAGATGTTGAGAACAGATGGTCACAGAGACTAGATCTTGGGAGATTCATGATTGATGTCATCAATTGTGTTCTATCATAGTGGGACTACTTGCCAGTGGTGGTAGATATAGGGATGACACTAGAGTACTAGACATGTTTTTCTAGCCATTCATTCCCATGCTTCATGGATCCAATTGGGATGGCATCACTGGGGTAGCTAGTACAAGCATCGTAATAGGGACCATAGTAGGAGACACCATAGTAGGCACTATAATAGGTAAAAAAATAGGTGAGGCATAGGGTACCTTAGGTATAGTAGCAAGACCAAGGATAGACGATTGTAGAGACCTTATATAGAGGAGTTGTAGCCAGCTGAGTAGGGCGATGAGGATATGTTGGATCAGCCTACTGTGGGAGTTGACCTCTTCGTATAGATGAATGATGCTCTAAGGAGAGCTAGAGAGAGGATTTGAACCACACATTAGTAGCTAGGGGATCTATAGATATAGATGGTTGTGTGTGATCTGCAGGTAGTAGAGCGAGATCAAGAGATCCATGACTTGCGAGGTCAGCTAGAACTAGTGACCTAGAGAGCTGAGTAGAGAATGGAGCAACAACATGATGGGATCTAGCTATAGTCAGCAAGAGCTGCATATTAATTTGTAGCTTATGTAGTAGTTGTCCTTGACAAGGTGGAACAGGTGCCTCGATACTCACAGTATTCACAAGAGTCATGGCTAGCTAAGAGACTAGATATTCCTCCTTTGCCACCACCTCCTCCTCTAGGAGGTGAGAGAGTAGTAGATAGCTAGACACTTGTGATTCTAATTTTGACTTGGTTATGTATCCATTGGTGTGCCAACACCATTTTGTACTCTTTTTGATCAATAACACTCTAGTAGAATTCATTCTTTGTAGTGATGTACACCTTTGACACACACACACACACACACACACACACACACACACACACACACACACACACACACAAACACACACACACACACACACACACACACACACACACACACACACACACACACACACACACACACACACACACACACACACACACACACACACACAGACACACACACACACACACATATATATATATGAGATTTTGAGTTGATTATGATGTGCATGTGTCATTTTCTATACATGAGAGCTATGATTATGAGATTTAGATATGATGTATGAATGAAAATTTAATTTGATGGCTGAATGAATGTAGTGTAAATGAGATGAAGTGATGAGATTATTATGAAATGAAAATTTTGAATGGACTAACATCTCATGTAGTGTTCCATTTTTTGGTTGATAGTGAAAAGTTTCCCATGATGGGCGAGAGGAAAAACCAAATAATCGAATGCTTGTGCAGCCATGAAGAAGCATGATACTTTGCAAAAGCTAATAATCACTCATCACAAAGGATGTAAGTGAATTAATCATCAAACCATGAAATTATGCAATGCAAGCCTAAACTAGATGCAAACCCTAGGCTTAATGCAAACCTTTAGTTTGGTTACCAAGCTTCAAGAAGTATCATCATTGAACCTTTAATGAAATCCCACATGTCATACAATTTCCATTGACATTGCAATCATAGAAATATGAATATGACACATGTTCTAGTTTTGTTGGGATTAAATGTAAGCATTCAAGGCACAAGAAGCAAGAATGATCATAACGTTTATCCCTTTTAATGTAGCAAGTCAACATAAGAATCAAAGCATAAATGCTAGGATGACCAAAATGTTTCTTGCATGCAAACACACTAGACACACAAGAGATCTTTCTTATGCTAGGTAATTAGTAAGTATTTGTCTACAACAACCCTTGTGTTCTTAACTTGAGATAGAAGTGTGCTAGATACACTCACAATGACCCATATGTTCACTTAGTAGGATGAGTATGAGTATTTACTATAGCATGAAGAATTCACTCCAACAAATAAGGAGAAGAAGCAACCTCACTAATTTATCCATATAAAAGGATTCGAGGTACACCCAACCATCCAATACAATATGGAGGCTCTTATAGTGGACACCCCTCTTATATGGATCCTTTAGATTATTTGAAACTAAACCACAAACAAAAAGTAAAGAAAAGATCATGCCCCTAGTCCTTGCTTCTTTAGTCAAAAAAGACATCATCGAGTTACTCAAAGAGACATGATGAAGAAAAAGAAAAAGAACAAAGAAAAGCTCAACGTATCAAAACAAGTATATCATATTCAATGTTTTGTTTCTATGTTACAGGATCAATGTCACGTACCAATGTCTAGAACATGAAAGAAATCTCTTTAGTAGGGTGATGATAGTAGATAGACATAGTTAAAAAAACTAGTGATTAAAGTCAAAAAAGAATCTTGAGGAAGAAGAACCTTAGTAGGACTAAGTGACAGTAGACAGCCATAGTTAGGATGATTGGTGACTGACACAAGAGAGATCTGCCATGAATGGAATCTCAAAAGTGACACAAATGATAGTAGGCAAACACAATCAGAACAACTGATGACTATCATGAGGAATATTCCATGAGAGAAATCTTGAAAAGTGACACGAGCAATAGTAGGTAGATGTAGTGAGAACCACTGGCGACTATCCTGAAAGAGATCTTCTATGAGAGGAATCTTGAATAGTGACACTAGTGACTCTAGGCAGACAAAGTGAGAACCATTGGTGAGTATCAAAAAAGAGATCTTCTATGAGAGGAACATCAAAGAGTGACATTAGCAATAGTAGGAAGATGCAATTATAATCATTGGTGACTATCGCAAAAGAGAACCTATGACACTATAGGGTGCTGCCCTTGAGTTATGACAAGATTCAATCCATGGATACATGAGAGAAAGTAGCAAACAAAAGTAGTAAATTGAAGTAGGAAAGCAATTATATAGGAAGCTAGAAGATGCGCCACAAGATATAGAATTTGGAGCAAGAGGTGCCTATTTACTAGGTTTTCACCTTCTTGGCACAAATTCTTTTTTTTGCTACCATGATGCCTGTTTGCTAGGTTTTCATCGATGGCATTTTTAAATTATTTTTTTTTTTGTATTTTTCTCTTTTCAATTTTTATTTTTATTTTTTGAATTTTCCCATTTTTTTGTATTACCAAGGCGCCTATTGCTAGGTTTTCACTAGGGTAATGATTTTTTTTAGGACTTTTTGCAACTTTTAGATTTTTTCAGGATATTTAGATATATATAGAAAGCTTCTAAAATTAGATCAGTTGTAGAACTAGTTCAAGTGGAGAGTGTTTATGGGCTCCTTGAGCACCTCTCCCTTGGCTGTAGAAAGCTAGTAAGCACTAGATCCAAACACTATAGTGACTATGTAAGGACCAAGCTAGTTTGGTTTGAACTTCCATTTTTGTACCTATTATTTTTGATTCTTATGGTTTTCTCTTAGAAAAAAATCACCCAGTTGGAAGTCACATGGATTAACTTTCTTATCATAACTTTTTGACATACACTATTGATAAGCTTGAAGATTATCGCATGCCATTTGCCAATGTTCATCTAACAACACTAGCTTTTGAAGCTAAGATATTCTATAGTCATCATCAGTAATGAGGCCCTTCATGGAGATTCTTAGAGTAGGAATCTCAACCTTAATTAGAAAGATAAAATTCACTCCATAGACCAAAGTAAAGGGTGTTGTACCTATTGGAGTTCTAATACTTGTTCTATATGCCCATTAAACTAGATTAATCTAGAGGTTCAAGTCCCTCCTAGATTTTTTGACTATGTAATGCAAGATCTTGAGTATCACTTTGTTGGATACCTCTACTTGACCATTACCTTAGGGGTAATATATAGAAGACTAGTGTTGCGTGATTCTAAACTTTTTGCACAACTCCTTAAGAGCCTTGTTTTTAAATTGTCTCCCATTGTGAGTAATAATGGAGGAAGGTACACCATACCTACATATGATGTAATTCATGATAAATAGAGCTACAATTTTGCCATTTTCTATTGAGATATGGACTACCTCTACCCACTTAGTGAAGTAGTCTATAGCTGTAATAATGAACTTATGTCCATTAGAAGAAGATGGGTGAATTTGATGCACAAGATCAAAGGCCCATTATTGGAATGGCAATAGTGTAACAGATGGAATTAGCTCTTTGGCTAGAGCATGAATTATATTCCCATAGAGCTAGTATTGTTTTCAAGACTTGGCATATTTGATTGCCTCTTGCTCCATATTCAGCCAATAATAACCAGCTCTAGTAAGTTTATGAGCTCATGTCAAGCCATTTGAGTGAGATCCATAAATGCCCTCATTGACGTCAATTAAAGCACATTTGGACTTTTCAAACTCTAGAAATCTAAGAAGTGTTTTGTTGAGACCTCTCCTAAACAAGTCATCAGCAATTATGACATATCATGAAGCATTACGAATAAGGTGACATTTTTCATTCCTGGTTAGACTGTCTAAAATGGGTTGGTCATGTAGATAGGAGTATATATGGTGGTAGTGGGATGAATCTTTTCCTACAATAGAATAAATCATCTAAGATTCAAGGATATCATGGGTAGGGTAGAGTAACATTTCCACTAAGAACTCACGTCAAAGATCATTTTCTGGCATCTGTAGCAAGGAAGCCAGAGTACCCATGGCATCAGTTGCTTTGTTGTCTATTCAAGAAATTTTTTGGAAAGTGATATGAGAAAATTATTTCTTTATGTCATCAACCATGCATTTTTAGGGGATCAATTTCTCATCCATTATTTGATAGAAATCATTGACCTAGTTGATTATGAGCTGAAAGTCCCCAAAGATATTCAATTGATCTACTCTCCATTCAGCTACAATCTTCATGTCATTAATCAAAGCCTCATATTTTGCAATGTTGTTAGTACAAGGGAATATAATCTTGTATGCCTTAGGCATTGAATATCTTTGTGGTGTTATGAAGAGTAAGCCAACACTAGATCCTTGTTGTGTGAAGGAACCATCAAAGAACATTACCCAAGTTTGGTGTGTGAGTGTCTTAATTGATTCATTAGGAAAATCAATGTTCACTAGGAGAAGAGTTTGCATCAATGCATTTGCTAGCTAATCAACAAACACTTATCCCTTGATAGCCTTTTCTTCAACATACTATATGTCAAACTTACTTAGTATCATGACCCACTTAGCTAACCTCCCTATTAGAGTTGCCTTTCTAAGTAAGTACTTTAGTGGATCAATTTTAGCAACTAGTCATCTAGTATGAGAAAGTATGTAGTGTCTCAACTTTTGGGAAGCAAAGACAACTACCAAGCAAGATTTCTCAATGATATTTTAATTCATTTTATAGGAGATCAACATGTGACTCAAATAGTAAATAGCTCTTTCCTTGTTACCATTGTCTTCTTGATCTAGTAAGATACCTAGAGATGTCTTTGTTGTTGAGATGTACAAAATTAGAGGGTTTCTTTAGATAGCAGACATCAAGATCAATGGATTAGCCAAGTATTATTTTATCTATGTTAAGGTTTGATCACAATCCTAACTCTAGTTATATTTCATACCTTTATGTAAAGTCTTGCTAAAAGGTTGTGATCTATCTGCCAGCTATGAGATGAATCTACAAATAGATTGAAGTCATCTCTGTAAGCCTCCCATCTATCTAATATTATGGGATGGAGGCATATCCATGATTGCTTGAACTTTCTCTAGATCAACCTTGATTCCTTTTACAGACACAATGTATCCCAGTAGTTTTCTTGATGTTATGCCAAATGCACATTTCTTGGGGTTGAGTCTTAGACTAAATTTCTTCATGTGATCTAGGATAGGTCCCAAATCTTGAAGGTGGGTGTTGCATTTTGTGCTCTTAACCAAGATATCATCCACATAGTCCTCCATGGTCTTATGCATCATGTCATGAAAAATTGTAGTGACTACCCTTTGATATGTAGCACTAGCATTTTTCAAGCCAAATGGCATCATGTTCCTATAAAAAGTTCTCCATGCATAGGTGAAAGTAGTATTTTCCTAATATTTTGGTGCAATTTTGATCTATTTATAACTAGAAAATCTATCCATGAGTGAGTACATATCATATTCTACCATCATCTCCACTATCATATCAATGTTAGGGAGTGGAAAATCATCCTTAAGACATGCTAAGATCAGATCTCGAAAATCTATACAAAATTTGATAGATTTGTCGTGCTTGGAAATTGGAACAATGTTGGATATCTATTCAGTGTAATCAATAGCATGGATGAAACCAGATTTCAGAAGCCTCTCTAATTCATCTTTGACAAGTAATGCAACATGAGGATGTATTTTCCTAAGTTTCTATTTAACAAGTTTAACACCTAGTGCGATGAATAAGTGATGCATAATGAGATTATGATCTAATCTTGGCATGTTTGAGTATATCCACACAAAGTTTATCTTTTTCTCCTAGATGAAAGTAATGAATTCCTCTTTTTATTCTAGAGAGAATGATTGGATGTATCATGTAAGGTTGTTCCTCTATTCCCAAGTTGATTTCCTATGTAGGTTCTATCAATACTAATGATCTTTCCTAGAAGTGACTAGGATGTGCATCAAATATCTCATCTACAAGCACCCCAAAGAGGTTTTTATCCTTGGATACATCTTTTACTTTTAATTTTTTTAGGTGCTAACACTGCCACAATGTGGTTTTCACCATTAGACCTTCTATGTTTTTTCTTTTTAATTGTATGACTGAGATCTTTGATGTTAGCTTTAGTCATGTTGATGCTTTGTTTGTTGGTTGAATATGTTATTGGTTCGACAATGTTTAAGTAGCAGGCAAGACCATAGTCATTCTGGAATGTGAGGACTTCACTAGATGCATTGGAATTCTAGTCTATAAGCTTGCAATAGGTAAGTTAGAGAGACGTGACAAGTTCAAGTACACTCATGATATAATCATTAAATGCTTGGACATGCAATTCAAGACCTAAAGCATCTTCATCCATAAGTGTGTTTGAATACCATTGAGCACTAACATCTTCAATCAAAGACTTGAGGACACTAGTTGGATAGGACTCATTTGACCTAGCCCTAGATGATTTGCCTACTTCAAAGATGTTTTCATAGACATGAACTTGGTTGATGTCTTTGTCTATAGTTGCTTTAGAGAGAGATTCAAATTCATATTCTCGAGAATCTGTAATGCATAAAGACAAACTGTAGAATTTCTTGACAATAATGGGAAAAAACTCTCCTTCATCATCTAGATTTTTGCAACAGTACTCAATGCATAAAGCATGACTAGACTCTCCCTATTCTTCTTGAGTATGATGTGAACCAGTAGTATCATTAGAAGAATCACTATCACCATCCATGGTGCTGACATGTTGTACAAAGTCTTCTAGTTCTACAAAGAATTTGGCTAGATCATCAAAAATTCAATAAGGATAAGGATCCTCATCATCAACATTATCTTCATGGTCATTTGACTCAACTTGCAACTCATGTTGAGATGAACTCTTAGGTTCTGGTATGAATTTATTAATCCCTAGATGGAAGGGAATCTTCTTGAAACCTAGACCAGATGTGTCTCTATTCCTTCAAGCTATTGCTTTGATAGGATCAATTAGACCATTGTTATTGCATCCAATAGGACCAATTCCCTTATAGCCAAAGCATTTCATGAATCTAAGACTGGTACCTTACTTCTCAGGTGTGATCTCATGAGCCTATTCTATGAGATCAACTAGAGTTTCCTCCTTGTAGAGCCACATAGAAATGGTTCTATTTTCACTTTCATCCTCTAGGGGGATTGTAGCCTTGACAAAAGTACCATTATATTTGATTTGAGGTGTCAACACAAATAGTCTCTTTGCTTCAGATGGTCTCCCATAATGGTGAGGAGACTCAAGAAGAGATGTCAATGATAACATTGGTTCTATGTGATATTCACCCATTCCTATTTCTTTCAGCATGAGGAACTGCTCAATTTTCTTCTACTTGTTATCATGATAATCAATAGATTCCTTGTTACTGAGTACAAAGTTCTCAAAAAATTTCAGCATATTGTAGGTATAACTAGTACTTGTAGGGATAGTGACTTCAGAGCCATTAAATGGGAATTTCAAGCATTAATGATATGTAGATGGCACACTGCATATCTCATGTATCCATGACCTTCCTAGTAGAATATTGTAAGCCAAGGGAATGTCATGGACCTAACAAGTGACATCCCTTTCTATAGGACCAACATGGAGAGGCAACACTACAAGACCTAGAGACCTTCACTTGACTTTGTCATATGCTTTGGTAGTAATCTTGTGATTTGAATCAATGGACTCCTTAGAATATTCCAATTGCTTGAGTAGAGCAAAAGACACAATGTTCAAACTAGCTTCATTATTGATAAGCATGTGATAAACACATTTTTGATGTGTCATAACCTCAATGTGTAGTGGTTGATTGCGTAGGTGACTCAATGAAATGCCATCCTCCTTAGAGAAGGACATGTAGTAAGGTGAGGTTAGATGACCTACCATAGATTGAAACCACTCAAGATCAAGATCTTGAGGGACATTTTCCTCAGTGAGGGCTTTATCGAGAATCTACCTATGACTAGGCAATATTTTGAGTAGCTCAAAGATTATGATTTGAGCATTAGTTCGTTGTAACTAATCAAGAATAATGTAGCTAGTAGCCATAGAATTTGTCATGAGTTTCACACCTTTACCAAATGGTCCAACGAGGAGTTTATCTTTGTGTTGTTCACATTTAGGAGTAGAAGACACAAGGCCTTTGAGAATCAACTCAGAATGAGAGCATGTAACAATGTTAGCACAAGATTGCAATGGTTCATAGTCAGATGTGTTCGAAGTAGGGCCTTGTAAGACAAATTATGTCTTAGGTTTAGGGTTATCTTGTCTACCCTTGATAGTAATAATGTCACAATACTCAAAACCCACAAGCTCAACCATGTGGACTATCTTATCATCATTATTAGAGTACATATAGTTCACCTTGTTAGATTTTGGTTTTGAGATCTCTCCTTTTTTATAAGATGAGAATGGCTCCTTGAAAGCCTTGTGATCCAAGTTCCTTTTATGCCCATCCACAACAATGTCACCATCATCGATTAAGTCTTAGTTTTTGTGATGCAGGTTAATAAAATTGCTAGTTTTGTGACCTTTTTTTTGGTGCTATTCATAGAACATAGTGTCATTCCACCATGATGGTCACAGTTGTTGATCATATGAATTAGAGTTATTGAATGGAGAGATGAGTTTTTTTTGCAGAAAAGTCTTGTAAATTGCATCTAGGGGTTCACCCAGAGGTGTGTATTCTCATTTTGGATGTGAGACCTAAGATGAGTTCCTCAATTTATTTCTAGATGTTTTATTTTTAAGAGGAGATTTCTCATCAGTCTTGGATGCTTTAACATTGTCTACAAGATTAAAAACTACCTTAGTACATTTAGGAGTGATGTTATCAATAACTTTGTCATGTACAACCTCTCAATTTTTTATCACATACTTGGATTTTTCCTTGTTAGAGGTGGACCTTGTTTTGTGTCATTTTGAAGGGTGAGCTCATCCTTTTTGATAATGAATTCCTCTATGTGGATAGCTTGTGTGACCATATCTTCAAAGGTGCATGGACCTTGAAGTTAGAATCTATACCTAAAATTAGGCAGGAGATTATTATTGAAGATTTCAAGCTTTTTTTCTTCAAGAATCATGCGTGAATATTTGGTGCAAAGTTGTCTCCATCTCTGAAGGAATGTGAGGAAAGGTTCCCCAACTCTCTTTTTAAGATTACACAAATCTCAAATGTTAACTGGGTGTTGAATATTGTGAGATTATTGTTGGACAATAAAGTTGGAAATCTCATCAAATATTTTGATACCAGTAGGCAAATGTGAGAACCATTCCATAGCCCAACCACCTAGACTTCTTGGGAATAGGTGCATGAGATATGTCTAATTATGCATAAATCCCATAGACAAGGCACCAAATTCTACAAATGATCTCGAGGATCAGTAGTTCCAAATTATTTATCATACTTAGGTAACTCAACTCCTCTCAGAAAAGGAGGCATGTCTCTACTCTTGTAAAATGGGAATGGACAAAGAGTGTCTAAGGTGTATATTTTCATAGGTTTGTCTTTATTATGCATCATCTGAGCTAGTTGGTCTTGCATGATTTTTAGTTATTTTTGGAGTTTGGAAGTTTTTTTTTTCCTCTTCAGGTATGATGATAGTTTCAACGTTGAAGTGATGAGGTAGCTTAGCTCCCTCTTGGGAAAGTTTGAGAAAGTATTTCTCTTTCTCTTCGTTAAGTAGGATCTCCATGACTTTTTGGAATTTTTTGTCCTGATGACATTTTTTAATGTGTTCAGGGAGGATTTCCACCTCTTAGTTAGTCTCATAAGTAAAAGAAAGTTCCTTATGTTTCTCATTCCTAGGTTGTTCTTGGTCTCTACTATGTTCACCATGTTCAAGTTTGTGATCAGCCATGGTAGGAATGTAAATGGTTTCAATACATTCTAATTGGAAAGGTCCTCTGAATAAGAATTCAGCTATGTTTTTTGGAGATGTAGGACCTTTGCTAATTTTGGGATCCTCTTGATACAAGGGGTTCCTAGTTTGTTTTAAGTTTATAGAGAATGTTCTCTAGATGCAAGGTGATCTGACAAGTGAAGGAGATCGTGAAGACTCCTTACTAGACAAACTAGACATAGACCATGTAAAAATTGGAATGTGACCTTTGCCATGATTATAACCCCTAGCTCTACCTCATCTAATTCAAAGGGGATAAAACACATTTCCACTTCTTGTTGCCATAGTCATAGACAAGAACAAGAAGCAAAAACCTAGACAAGGACCACATAGAATGTAGTCTCAAAAAAATGAGCTAAGAGTGTTGTATACTAAGGTACAAGTAGTCTGAGTAAGGGCTAGAATAGCAAAATATTATGACTATTGTGACATGGAGTACAACAAGCACTAAAGGACAAGAACAAGATAACTAAGAGACAAGACTAGTTGAAGTGTGGATCACAAGTTATTAGCTAAGTAGGATGCCACTATTTTAGACTATTTGTAGATAGAAAAGAGGTAAACTATTACAGGAAATAGACCAGACTGAGAGTGTAGGTGGCTCTAATAGATAGTTTTGATAGCTTTAAGGCAAGAAGTCATGTGAAGATTGCTAGAGAACCATAGGAGAAAGTGTAAAGAAGCCAGGAAAATAATTAAAACAACAATTTTGGACCAGAGTTCTCACATGAACACTTGTATAGGGCTACATGAGGAAGTAATAAACTAACAAGATAACTAGATTTTGACACAAAAGGACAAGTTGGTAGGATTTTGTGCAAAGACTTGTAGAGGACCATATGAAACCTCATATAGAGTCACACAAAGAAGTCTAGAAAAAAAGATATTCGCACTAAATTTTGAAAAATTGGGTGTGAAAATAGAGACCAAACTATCAATAGAAACTAGATTTTGAAGATACTTTGAAGGTTTCAAACTATTCTGGATAGATTGTTGGTCAATTTGGTAGATTTTTGATAGATAGCAAGGGTTGTTTTCAAATTTTTAAATAACATTTGATTTTAGACAAGACAAGTTGGTTTTTAGAAATAGACAGGAATCAAGCAGTAGTTGAATACAATCCAAATGAGGACAAAGCAACCTAGAGGGATGGGGGAGTCTTGACTTTATGTTTATTTAGATAGGTTTGGACATGTTTAAGTCTTGATAACAAACACACTTTATCCCTAAAACCAAAAATGGTAGAGAAGGCAAAACCTTTGTCCCACAACTTATTCTCATGTGTGCATCTCACACAATCATCTCATCCCCTAGAGGTTGCCCATGTTTTTGGTGTATTCAAAGGGCTCAATAAAACATATGCTCAATGAACACCCTTGTGGTAGGGGTCAAGCACATATACCACCTTCCAACACCCAATAGCATGCCTATGGTGAGTTCTACAAGAGAGATTCTTCCCCCTCCTTACACAAAGATTATGCCCCCTTTTGGAGGTGAACTAGGTAGCAACTAACTAAAGGTTTTTAATTGGCTTCCATTAATATTAATATCTAGTGGCTTTGTAAGTAGAGTTGAGACTAGCAACCCACTCTAGTATCTAAAAGTGCACACACTTGACTAGCAAGACTTGGGCCAATGCTGGCAAGTGCAACAAATAGAGTCTCTTCTTGATATGTGATATCAAGAATGAAGAAAATAAAATTAATATAGCTTTAGAGTCTTTTTCTCTACAAAGATTCTTTAATATAGTGAGTTGGAATCTCCAAAAAAAGGAGTGTGCTCACTTGGGGGATTCCTAGACGTTGGATCACTATAGCAAGAACTTTAAGGGATGACTTAGACTGGTGATCTAGATCTAAGGGTCTGAGTTTTTGATTTCCCTCAAGGGGAAAGAGCATACTCCTCTACCTTGTCACCTTTCCCAAACACACAAAACACATTAATCACTGAGTTATCTTAATCGAGCTAGACTTATCCCTTTGTCAAGATTCTAATTCCCTAAAAGGAAATCATCATCCCTTCATAGAAGATGACTCACACTAGAGAACCACTAATGTGCTTGCCTCCCTTGGATATTGTCTTTTAGAGGCTTCTAGGTTTCTAATTTACCCTTGGTCATGAGCTCCAAGTGGTAAAGAGCATACTCCCCTATTTTTGTGTCTTTCACCCTACGAAGTTCACAAGCCCTAACTATACTATGTGTATAAAGTAGGAAAAAGACACACTATTTTATGTGGGTTTAAAAATTGATCTTTGACAGCAGCCTAAAAACACATAGTTAGTTCAAGTTTGAGATGTTTGTATAAAAGGAGTCTTCATTGTTTGTCTTGCAAACCATAGTTATGTTGTAGAAAAATTAGAAATCTGAAAGAAAGTGCTTTAGAGAAAACACGTTAGTCAAACAAAATGATAAGCTGAATTCTACAAAATTAGAATTTTGCATATGCTGTTGAAAAATTTCACATGAAATCTTGCATAGGACTGTGTAAGAAAATGAGGTGCTACACAAGAAACTGTGTAATTGGGCACTTCTTTGCATGAGGAAGTGCGAAGAAAGGGGCAAAATCCTCAAATCTTCATGTGAAGATCTAGAAATTTGTATATATATAGACATGACAGAATGATAAAAATAATAGAAAATAAAGTAGATAAGGCAAAAAAATTTAATTTTCTTGGCCCCAGGATGGGCACCAAAAATGTATATGTAAAATTGGGGGCCTTTGATCCTCACATATGCTTCAACATAGTCTTTACCTGCAAGATCATCCTAGAATGAATATTGAATTATTCATCTGAGAGGTCCAACAAAATGACCTATTGCCTTGTAACTAGAGGGATTTTTCCCATTTGCTCTTAGACTAAGAAGCAAGCAACCAAACCCTTTAACACAAAGGATTTTATGCAATAATATGAAACTACATTTAGTCTAGATGGTATGCAATTTACTCTAATAACATTAAAAGCAATTTAAGCTAGATAAGTGAATATTTAATCTAATATGACATTGATGCTAAGTAATTCAAAAGTTATGACAAGACTGAGTAATTGAGTATGAAATTCAGTAGTATTTTGATGCAATTCAAATTCCAACCTTTGAAATGAGGAACTAGAAGCCTCTTAAATAAAATTCTCAAAATCAATAAACTGTTGAGATCAACTCAGATCGATGGTCAGGATTGAAGTTGAGATCTAGTCAGGATGGAAGATTCCTAGTGTAGGTGAGGTTAACTAACTCAAATCCCAAGTGTAATGAAAAGTTAACTGAAATTCACCTAAGTGTGAGAATAAGTGGATTAAGCCAATTCCAATTGAAGAGATGGATCACTTGGAATTCCCATTCCTAAACTAAAGAGATGAAATTGGAAGGTTATTCAATTTAATAAAAATGAGATATGACCTCATTAATGCATATTTCAATTAATTGAGTAATTACATTCAATAATTAAAATGACAACATTATTAAATTAAATAGATTTAATTCCTTATCACATTAGCCTTAGGAGATAATTTAATTTAATTAAAGTATAAGGACTTTACATTAAATTAAATCTAATCAATAGGTTTAATATAGCTAATTTGAGTCAATACTTTAGGAATTAAATAAATAGCATGATTAATGTAGATTAGGGTTTTCTACATCTAACAATTAAGTCAAGTAGTGAGAACTAGAATGAGAATTGCCTAGTGAAATAGGACTTTAGGGTTGATCAAAATAGTCCAGAATTGATTTTCATGGCAACGGGCCAATTTTGCAGTATTACAGCTACTGAGTTCCAAAATTAGTATTCAGTTCACACTAAGTAGTATCTACTAAGTTGATAAGTGATAGTGCAAACTGTGCTTGATAGTATTAACCAGTTGCATAGTCTCAACCTTGGCCTCTAGTTTCTATCAGGTTCACAATATCAATGATGTGAATCCATAGTTGATCAAGCTAGGAAGTGTCAACCAAGTGATTTAGTTTATACTAAGCTCACGGTGTTAGTGTTGGCTGAGTTATGCAGTGTCAACCAAGTGATTCAAATTATATGTTGAATTTTGTAGTGTTCATTGAATTGCCAGTGCTCACTGAGTTCAAACTACTTTGAAGTGATTAGTATGAACCAAAATTCTATGTCTACTAATAGCATGGTGATACTGAGTGTTGACAAAGGTTGATGAGTATCAAAATATGAAATTTTATTTGGATTGGTATATATGAAATGTATTGTATCACATCCGAAGATGAACATGTGAATATATGAAGAAATCATATGAGCATAAGTGCGAATTAAGAAAGCTACACGTAGTATAAGGAGTAGAAAAAATTTATCTATAACAACAAGGTGATCATTCCACTTCAAAGGAATCTCAACCAGAAAACTAGAGTTGCATATCAAAGATCATCTATTGGTTCAACCTAATAGGTGTATTAGTTAGGTCTCTTCACAAGCTAGACTTAATAGTATTCTCCAAATCTCTTTACCGAGTGCATATTTAATTGTATGTTTTGTAAATCCTTTAACAAGGTGGATCTAGTAGTCCCCATTGCTCCTAATAGGGAAAATCATTAGAAGTGATCAATTGTAAGCCTTAACTGGCCAACTTTATACTATAGTACTAAAGCTTGTGGGTATCATCCCCACCCCAGTTTTACTTTCTATTTGGAATGTTTTTGTGTCACCATATCTTATGTCAAAGTGTTATGAATATTTTAATACTTTCATTTTTTCATTCGTGCAACTAGATCAAAATATATATGAAGGATCAATTGGTGAAATAATTTTAAGTTTTATTGGTTCTTGATTCACCCCTCCCCTCTCAGTAACCTAGCCTATCTTGTATTTCTAACAAAAACTAGTTACTTATTGAGTCACTTATAGTTGTAAATTACAAAGAATTAGTAGAATGTGATCAATTTTAGTCACATGACTAAAAATTTTAGTGGTGTGACTAGAATATTTTATTAGAGGTTGTAATCTTTCCTTGGTGTATCTATAAACCAAGGTTAGACCTCCTTTCTTTATTGTTATAATATATTAGGATATAAGCCAAGGTATCCTAATATATTTATTTTTTGTCCTTTTTCCACTACATCTTATTTTTTCCTCTAGTGGAATATGTGAGGATAAATATATATTGTAATTTGTAATTTAGATTATTCCTCCTTAAGAGGAATCTCACACTTGGCCTCACACACTTATGAATGGTGGTGTTCATAGACATGGGAGTTACATTCTAACTCCTCTCTCTCATCTCTATTTAAGAGATAACCCTCCTCTCTCATTTCTAATGAGGTTTCTTCCTCTTCTCGATTATTGTATGAGCAATTGCTCTCTTGCTCTCTCTTTCTTTCTTCTTAGGCTTTTCATGCCTCATTCATAACATCACAAGGGGTTTTCTTTTCTTTCCCATTTCCAAATATCTTGTCTCATGGTGTTGGATCTTGAAGCTTTCACTCTCCTATCTTATGGTAATACCTTTTCATGCATTAACTCACTTAGATTCTTTCTTGGTTTTGCTTATTTACATATTTCTTTTTCCATTTCTAACATGGTATTAGAGCAATTTAATCTTTGTTTTGAGTGTTTGCATGAAGGTACAATTTGAAACGAGACTCTTGAGAGAGATTTCACTAATTTCTTCTTTAATCTTCTTAAGTTGGAAGAAATTAATTTTTTTTTTGGATTTGGCTGGTTTACCGCCAAACTCGATTAACTTTTGTTTGCTCTAATTTGTGCAGGTTACTTTTTATTTTCTATTAGTTTTCATCTAACCCCCTTTGGAAGGCTTGCCGCCAAAGGGTTTTCCTTATCAACAACTCTGTGCTCTTTTGATATTTTTCTTGCCTGTCTTGATGTTAGTTTGTGCAGAAACAGGTGTGGCATCTACACCTTTTAAGCTAGATTCATTATGAGAATCTAGTGCAGGTTTCATTTCAAATTCCCCTATAGTAATGTACTTGAAAACATCTCTAGGTCCATGCAACAGAAAACCATGGCGTTCAATACAACTAAGATCATTGCCTCTCCTTTGACAAGCAAAAGATACATAAGAACCAACCCACCCACCACATACATTGCTTGTTGGATTTCCTTCCAGGAATCCCCATTTCCAAAGCCACCAAGCCAACCTCCACTTGCATACCCATACCCAGCAACAACTCTAGTAGGCTGTCCTGCAGGACCAACTGAGCCCCAAGAACTAGCTCCTATCACTGCATAACCCGGAGAACTCCTGCAGTGCTTGAGGATCAACCATTCTTTTGCTGATCCTTTTCAAAAATTTGGAGCAAGTAAAAAAACATCACCCAAATTACATGCCTATTATATCCTACCATAAATTACTATGATAATTTTGAAGGTTGAGCACAAAAGAGGCAAATATGAGCTCCAAACCATATACATCCAGAATCTACACACAATCTTCCTTGAACTAATTACAGACAATCTTCATCTGCTACTATCAGTCTCACCCCCACTTCTTGAGTACATTAGCTTCATGTTTCTCTACCACTTGACAGTTTTGATTTGTATTTGGGTTTACAACTACAACTTGCAACTTACTTGTATTTGGGTTTTCATAGAAGTTTGATCTTTCCTCAACCTATTCTCGAAGTTTTTTCACCAAAAATGTTCGTATTTGTCTCAGAGAAACAATCAATACGAGAAGCTATGGAACCTTTATTAGCCAGGTAGCAAGATATGCGGCCTTTATTTCGAGCAGATGCCTTTCCAATAAAAGATGAATGGAAAATAAGGCCATACTTTGGAGTGTTTCCATGAGTTTTAAGAGCCCTGAAAAGAGCCTTCTCAGCACCAAGAATCTGAAGTGTTGATGCTAGACATTTTGCAAGATTTGTGAGACTGCCCGCATGTGATATAAGTCTAGCACCTACCATTTCACTGATCAAAGATGCAAGATTTGGAGCTATATCCTACATCTTAGATACAAGGCTGTTCGGAATACCAAATTGCATTATCCAGAATGCAATTTCCAAGAATTCATAGCACTGCTTAGCTTGCTTGGGCCCTATATTATATGAAGATTTAAGTCTCTTCATTTAGCTACTGTAGTTTCATGTGCAAGAAGAAGCAATGGAAGCTGTAATTTCCTTGATGCAATCTGATTCACAGTTTTTTGTAGGAATTTTGTCAAATAGAACTCTAATCTGTTATGGATCAAAATGATAGATGATATATTGAATGTTCCTCAATTATAAATTACATAGATACTTCTATTGTGTACCTAGCTACACAGGAGTGTCTTGGATCGGATCTCACAGTGTTTGCTATTGTTGTATGCTAGACTAAACTTAGATTCCCAGTCCTTCACGCCCTGTTATGATCTGTCAAGGAATCGAAACCACTGAAGACTCTTCCTCAACTGGTTGTGTTATGAGGGAGGCCATAGAAATCAGGTCCATTAAAACTTGCAAATGCCTCAAATCTTTCAAGTGCTCCTGCCTCTTCGAAAACCTTTACATAGAGAGGCAAAGCAACCGGATAGTTTTTTATGGGTTTCATGGGTTTGTTAGCAAGGGATAGTTTTTCATATCTTAAGTGTTGGGGTAGTGGTGTTTCCTCAAGTCTGTTCCCTCCCCACATTAGGGACCATTGTTTTTATTATTACATGTACAAAGCAATGTCTCTGTTACTGGTCTGCGATGTGTCTCCACGTGGTTGGGAGCAGTTTCACCCCATTTTCAACCACCTTTGACCATAGTGGGGGTTACAAAGCCAATCGCCACCTGCCTGGGCTGAAGCCCTATTTCTGCAGTGAGCCAGCTTGAGTAATCATTTTATTCTTTTTAAAAATCTCTAGCTAACATTATTTGGCAGGTTTTTGCATCCCCTTCCAGAGATTTCTCCACAGCTACTTTAATTTTAGTTGTCTTTGTTTGTTCCAAACATAATCTCTACCTTTTTTAAGTTTTTAGTCTTCATTTTTTATTTAGTTTTTAACTTTAGTTTAAAGCTTAAAACTTTAATAGTTATTCTTAGTTTTATAGTTAAGTTTTCTTAAATCAAATAAAAATAATTCACGTTTTTCAATTTTATTTAATTTAGTTTGAAATTTTAATTCTTAAGTATTTTAATTTATTTTTAATAAATTTATAAAAAAATAAATAAATATAAATATATTATTATTATAAAATTTCTATCCTTATTTTGAAAACCTTTAATTATCATTAAGTTTTCAATAAATTTTTTGAATTTCAAATTTATATCTTGAATAGTTTAATGGAAAGGCCTTTAGTTTTTTATTACTTTTAAATATTTGTAATTATCTTTAATTTAGAAAATTAATAGTATTTTTTTTTAAATTAGAAGGGTGTTTTTTCACAAAAAAAATTATTTTTTGATAATTCTTTTAAACAAAGGGAGTATTTTTTTGTTGTTAATGATTGATCAAAAGAAATCAAAGTCATTGTTTTTACTAAATTATAATTGTTCAAACAAAATTGTCTTTATGAGTATTATGAAAGTTTAGGTGACTCCTTGGTATAAGTTCAATATAGCTAGATCATAGCTTTGTCTTATAAATGTGCAAGTGTATTTTTTCAATTTCTTTTCTGGATACTTTTTTTTTTTTGTTCTTTCGTATATTTTCCTTGGTGGGCCCATCCTTTCTATATCCACACTTATGTTCACCTTGCATGGAGATTTTAATTGATATCTAATAATTTATACTTATTATACTTCTTATTTATCTCAATTTATTCAGGTTTATGAGTAATCCTACACTATTGCCTTCATTATTTAATGATTTGATTATACTATGTTCTATTGATCTATTTGCACATAGTTGTAGTTTTATGCTTTTATAGCATCTCTTTATGCTCATAGTAGCATTTCAGGGTTTAATACCATTCTTTTATTATAAATATTTTTGTAAGTTGCATCGGAAGCCAATTTATCAAGGTTAACTATGGTGGACCTGACAGTTTTAAACTGACTCATAGTTGCCTTATCTGGCCCATGGAGTATACCTTCATCCTATATTGGTGCGCACTCATTTTATATGGAGTTTCCCTCCATTTGGTTCTATTGGTTCCACTTTGAAAGATTAATATTTATATGGAGTTTCCCTCCATTTGATTCTATATGCTCTACTTTGAAAGGTTGATATTTATGGAGTTTCTCTCCATATTGTTCCACTTTGTTCCTCAATGCGAGGATGATATTTTATGGGGATTTCCCATTTCAATCTCTTTATCTCCTTGGTGTATGCTCCTAATTTTGATTTAGTCATGGTATGACCTCCTACACTTTGCTCATTTTTGAGTGTATAGGTGACGAGGCTACCATATCTTGGAGCACTCCTATATTGGAGACTTTATTTGAGAAGTTGTTTTGACCCATGTTGATCTGTTTCCTCATGGCAATGATGTTTCTTGTCCATGACAGATTTCTTATTTGAAGGCAATATGTTGTTACTCCTCATAAACCCTTCCTTTGGTCCACATCGACAATAATTCTTGGAAAAATTGTAACTTGAATTATTTGGTGCTTGAGGCACATGTTCTACTTATTTATTATTAACTCTCTTATATTTCTTTGATAAATATACAATGTGATAATGTTCTGCAGACTTTATTGCCTAGATCGTGAGTCATGTAGGTGATGGAGTCGTGACCCATTCACTTGTAGTGGGATGACTCATTAGTGGACTGTCTATATCCATGTGATTGATGCAATATTGATGCAGGTTTCATTAGTTGGCCTTGCCTATGGTCATTTGTGCATTAGTATGTTTCTTTCATGAGAGAGTTATTGCATAAAGATTGGTCATTTTCACCCATATTATGATCATTTTGAGCTTATGACTTATTTTAGATATCATGTTAACTCCATTGCATGTTGGTGAACACATTCATTTATCCTCTTCTCTCTTAGTTCCTCCTTGATTAAATTATTATAACTTCATTTTTTTTACTAATATTCTACTTGTGGATAGTTGTCTTGTTTTTTGTTCTCTAGTTTTTTTTCCAAGTGATCCATCAAGGAACCTTCTCGAAGATTTGTCTATGCTTCCACTTGATCACATTCAAAGGACTCATGTACTTCTCTTGGATCTGCAAATGTACCATATGGCTTGAAGACAATCAAATTACTTCATATTGAAGATTAAGTTGCAGATTGTTGTAAATTATGGGTTTAATACCCCTTGATATAATTACCCCAAGTAAAGATTAAAGGGGGGTGTTAGAAGTTGTAATCTTTCCTTGGTGTATCTATAAACCAAGGTTAGACCTCCTTTATTTATTGTTATTATATATTAGGATATAAGAAAAGGTATCCTAATATATTTATTTTTTGTCCTTTTTCCACTACATCTTATTTTTTCCTCTAGTGGAATATGTGAGGATAAATATATATTGTAATTTGTAATTTAGATTATTCCTCCTTAAGAGGAATCTCACACTTGGCCTCACACACTTATGAATGGTGGTGTTCATAGACATGGGAGTTACATTCTAACTCCTCTCTCTCATCTCTATTTAAGAGATGACCCTCCTCTCTCATTTCTAATGAGGTTTCTTCCTCTTCTCAATTATTGTATGAGCAATTGCTCTCTTGCTCTCTCTTTCTTTCTTCTTAGGCTTTTCATGCCTCATTCATTAGGCTTTCCCCTTTCCAAATATCTTGTCTCATAGTGTTGGATCTTGAAGCTTTCACTCTCCTATCTTATGGTAATATCTTTTCATGCATTAACTCACTTAGATTCTTTCCTAGTTTTGCTTATTTACATATTTCTTTTTCCATTTCTAACATATTTAGTCACATAGTCACATATTTTCCAAAATGTACTAGTGTACTTTATATTGAAAGTGAAATCTTTTGTAATTTAATAGAGTTAAAAATAATTATTCAAAACTATTAAAAATTGTGTTTTTAATGCTTATAGAATTAAGAGCAATACAATTCAAATCATTATTATTCTTAGTTATTATAATTTTAGAAATAAGGTTTAGGTTAGTTTTTAAATGAAGGTTAAGATTAAAATTAGATCTATTTAGGGTTATGAGTAGAGTAAAGGGTTCAATTCTACAAGTTTAAATTTGGAAATTTATCATTTTACTATAAAAATATTTTATTTATTTTTTGGTAAATAGCCAAGGCCTTAATTCATTTTATTAAATCAAAGATTAAAGATACATAGCATTATTCTATTCAAACGGGCACTGGTAGGAAAGAACGGAGAAGAAAACCTCCAGTCTTGCCTGGGACTTTTGTCCTATTTTATTACATGTTCAAAGGGGCATACCCCTATCCATATAGTAATTATAGAAATGTTCATGGGCATTCCCATAAATAATAAATTGACTTAATACAAATTTCCCAACAATTTTAGTCTAAGAAGCTTGTGCCGATTCCCGAATAGCACAAATATACTTGTCTACAAGGGACTTTCAACAAAACATCTTAGAGCAATAACTAGGATTATTACATTTTCAAAGGAGCATACCCCTATTCTTATAGCAAATACAAAAAATTACATGGGCATTCCCATGAATGTTAAATTTACCTAATACAAATCTCCCACCATTTTTTAGTCTAAGGAGTCTGTGTTGATACCCAAATTACACATACATACCTATCTAAAAAGAACTATCTCCAATACATCTTAGAACAATAACTAGGTTAGATAATCCTTTATCAAATTTAAACATGAAAAGAAAACCACAAAATTGAGATAACAATTTCATTGCCTCATCTATGCGAAAGCAAACCCAAAATTGAAAATAACATAAATTCTAAATCCTATGCTAATCTTACCAAACAATCCTACCTCCTGAGATCATATTATTACCATACAACATAAATCTAATTATATGAACATAAAAATATCCTAAAATCACCAAGATACTTATTCAAGAGTATTCTTAGCCCTGATCTTAATCTAAAGCACAAAGTATCATAATATATAAAAAACCATAATCACATTAAGCTCTAAAAAGATTCTATTCATGTTCAAATTCTAGCAACTAGGAGTGAAACCATACTATAAACAAAAGATTTTTTACAATAAATTCATATCCATTAGCCATCTTTCAGATGAATGCAATTCCTACTATATCTTGTCCCAATTTCATATTATAAATTTTGAAATAGATTAAGGCACTCCGTATCTTCCTAAAACGTATTTACTATGAATATCCCACAATCTTTTTTTGATAGACCAGTAAATAAGAGGCAAAATAAGTCAAGAGACCATTCAGATAAGAATCCACTAGATCACAATAATTATGTTTACAAATGTGAGAACTCACAACAAGTCATAAGATTAACTTTGTTTTTCATTAACATCCCATTCTTTAATACATATTAATCTACACATTCTATCACCATAGGATAAATCCTGAGATTAAAAACCCCATACAGTGTCAAAATAATAAGTATCTAATAAGGAAAAAATATTGAGTCTTTATAAGTCTTGAGATTATAGTGTTTGAGATCTCCTCTGACAGCCTTATACTTTGCTATTTCCAGGGACTAATACAAAAACCTAGAGCCTACTATATATAGTCCTATACATCAGGATAAATATCATTAAAATGCTACTATTAGTTACAAAAATCACCAACCCGTACCCTCTCCTACTTTTTCCATGTTACCATTATCACTTCAAGAACATCATGTAAATTGTCCATAGCAAGATTAGCAAGTAATTCAAAATTTACCTTAGCTCTGCTTGTCTTTTTTGAATTGATGGTGTAGAAATCTAGAGCATTGAGGTTGTCAAAAGCCACACCCAGCTACACATATGCATTAAAATTTTTGAGATAATTGATGACCCACTTGTTATTCACATCTACAATAATCCTCCACCAGTACAAGAGGAAGTTGACAATGGTTTCCATGTGTGGCCATTCCTTGTAAAAGGCTAGGCTTTCCCTAACAATGGGGGATTACCAGTGAGGGGCCGTCTCTAAATCATCAAATCCCAAAGGAAGGTCCATATACTTTTTGGGTAATGGAATTTTGAATTTTTCATCAATGTTATGGACTGCCTTTTCAAGTCCTTTTCTCCAAATAGGATTGAATATGTCAAAATAGAGCCTTACTATATCTTATTTTCCAATCTTTGCCCTTACCATAACAAAAATAAATGAACCAATTATGGTTCTATTGGTCCTCCATGTTGTTTTGTAATAAAAAACTTCTTCACCTATGGATCTACTAACAACAAAGTGTGTCATTTCATCTACTAATCTTAGAAGGTGGCTTCATCTCTCAAGCTTGACCTACCCTAAAAAGACCATGGTCCTATTTTTAGTCATATGAAAAACATGAATATTTTTTTCCATGCGAGCTAAAAATAGGAGATGTAGGGGTGGAAATCCTGATTGCCACTATGAAAAGGACCCTACAGTGACTCTAAAAACCATTCTCCAATTGTTTCTCTTCAAACTCCAATCTTGGTTTGTGTCTCTTTAATTTGCAATGAATGCCTTAATTACGCCATGATCTCATATTATCATGATAGCTATGGTTGACACCTCACATGTGTGGATACACTTACTCATCATACTAGACCTTCATAATGTTAGGAACTCTAAATGCAATAGTGGGATCCCTCCAACACCTCCCAGTGATGGAAAGTTAATAAAAAATTCTGAGAAAGCGGTTATATAAAAAGGTGAATCACAAACCATCCATGTAGATTAGGTTAGCCTGATAAAGGTGGAGGAAAGAAATTTGATGGGAACTAAGATAATATTAGGATAAATGATATGCCCTATTGTACTTATTAATACTTACATGTCTTTAATCTTCCATGAAAAATACTAATTATATTATGTCCCAATAAGGCTATACCTACATCGGCTATTATTTATTATATAGTATATGCTATATATTATATATCAATATCGATTCTCCATCCAGGCCTTTGTTTGCTAGCCCATCTACTTTTATATTCCTTTCTTGGTATATATGACCAATTTGGATTTCCTCAAAATTATCCAATAGTATGAGAACTTCTTGAAGCTTTGAGTTTAGGACCCAATTAGGAGTCTTTTTCTTTCTAACTACATCAAGGATGATCTAAGAATCACCTTTGATGATAACCTTGGATAAGCCTAGTTTATAACAAAGTTGTAAACCTCTCTCTAGAGATTCTAGTTCTACTAGGTTGTTAGATGAGGAAGGTAGAGACAATGCTAGCTTTGCTATCCATTTTCCACAATCATCATTAATTATGCATATGACTCTAGCTAGTCTTGGATATCCTCTAGTGGCACCATCAAATTTTCGTGTATGCCATCCTTGAGGAGGAGGGGCTCACTTAAAATTAGCCCTTGCCTCCTTGTTGCTTGACAAGTAAACCAATGGAAGCTTAATAATATTGGACCAATTCTTTTTCATAAGTCCATCCCAAAGAGAGAATGAACCTTCTTCTTTAATAGATTTTCTAAGATGAGTATTTAACACTTCTACTATTGATGCTTCTAATTTTAGTAAAAACCTATCCATATTCAATTCTTTTTCCCAAAATATATGATGATTTCTCTCCATCCACAATTCCCATACCATTATGGAGGGGAAAATATTCCAAATCTTGTTATAGACCCCACAAACTAAGTTCATAGGCCATGAGTTAAGAAGCCCCTTGAGAGAGTTCTAAAAAGGTGTGGCCTAGTCAAGTTGAGCCTTGAGCCATTCCCAATAGTAGTGCACAAAAGGACAATTGAGGAATAGGTGATCAAAATTTTCACTACTTTGTTTACATAGAACACACCAATAAGGGCCTATAATGCCAAACCTCGATAATTTTTCAGTTGTTAGAACTCTATTTTGTAGAACTAGCCATAAAAAGAAACAAACCTTAGGAAGATAGGTAGCATCCCAACACAGATTTAGCAAAATCTCAACCTTATTCCATCTTTGAGATTGGATGATGGCCTTATACCCTTGTTTCATGCTATATATACCATCCTTTGATCCAGCCCAGATAAGATTCTCTGACCTTTCAAATTGTTTGATATTTCTTAAAGGCTTTGACTAAGTTCAGATCTAAATCTATCTCATCCATCAAAAATCACTTCCATTGTAGGCCCCATCTGACATCTCCTTGATTTTATAGTCCTTTACCTTACTACCCCACACAAATGTCAGCGTTAGTTTAAGATTTTCAATACCGGGCAAGGATTGAATTAGAGGGAGCCCATCCCATGAGTCTTCCAAAAATAGGGCTTTATCACCCAACCCCACATCCCAAGTTAAAAATTTACTAATAAGTTTCTAACACTTAGACATAAAATTCTAGCACTCTGATCCTTTAGGTAGTCTTTTCATTCTTAACAACTCTGGATCTATCAGATTAAGATATTTATTATATATGATCTTGGCCCATTTGTGATCATATTCCTTGTATAACCTCCAAATTAGTTTTGCTCCCAAAGCCTCATTTTGCCATTGTGGCTTCTTGATCCCTAAACCCCCACACTCTTTAGATTTTCATAAATTATCCCATTTTATAAGGGCAATTTTCTTATCATCTTCTTTATCTTTCCATAAAAAATTCCTTAGTTTGGATTCAAATCTTGAGGACATCCAATTAGAGAGGGGCAAATAAGCCATAGGGAAGATTGGAATGCCTGAAAGGACCAATCTAATCTTAGTAATTTTACTAGCCTTAAAGAGCCATTTATTTTTCTAGCTTCCAATCCACTTATCCACCTTCTCAATCATATCCATCCAAAATTTGCTATATTTTGAGCCTTTTTCCAAGGAAATTCCCAAATACTTGCATGGAAACAAACCCTTTTTGTAGCCCATAATCCTAGAAATCAGATTTTCCATATCTAAATTGGTGTTCAAGAAGAATATCTCAGATTTTTCTTTGTTCACCTTCTATCCTGAAGCATCCATATAAAATTGTAGAATACTTTTAAAACCCAAAGCCTCTTGACCAAAGCTCCTACTAGGTAAAATAGTATCACTTGCATACTATTGGTGGGTTACGTTAGGTAGATTTCTAGTTACAGTAATTCTCAAGATCTTTCATTTCATATATGCATCCGAAATTGTTCTACCAAAAGCTTCAACCATTATAATGAAAAGTGAAGGAGATAATGGATCTCCTTGTCTAATACCCCTAGAAATTTTGAAAAAACCTTCAGGTGTGCCATTGATCAGAACAAAAATCTTAGGGGTGGAAATAAACTTGAAGATTAGATTAATCCATTGATGAGAAAAGCCAAAAGCTTCTAAGACCTTGCAAAGAAAATGCTAATCAATCATGTTTTAGGCCTTCTATATATCTAGCTTCATAAACATACATGGTTATTTGTCTTTAGATGCTGAATGGATGGTTTCCTAAATTATGAGAATACCATCTAGAATAGATCTCCCTAGAACAAAACCTATTTGTTCTTCAAATATCAGTTTTGGAAAAAGATCCTTGAGCTTGTTAGCCAAAACCTTTGAAAAGATTTTGTAAATTGTATTGCACAAGGATATAGGGTGAAAGTTAGTGGGGTGTTATGGCTCATCCCTTTTAGGAATCAAGGTTCTGAAGGAATAGTTGATTTCTACCAATAGAGATCCACCATTTCATGATGCTTTGACAGCTTTCCATAGATCTTCCCCCAAAATGTCCCAACACTTTTGGAAGAAAAAGGCCTGAAAACCATCAGGCCTTGGTGATTTTTTAGGATTCATATTAAAAAATGCAGATCAAACCTCCTCTAGAGTAATTGGTCTATTTAGATTTTTGTTATCTTTAGGTGTAATTAGTTTTGGTATAAATTTAAGCATTCTGGACTGAGCCTCCCTATTCAATCCTTCATAGTTGTTGAGTAAAATTTTAAAATGGGAGATTAACATGTCTACTATTTCTTGTAGATTCTCTGTGCACAAATCGAGCAAATTAGTGATGCTATTTATTTTATTTCGAGATCTATTGTAAATGGTTGAGTTATGAAAAAAATTGTGTTACAATCTTCCTCATCCAACCATTTCTCCCTCGATTTCTATCTCCAAAAGTTTTCCTCTTTTGAAAGGATATCTTCTTGTTTTGCAAGTTCTTTTTCTAAAAGGTGTTTCTCATAATTCATGCCATATCTTATAATATCTTGATTCAGATGTTTTAGTTTTTCTTCCGTCTCTAGCATTTTTTTGAAAATATCTTTGAAGTGCTCTCTATTCCACCTTAAAATGTTTTCTTTCAACCATTTGAGCTTAGAGATAAAAATGAACATTTTAGATCCTTCGAAGCTCGCTTGAGTCCACCACATCCTGATAAGTTCAAGAAATTTTGGATCTTGAAAGCCCATTTTTTCACATTTGAATGGATTTATGGGAGGTTTAGATGGTTTAGATATCTCCACACACACTGGAAAATGATCTGATCCTACATAAGGTAGAATGGATGACTAGAAGTTTCTATTATAATCCATAAAGTTACCTACTAAAAACATCTATCTAATTTTTTTTGCAATATAGGCATTATCCTTACTTTTATTATTCCATGTGAATGTGCCATTACTTAGTGGGATTTCTAACAAACTTTCTTTATCAACCCATGCTTTAAATTCTAGAGAAGAGAGTGCAAGATGTTGTATACCTCCTACTTTTTCATCCAGGCTTATAATAGTATTAAAATCCCCAACTGAGATGATAGGACTATCTTTATAATTTTGTAAAACCAAACTGAATTCATCCCATGCCACTTTTTTCCCTATTAGACTATTCAAACCATACACAATAATTAGAATAAATTTTATGTCTAATTTTAAACTCTGTATACTAATACACATCCAATTACTACTATTCACTAGATATTGCAAATCTACTTTCTTCAAATTCCAAATAATACCTAAGTGACCGGATGCACGTATTGCCTCTAGGAAGACTGAGTCCCAAATACCTAGCATCTTATTTAATTTGGAACCCTCTAACTTGTTTAATTTTGTTTCTTGTATTAAAATTACCTCTGAATTAAAATTTGTTAGGTATTATTTAATTACTCTTTTTTTACTAGGGGCATTTAGGCCCCTAGCATTCCATGTTGTAATCCTCATGGTTTCTTGGGAAGGCACTTCCCCTTCCCCATATTTAGAAGCTCATTGATTTTTCTCTATTCCTTGCAAAGTCCTTCAGTCTCTCATAACTCCTTCAAAGTTTTCCTACCTCTTTTCCTTTAGGCTTACAAAAAATTGAAGAACTCAAACCTTCCTGATTCATATGTATTCCTAGCTCTTGTTGATATTCATCCAAGTTATTTGCTGATGAAGACACACTATCCCCTATTTTTTCAAATTCCTCATTCTCTAGTTCCCTGCATATCTTATTTCCAATGTCTTCTTTATCTAGTTCCTCATGATTAAGTTCTGTCAAATTTTCCATACTTGTCCTATCCTTTTCTTGAGACATTTTTGGGTTGGTCCCAATCTACTTATCCTACTCCATTAAACTCTCCTCCATCTCAATCTTTAATATATCCCTTTAGAGATCATCAACTGTATAATCTTCCCCCCAAATTTGATGATCTTTTGTATCAACTTCTCTTTCTGAGAGATAGTGCTATTATTTATATTATAAAAATTGAAGACCTATATAAGTTCCTTAGATAGTTGGTGTAGATTCTTATCATCTACATCTGACACACCTACCTCTAGAGGGGAATTTAGTTCCTTGTTTAGAAAATTATGAACATCTTTTACAATAGACACTTTTGAGTTTATATCCTTGACACACATCTCTGACTAGTTATCCATTGGAGTAAAAGGTGAAGTGAATTTATTGTTAGGTGTTTGCCAGAATTTAGAGGTTCATTTGGGTCCTTTATTTCTAAGAGTGGACAACTCCACCTCAGAATTTATACCTAGTGCCTGCTGCTGAAAAACCTGATTATTTGTCCTTAGAGTAATTTCTTCCATCCTAGCCTTAGGTAAGGAAAAAAGATAATCATTTTCTACCTCACCTAATTCATGAATCTCTATTGTTTCTGAAGCTTTGACTTGTGACTCTCTTGGTTCTCTAACTATTTTATTTGCCTCTCTTATTTGATTTAGTGGTTCCTTATTTTGATTCAAATCCCTATTTGATCCATACTAAGGGGGAAGATAAATATGCCATTCCTTGATGTCTCATTCAAGTTATCTTGTGTTAGAGGACACTTTCTGATGTCTATTTCTGCATGCTTCCTCTTTCTACCAATACCCATTCCTTTGCTTCCATCTTCAAGGTTTATTTGGGCGGTATATATAGTTTCCTCTTGCTCTGTTTCCTTATTTGTGGTCTTTATAATCAGTGTAACAATCTTCTCTAAGACATTAGCTTCTCTATTACTAATTATTTGCTACTTCTATGAGTTGTCAAATTTCCTATTTTTAGTTTTGCCTGTATCCTTACCAATTTTCTCTGCTTCCTTCTTCTTTTTTTCCTTTTTATATTTTTAAGAACATACCATCTAGACCCATCTCTATATTTTCTTTAGGTTTAGATACTATTACTAATTTAAGCCTTCTTTTTTCTGATAAACACTCATCTATATCTTTGGACTTCATCAAATCCTTCTAATATGCATGATCTATCTGATATTTTGTTGGAGAATTCTATCCTTTGAGTTCTCGAATTCTTTTGTTCTTCATTATTCTCATCCAAGGAAACTTGCTTCTAAAATCAAAGGTGAGGGGAAGGATTTTGGGCATGATCTTATGTAAATCATCAAATTTTAATATGTCAACTATTTTCCCTTTATATATCTGAAAGTTGATGTCATATGAAGCTTTACTATTTATGAATTCCTTCTTAAATTCATATGGATGATTAAAACTGACATTGATTAGTATCTTGACACTATTAGAGTAGTAGAAGGATACATCAATGCCTCTAACCTCACCAACTATAGTCCCTATAGATTTAATAATATCTTTCTTGACATAGCTCTAGAGGTACAGATGGCAAAATAAACTAGGAAGGCATCATACATTCTAACTTTTCTAAATTAAAATTTTGAGACCATTCTATGAATTTAACATAGCGACCATTAAAAAATATTTAGAGACTGATAGAAACTCTTTTTTAATAGATTCTTCTAAACATTGTAAATATAGAACTTTATTCAAAAAATGGAAAATACTTACCTGGTCCTCGTAGTTTTCCTCCAGCCAATCAGATAATAGAGGGAAATCTCTCTATGGACCATTCCATATTGGAAAGATTCCTCCCTTAAGACATTTATCCTAGGTCCCTTCAACTTCTTTAATTGAAATCTTGCATGGCTCATCCATAGTTTTATGTAGGGTCAAACCACCAGGTGGGCTAGGGTTTGATGTAGGGGGTTTGTTAGTGATTTGACAATGTGGAGGGATATAAGATAGTGGAGGGTCAAAATTAGATGAAAGAATTCCCAACTAGGATGTTGTCGAATGTGGCAAACCCATTGAGTTTAAAGGGAGTTTGAGGAGCTCTAGGTGTGCATATTTTGTTAAGTTAAAGACTTGGATTTGATTATCTAAGTGTTTGACTATGAAGAAAGAGTGATGATTTTGGATTTCAGATACCTCTGTGTGTACCGAAGGAATTTCCAAAATGTGGTCCATGCAGATATTTTCCTTCTTTTTCCATTGACACCCTCTATTCCATTGCTAATTGAGAGGCTCTTCTATAGTATGAATAAAAACTTCAAACCTATTTTTTATTTATACTCCAAATCTATCATCTTGTTTGTTTTGGGGATTCTTTTGGTGTTGTTTTCAGCCATTGGTTGGAGGGGATCTCTGCCAATTATTCCCCTGATTGCTTGAATTCCTTTTCCATCACTTTTTCAAGTACTTCTTTCCTAAGTTTTTCGTGCGCTTGAGGAAGTTTGACATTTTTGTTCACGAGCAGGGTAGAGCTAAAAATAAAAATATTTTTAACTACATTAACATCTTATATTATTGATGAATTGGAAATGCAAAGTACCAAAAATATTCAATAATATTTATTCCTCCAATATTCTTTTATTAGTTATACACCAAAATACAAAATAATTCATTTATAATGATAAGGAAAAATGAGGGAGTTTGATAACAACAACTATTTATGTACAAAATAAATATGCACAAATCTAAGTCCCTACAACATCACACTTCAAATACTTTATATGCACTAATTATATCATTATAAATCTATCATTTGTAAGAAATTTCTTGGGTCAATGAGAGAATAACATGAATTTTCACGAACAACATTACCCTAAACAAAAATACAAATACATCATTTTCATATTCCTCTTTAGGCATTGAAGACAGTGACCACCAATAAATGAAGCTTTCAATATGGTACCTTTCTCTATCTTCATATGGGTGTAATCATTGCATCTTCTGTTGGAATGTTTAGAATAATTGGGGGACACAGGTGTTGAATTAGTTATCCAAGTTCCAAATGTACCAATTCAACAAATAAACACTTTGAGTACTTTAGATTATAACATTTATTATCTTGATCTCCATTGTAAACTTCTAGTAACATAAACTAGCAATCCGTTGTCCTAAATATAATAGACTTGTAGAATGTAATACATTAATAGTAAATCATCACAAATAACATCCACACAAGTTTTACAGTAGGATTTAATGTGGAATCCCTATCTAGGATAAACCACCAACAACATATCACTAATATTTTCATTCTTTTAAAGTGAGCTCTGTTAGGAGCCAACCATGTTAAAGGTTACAAAACACACTATTAAATGTGACCTTGTTATAGGATTTAATCACCCTATTAGGAGTGGCCTTGTTAGAGAAATTTTAAATATTCCATTAGAATATAACCTTGATTAAATGATCTACATATGAATTTTAGGTCAACTTTGATTAAAGGATTTCTATATTCATATAAGGTTAGAAAGTAACATTAGGTTTTGATCTAGCAAATACAACTCACTTTGTAAATATAGATCACAGTCCAGCTCACATACTAATCCATTGACTAGCCTTCATTGTCATCTCTATCACTAATTTTCTTGGAAACCCTTCAAGAAATCACACTTCTCATCTTCAAAACTCTTCTTAGCCTCCGACTTAAATTCTCTAGTCAATAGCATCAATAATTGCTCCAACCCTATTAAGTCTTCACCATCCCTTCTAACCTCAATAACCTCCAAATTTATCCCTTACACCTCCTTAAATAAGTAGTTATGATCTTTTTCTTCTTAAACACTACCATAGATTTTGGGGTTTTGATTAGATTCAACACATATAATGAATTTTTCCTCCTTCTTATTCATCTCCTTCTTTTCTAGAAACTTTTCTTTTAAATTAATCCATTGATTGCTCACCTAACCCTTTCCTTGGATTAAATGTTCTATCTCATCAATCCTTATCTTCCACACACTTTATGTATTCCAAGAAATCAACGTTGTCATCTAGAAATCATGATACTTTAATAAACTATCAAAATGTTGTCCCTCGGCTAACATTTTGTTGTGACACTCCATCATCACTAGGTTACTCGATTACTACTAACATTCTTGTTTGGCATATATATTGATGCTTGGCCAATACTAATGCTTAGTTGACACTACTTCTACTCAACACATAGTAGCACTCAGTCAACACTAGCATCACTCAACAATCATTGCATGTCCCTTAATCTTCTACTTTTTTGCTCCGTCAAGCCTATGTATTTGGTTAATCTTTGATCACTTCTTCAAGACTTTAGTATAACCATCATCTTCACTTGTAGCATGATTTAAACAATCACTTTATCTTGTCAAAGTCTAACTAACCAAGTGTCCATTGTAGTTTCTTAACACAATTAAACTTTTTCCTCTAGTTGCTATTGCTATGACCAACTTCTCTACAAATCCCCTTCATTAATCATTTAGATATGATACTTAAATCAAATATAAAACTATCTTACCAATAAGGTTTGAAATCAATGACAACATAAAAAAAATTCTAATTGAATTTTCCAACAATCTCCTTCTTTTGAATTGATGGAAAAACCTCTAGTTACCATGCAATCCAAAACATGTATTGCATCAAGACAAATTTATCTATGTTGAGTATCATATCTTTATTAATATCCTTATTTTCATTTTTATTCACATATATGTAGTTTTGATATACAACACATAATCTCCCTCTATCATATCATATCATGAAATCAACCAAATTCTTCTATATTGTTGGCAATACGTTATATACCTTCTCTTCTCTTTGCAACATCTCTTGTTGAATAACATCTCTTAACATGTTATCTTTCTTTCTTCATAGGTAATTGAATAAAAAATACATCTCTCTCTTTGACAAAAATGTCAAAGACACTTTACCTACCTTATACATCTTGACCATGTAGATATCTTCATGCTAGTACTCAATTCACCTTAGTCATCTATGTATAATAGGTACAACATTTTGTTCTTCTTTCTTCACTCTCTACTTCTTCCTTTGCTACTTTAGGCGACTGCTAAATGAGGATTTTATACATCAACTTGTAAGATATTCTTATCAACACATTTGATATAGAGTTCTATCTCAACTTAAGTAGCCTTGTCTAGGGGAATCACTTCTAATTAACCTCTTAGATATTCATGAGAATCCTTAGGTAAAGATTTAGTGAAAATATCAGCTATTTGTTTCTTATTGTTTACATGCTCCAATCTCACATCTTTTTCTTGAACTAGCTCTCTCAAGTAATGATACTTGATAGCAATATTCTTAGTTTTTGTGTGCATCACGTGATTATTTGATATGTTTATAGAACTAGTGTTATCACAATGGATAACAACAGGATTAGTGATCCCTTCCTTTATCCCTTTCAATAATTCGTTGATCCATATGATATTTGAACAATTTATTGCTACTATTACATACTCAACTTCAACTATTGATTGAGAAATACATTTCTTCTTCTTTTGTGTCCATAAAATAAGCGTCTTTCCTAGAAAGAAATCTCCTCAACTTGTACTCTTTCTGTTAATAACATTTCTTGCCCAAATATGAATCAATAAACACTTTCAATTGAAACTTGTCATCTTTCTTTTAATATAGTCCATATTCTACTATTCCTTGTAGATGCATCAATATCCTTTTCACTATCATCATATTATTCTCCTTAGAACTTGCAAAATATCTTGCAACTATCCAAACTGCTAATGCAATATTAGGTCCATTGTGAACAAAATATTGTATCTTTCCAATCATTGATCTATACAATGTTTGGTTCACATCAATAGAATCATCATTCTTAGATAACTTATGGTTTGTGGTCATGGGTGTGTTAAGTGGTCTTGAATCTCCCACTCCGAAAAAAATTAGTATCTCCTTAATTTATTTTGATTATGTAATAAAGATACCTTATTTCATTTGATATACATGTTAACCAACAAATAATTTGATCTCACCAAACATAGATATTTCAAATTCCTACTTTGTCTCTTTAGAAAATGATTTTCATAATGCTTCCTTTTCTCTAAATATCATATCATCAACAAAGATTTTAGATAACAATGCCTCATTGTTACTACTAGTCTTCAAGTATCGATTGTTGTTGTCATTAGTTTTAGAAAATCTAATCTTCACCAAATAATTATATAGTCTTTCATATAATTCTCTAGGGGCTTGTTTAAAACCATAAAGAGCCTTGTGGAGCTTAAATAGAACATTCTTCTTTCTAGGATCTACTAATCATTTAGGCTACTCACTATAAACTTCTTCTTTAAGTATTCCATTCATAAATGAAAATTTGACATCCATTTGGTATACCTTAAATCCTTTATAAGTAGAGTTCTGACTCCTAATCTTGTAATAGGGGAACATGTTTCCCCATAGTCAATTCATTCTTCTTCTACATATCCTTTACATACCAACTTAGCCTTGTTACTTGTGACTTAACCTTTTTCATTTAGCTTGTTCCTGAACACCCACTTTGTTCCAATAAAATTTGTGTTCTTAGGTCTAGGTACTATTATCCATATTTTATTGTTCTCTATTTTCTTAGTTTCTTTGTTCATTACACAAATAAAATCCTCATTCTCCAAGGAATACTTTACATATTTGGGCTCAAAATGACAAAGTAAGCATGTCTCACTTTTGAGTCTTTTCCTTGTCATAACTCTATATTTTTATCATCAATGATTTTCTTAGGAGCATGATGTCTTCTCACATATTTTCCTATTATAGGTTCTTTCCTTCTCTCTTCTTATGTAGGTTCATCTTTATTTCAATTTTATTGTGCCTCTCTAGTTTAGGTTCTTCTTGCTCAATATTGTCTTCCTAATGTTTAGCTTCTTTTGCATGTTACTTTCCATCATTTTTTTGTTGCTCGACACCCATAGTCTATTTCTCGATAATTGGTTTTGGTCACTCAACATTCACATTTTGTTACTAACTTTTAGCTTTGTTATCTTGCTCAGGTAGGGTGTAGGGATCACTTTCATTCATGTCTATGAATGTGTTGTAATCTTTAGGTTACTTTTTGCATTCAACATGATTTCTTTTTGCATATTCATCAACTTTCACATTTTCACTCTCCACAACTTTGTTATTGTTAGATTTCAAACACTTATAAGCTTTTCTCTTAGTGTAGTACCCCAAGTGTTGACATTGCAGTCAAGTTTTTTTATTACTAACACACACTTATTTAGATAGATAGTATCTACTGAGTATAAATTATAGTTAAGATTACTAACTAAGCATTTTAGGCTTTACCAAGTTCTACAGTTGCTACTAAGTTTAAGAAACATTTTTCACTTTGCACTGATCATTTTTTACTAGGTTGATGATTATTAGTCTAAAGCAAGCTTCTTAGTGTTTACCAAGTGTTTCAGTGCAAACTGATTTGTGTAGTGGTTACCGAGTTTAGAGGTTCAATGATGTGAATCTAGTTTTGACCAAGCCACTTAGTGTTAACCAAGTGATTCAATTTTTACCAAGCTCATAATAATAGTATTGATTGATCTATGCAATGCAGCTTATGTGATTCAATTTATATGTTGAGTTTTGCAGTATTCACCGAGTCACTAGTGTAGACCGAGTTCAGACTACTTGAAAATGATTAGTATGGACCGAGACTCTACATCTACCAAATGCATGACTATGCCAAGAATTGATAGTGGATGTTGAGTATTAGAACCTCATCAAGTTAGTCTTCAGAACTTGAGTTCTTGTAGTTGGGATGACTTTGCATATTTTGTGTAAACTTATATTGTAGTTGACTTTGTTGATTGGTAAATTGGATGGTATATATGTAATGTATTGTATCACATCCAAACAAGTATGTAAGACATGAGTATGATGTTAATTTGAAGAGAAAAAGTGTGAAGTAAAAGGCTACAATAGTATAAGGAGCAGCAAAGATTTATCTATCACAACAAGGTGATCATTACACTCAAAATAATTTCATTCATCAAACTAAGTTGTAGATTAGAGATTAGCCACTATTTCACACTAATAGGTGGATTAGTTAAATCCTTTCACAAAGTAGACTTAATAGTCTTTTATAAATCTCTTTACCAAGTGCATACTTCATTATATGTTTGTAAATCCTTTCACAAGGTGGACCTAGCAATACTTATTTCTCCTAACAAGGAAGATCATCAGAAGTGATCATTATAATCCTTAACATGCCAACTTTATACTATAGTACTAAAGCTTGTGGGTGTGATACCCACCCTAGTTTTACTTTCTATTTGCAAGGTTTCTAGGTCACCATATTATATGTCAAAGTGTTATGAATGTTTTAATATTTCTTAGTTTTTCATGCATACAATTAGATTAGAATACACATGAAGAATTAATTGGTGAAACAAGATTAAGTTTTATTAGTTACTGATTCACCCCTCGCCTCTCAGTAATTTAGCCTATCATATATATTTTGAACAATTAGTATCAGAGACTTTTGGTTCTCAGAGAAAAGTTTAACAAGTTGAGCAAAGATCAAGAGGCTATGGAGGTATTTGGACTTGATAAGGCTATTGACAATGAAAAGCTAGATTTGGAATTGGCTATTGGGAAACTCAAGAAAGAAAAAGAGCAACTCTCTCAATCCTTGAAAAGAATAAAATACCTTGCAATTCAAATGAATGACCAAATCTACATTGTAGAAAGAATTGAAGACATCCATTCAGAAAGAAATTTAGATGAAGCTAATGAAGATATGAGAGAACTATAAGAAAAGAATAGTACACTTAGGGAAGAAGTAAGAAAGCTTAGAAGAGAGCAAGAAACTCAATCAGTAATATTGTGTGAACTCAAGGAAGAGAAAACCAACATAAGAGAAGAGTTAGTAGGAAATAATAATGAAATTCAACACTTATCCTGTTGGTATGACTTTTTGTTTGATAGAATTCTTTTGTCCAAATTGTAGAAAAGTTAGATTTTTCATTCTAGTGGATAATAGGGTTTCTAGAAAATTCATCCATTTTCTAGCCTTTGAAAAACTTTTGTGAAAACCCTATGTTTCTTTCTGTTCATAATTTGTCAGGCGCAAAATATTTGAATTTTCAAATAGGGCGAATATTCCATAACCTTTTTATCTTCTGTGCCCCCGAGATGTCTTTCCTATCATATTCCCCAACTGTCCGATGTAAGTAGATCCACCATTGTTGTTACCTTGCTATGCAAACATGGGCACTTTTTATGTATGGCGAGGTAGCGAGTGCTGAAAAGTTTATAAAATGGGAGCACAAAATGAAGATACGACAGTCAGAGCTTTATTTTCTGGCTGATTTATTAGTCAAGTACACATTGCAATTACTCTCAAAATAGGAAAGGGGACCTAGTAGAAGCTGTCTGAAGTCAGCATCGAAATGATGATTTTTTCTGATGTTTCACTACCTTGCTATGAGAAAAATTTGACATCTCATCGTTAGCGAAGTAGCGAGGGCCTATGAAATTGAAGAGTCGGTAACATTGAAATTCATCAATACCATGACTAATCCAGGTGGCATGATAAGTATTAACTGCCATTATCAGAAGCAGTTAACAGTAGTAATAATAATCTGATGGACCTTTGCATTTCACGGTGCCAAAATTTATTAAAATTGCCAGAGCTCGCCACCTCGCTATTGGAAAAATTTGACATCTCGCCGTTAGCGAAGTAGCGAGGCTCCGTGAAATCAAGAGTTGGTGGGACCTTTACTAACGTGGGATGATGACTAGGACTAAAGTAAGATCTTAAAGGGTGCTAACTATGCAGAATTCCATACTTCATCAATGCCCTTCTGATCAAATGTGCAAGAGATCCTAAGCGTCAGATTAGAATAGAATCAATAGTCCTCACTATCTCACATTAGAAAGTTGCATGTTGTTTAAGCTATGTGACATAGCAAGTATAAGACCCACCATTTATCAAGAAATTTCATGCGGCTTCCCCACCTTTGATTCGGTCTCTTATCAATGGTCATCATCTTCTTGCTATAAAGAGTTGCTAGGGGGATAAGTATAGCGACATAGTGAATAAGGGCCCACTGCCATCTTTCTGAGTAAGCATAGTAACATATCATCTGTTGAATTAAGATCAGATCGATGGTTGTCGCTGCTTTTCCATGGCAAGGTGCTCATTCTTTATGCATAACAAGGTAGCGACATGCTGACATGCGTCCTCAGTTGCCAGTGGGTCCGGACATAAGCACCATCAAGGAAAGAGTTATGTACATGGTAAATTTTCATTGGATAAATTGACCAACATGTCAAGTGCAATGCTTAGTTGTTTTCTCCATATCACTTGATCGTAGGATTTTTTGAAGATTGATGGCACAACTTTAAACACAGAATGTGGTGCCACTCTTTGTATTAGTTAGACATGAAAGCATTGCGCATGAGAAAAATAGAGTATAACATAGAAGATTTCATAAATTTCATCTTACCTGAGCAAAGATTCTGAGCCATTAATGTGCAAAAGTAATTACTGAAGGAAAGCATGCTGTAGTCTGGCAAAATTTGTGAAATTGTCTGTTCGTGGAAAGTTTGCAAAAATATAGAGGAAAATAAAGATAGAATTAAAGTAAGTAGTACTACCATAATCTTCGTAGGCTTTTCAGTTCTGTAAAAAATAATCCAAGATGCCTCTGAAGAAGAGATTTTTAGGTCAAATAAACTATTTGGATAGAAATGTGCATGATGACTTGCTTGAGTTGCTCCCTGAGTCTACTATAGAGACAGTGCAAGTTAAAAGGTTAACCTCATTGAACCCTAGGCTAAGGATAGCTGATGGATTGTATGATAAGGGTAATTGGGTCCAGGATGCTCAAACTTCTCAAACTGGTTTGAGTTTGTTCAAAAAATAGTTTACAGAAAGGAAAGTATATGCCCCGCATGCCAATATATGGAATTTTGATCTGGGAAAGCTAGTTGTTCCTAGTGTGTTTATGGATTATGACCTTCTTGAGGCCGTGGCGAAGAGTTATGATCAAGCCACTAGGGTAGTGAGAAGAATAGATGATGAAGTTTTAATTACCATCAGTCCAGAAGAGATTAGGGAAGTTTTCATTTTGGGACCTCTCACTAGGTATCATGTGCCCATTGATTTGATAGAATTAGAAAAAGAATATATGTCAAAAAGGGATGTAGTTAGACAAGGTCCACTGAAGGCCCACATAGGTAGAATTGGAAACCTACCAGCAATAACATCATCTTCTAAAGAACCTTTCAAGAAATCATGCTTTAATGCTAGGGTAGTAGAGATATACAAGACCCTGTGCAGAGTCTCCAGAGAGGGTGAAGAAGATTTTATTCCTGTGAGCCTCATGTATATGATCACCCAAATCTCCTCTTTCGGTGTAGAAATAATTTTTGATTTTGCATCTTACCTAGCTAATGAGATTCATGGTGGATTGGTGGGGATTACAAAGGGCAAGGTGGAGAAGGTTTGGGGTCAGTACTCCCTATTGATGCATATGTTTCTATTTAAAGGGGTTAAATATTTTGGTAAAGAAATGGTTTTAAATAGGGAACAAGAGGGGGAAGCACTACCAGTTCAATTATGGAGTGCAGACATGACTGGGGAAGCAAAAAATGCTAGTTTTGTTAGATTTGATAGGCACTTTGCTTCTAAACTAAGGTGCCTCATATTGAGTGACAATCCCAGAATTCTTAAGGCATTAATGCACCTTGTTAGGCCTATGGACAGACCCCGTAGTCTAAAAGTTTCACATAATTGGGGAGATATTATCCCATATCTAGTCTCAACTGTCATTAGAGTTTATGGATTCAAAGGGACACCCCATGTACTACCCTATCAGGTGCCTTTAAAGGTAGGAGTAGCTGAATTTTTGTGGCAGTTGGGAGGAGTGGAGGAGACCTTTTTGCACAAAAGGGGAATAGGATCAATTTTTCCTACTTGCACTGTAGCTCACCAGTTTGTAATAACTAAAGAGGGGTGGATCTTCCTCTACAAATTTTTGGATCAGTATAAGATGGCAGTATCTCACTCTCATTTTTCTGATGTAGAAGATTTCTTTAATTCTACTCTTTGGCATAGGATCAAGCTTTGTCCAAATCAGCATGAATTCTATTTCCCTAAAGATGTAATAAGGAATAAATAGTCTTTCCAGAAGCAAGAAAAAAAGAAAGAGAAATGGAGAGTCTATTCAAAAGTTTTGGAGTTTATTAATTTTGACAAGGATTACAGTCCTCTTAGTAATGCTGCAACTAATGCAGATAGAATAAATAAGCTCATGAGTACATTCCCCAAAATAATGGAGGTAATGAATGAGAAGAAACAACATTTTATTGATTCTTTTCTAGATAGAGCTAGGGAAGTAATGAGAAAATTGGGTTTCACCCCTAACATAGGGGCAGGTCCACTGGTTGTGCAAAAGAGGATAGGATATACTATCATTCGGGATCAGATGCCCACTGTAAACAAAGGAAAATAGATAATTGAATCTACTAGTACTGTTTTTAAAGAAAGACCCCCTGAACCCTCTCCCAAAAGAAGAAAAATAATTAGGGAAGAGGAATCACATGATGAAGGTTACTCACCTTCCCAAACTCCAATGAGAATTGAGGAGGAGCAGCTTACAAATGATCAAATTGAACAAATGGGATCACAAGGAGGAGTTTTTGTTACTCAGGCAGAAATTGATGAAGGGAACCCCCAGGAGCCTCCTGTGCTGAGTTTTGAGTTAACTATAGAAGATTTTAGGGGAAGGGAATTAGACTCTATTTTAGAACAAGCCAGTCAGCAATTTTTGTCTGATCACAGTTTTGTAAAATCTAGGGCTTTCCATCAATTTGCGTGGAGGGCAAACATGCACATTTTTGAGAAAAGATGTAGGAATATGAAAATAGAGCATCCAAAAATGGATGAAACCTCTATTCAAAATCAAATAAAGAAACAAATGATACAAGAGTTCTAGAATATAACCCCTAAAGAGGGTGGACAGATGGTGAAAGATGCAAATATTTTATTATAGCCAAATTGGGATATTGCTGATGCCTTAATTTTTAATTCTGTGTCAAATAATTTAGGATTACAAGATCGAGATAAAGAGGAATTCTTGGGAACAACATTTAGTAATGACCAAGTTGCTCTTGTTATGTGGTCATTAAGAAGAGGATCCAGGACAACTCCATCACAGCCTAATGATTCAGGACTAACAGGGAGTATCATTGTGAGGAGGGCCACTAATACTTCACATGTACAGGCAACCCACATGAATGTGGACTATTCTAAATTTTCCTTGGCCACTACAGAAAAAGAAGAAAAGGAAATGACTAACCTGCATAGCAAGTATGAAAGAGTAGTGGATGCCTACAATAAAGAAGTAAAAAAAAGAATTGAGCTTGAGAACAAGCTATTGGGAAAAACCACTAGGCCAAAAATAACATACCTTCACCCCCCAGTTGAACCTTTTAAATCCACCCCTCTCATAGAAATAGCAGATACACCCCAAAGGCCACAATACTACACTACTGAGGATTTTGAAGAAGAAAAAGGAAAACTGTGGGCTTTACATGTAGAATTGGAATCCAGATATGAAGATAAATTGAAAAAAGCTATCACATATTTGGGGTACAAGATTGAATGGCCGGTAATTTATGATCAATTGGTCAGGGTGATCAGTATCTGGGAGGATTTGAAATCTAATAATGAGGCTCTAATGCCTATTTTGAATAAATGGGTGACAAGGGAGAAAGAAATAACACTTTTGTGTTTTTCTGTCGTAGATAATTCTTTTGATCAAATTGAAAAGACATTTGATATTGTTTCTGATCTCACTGATTTTAATAATAAAAGGACCCATTTACAAAAAGTAGTAGTAGGCTACTTTGAAAAGTACAAAAGCCAGAAATTCAATTTGTTTCCTCATGCCTTAGATAAAGAGAATAATTTGAAAAGGAAAGATGAATGGGCAAAGGAACTTGATGATTTATTCTGTTTAAGAATGAATCAAGTCATTAATGAATCAAGGCATGCATGGTGGAGCGCCACAATAGAAGAAATGGTGAAGGCCAAAATTTTCTTTGATTCTTTAAAGAAAGAATTTGTTACCATTAACAAGGATGCTGAATATGTGCTAAAAAGACAAAGGGATATTTTACAGTTCAATTGGCTAGATGATACATTATTTGACAAATGGATGGCAGATATGGCTCCCGTTAAGCAGTTTGATGAAGATGAAGATGATAGTGATGAAATGCAAGGTGAGGAGATCCAAATAATTGACCCTGTCACTACTCAAACCCAACTGGAAGAAGAAGACAAGGATAATATGTTACCTTCAGTTACAAACCTAGGACCACAGGATGTCGATACAACTAAAGAAAGGGAAAAGGTAGAAGTTATTTTCCCCATAGAGGATAAAGATGGTGAAAGCCCATAGGTGGAGGTTGACGTGCTATCATTAGAACAAACTTCATCATTGGTTAATTTGGGTGCTACATACGAGGAAGGATTAGAATAGCAACCAACTTAGCAACACAGGAACGTGTAACAAAAGGGCCCACAAAAGGAATGTCTGATGTAAAATTTTTGCTGTTACTCGCATTTTTGTCATCTTGTTACAAGTATATGTAAGTGTCTTTTAAAGGACACCTATCATTTGTCTTTAGCCTGAAGCTTTTTGCATCTCACACTATTTAAGTGAGATCCCAAGGCTTAAAAAGGTCTGAATTCTATTTTTCTAAGTAATATGCTTAGTCTATTTTTGGTCCAAATTTTGAAAACAAGTTTATGATGTATTTTCTCTGTCAATTATTTGAGAATACATGAATATAGAATGAGCTTTGTTTCTTTTTGAAGGTCATTCTGAGTCTATTGTAAATGGTATACCATTTTCAAGGAGGATGAATAAAAATTGTGAATTGTCCCCATATTAGTTCTTTTTGAATCTTGTCTTCTTTCAATTACTTGGTTGTCTTGATATTGTATAAGTAAAGACTTGTGCAATTGAATGCAATCTAGATAGGTTGTATATCTATTTATCATTGCTGTTAATTCAATGGATTAAATAAAAGCTTTGATGAGTTTGATAAGGTTTCTTTAGTAGTGGAAAGGGTTTTGAATGATGAATTTCGATAAGAATTGCTGATAGAATTTGTTGTAAGGAAACAAACTAGATTTGAGAACTTGCTATAGACTCTGAACCCCAATAGATTAGGCACTGATCAAGTTGATACAGCTGTAGGAGAAATATATCATAAATGATTATCAAAATGCAGCATCAAATCAAATTTTACTTTTATTTCCTGTAGATCTTCAAAGCTGGCCAGCACTTGTCTACATGGAATGTTTTAGCTTCAATTAGCCACTATTGTGAAGAACATCTGCAAATCTATAGAAGATTTCTTGGCCATATCTGTTTTATGGGATGTGTTTATCAAGTTAGTAAGAATTATGTGTATGTTTGAGGATTTTGAAATGAGAATCAGAATGAAACTAAGAATAATCCTCATATAGTTATTCTAGTTTTAAATCATCCCTGGGTATACCCACCCTGGTTTTGTAGAGCCAAAAGAGTAGAAAACCATTTGTGGTTTTGTTGAAGTTGGGTCCAAATACTTTGCATATACAATTGTTAATAAGAATTGGCTAGTCTTTAGATTGTGTATGTACTATCATTTTGGTATTAATCATTTTGTCACTTAGTAGTTTTAGTGCATTTTAAAACACCAACAAAATGGCGACTTTGCTGGGGAGATAAGATGGTAATCCATTTTGTTGAAAGGACAAGAGTCTCTGGTATTCATTGAAAATTTTCAGTCCTACTCTCAGTTTAGTTTTGCCCATCCAAGTCACCAACAAAATGGTGACTCTGCTAGGGCGATAAGATGGTAATCCATTTTGTTGAAAGGACAAGAGTCTCTGGTGTTCATTGAAAATTTTTAGTCCTACTCTCAGTTGGGTTTTGCCCATTCGAGTCACCAACAAAATGGCGACTCTACTGGGGAGTTTTCCAACACATCTATGAGAAAGTACTACAGTTTCTTTGGTGTTGCTGTGTATATGTGTATCATGTTATCCAAGTTTTGCATGTGGTTATAAGGGAATCTTTTAGTGATAAACCTTGAGAATTTAAAGAAGATAAAACCCAAGTACTATAGCTACACACCGACATATCCAACTTGTCCAAGTGTCTTATCTAACAAGCAAGAGTTGCAGTCTTATGACAACAGTGATTGGTCTGTCTATGTCATATACTTTTGTTTCTACTTGTGTAGTGTTTTCCTTGAGTCAGCAAAAAGTGTCATTACATATTTTTCCTGAAATAGGGTTGTGACTCAGTCAAGGTTTTGAAGCTAGTGCTTGTTGTAACAGAAGGTGCATATGGCTGACAAGAGAAAGAACACAAGAGCTTACATGAGAGCCAATTCTAATGTATCAATGTATACTGATCTACCCCAAGGTGGTAGAAAAAACCAAAATAAGAAAAAGATAGATCTGAATCGCACTTGGAAACCCAGAGGCAATGCATCTATTAATTCCCAGTATCAACCAATATTAGGGAGAGAGTCTTCTTCACTTAGTTCTGAATCTGAAACTAGAAGACTCTTAGGATGCATTTTCAGTACCCCATTACCTGATGAGAGAGTTTTTGAGGATAAGGATGTGTCCACTGTAGGAGTTTCTTCATCAAGGCCAGATCTTGTGGCAGACATGAATTATAGGATAGGATTTAGGAATTCATTTGATAATCCTTTTAATCCTAGAGCAGCCCCATATGTAGAGCCAAATCTTATAGATTTGGATGATCCTGCTGATTCAGAGGAAACTTCTGCAGATCCTAAAGAAGTACACTCTGAGATAGGATTTTTGAAGAAATGGATTGCTGAGGAAGAAGCTAAACGCATTCGTCTTGAAAAAGAGAAGGAGCAAGCCACTTTGGATGCTTTAATAGAAAGGGATGCTCTGCTAAGAAGGATGGCTGCTTTGAAGGAGCAAAATAAAAAGTTAGAAGAAAAAACCACAACTCTCCATACGGATGTATTCAGAGATGTAGACAATCTGAGAGCTAAAATTTAGGAACAAGAGAAACACCTAAATCAAAGGCAAGAACCAGTTATTGCTCAAGCCCAAGCCTATAAACCTATTCAAGTGGATCCTGTAGAGCCCATTACAAAAGCTACAGATAAAGGGAAAGGTAAGGCCATAGGAAACCAAATAAATGAGCCTCAAACTATACCAAGCAAACCCATACAACCCTCCATGTCAAAATTACATTTACATCTAGAGAGGGCTCGAAAAGAGAAGGAAGATCTTGCAAAAGAAATTGAGAAGGTTGAGAATGAAGCTCAAGTTGCAGAAACTAGGAGAAAAATCCAATTCATAAAATCTAATTCTGCATTGGCCTCATGGCCCAATTTGTCTATCCCACCTACAATTCTTGCACCAGCTAGTGGTCCAATAATCTCAACTTAGGGAATACCCCAATCTGCTGCTACCTCATTTTCCAATATTGGCTCCCAAGTCCCATTTGTCCCTCCTCAACAATCCCAAGCTACTCCTCTAAGCCAAGCTAATATAGCTAGTACCTCAAATGTTCCTGGTTTCCAGAAGAAACCTGTATACTTGCAAAAGTATAGACAAATGCCATTTACTAGTATTCCTGGTGCCCTGTTGGTGTTTTTTATTATAAAGTACTAAAACTACTAAGCGACAAAAGGCTTAATACCTGGATAACAGTACATACACAACCTAAAGACTAGCCAATTCTCATTAACAATTGCATATGCAAAGTACTAGGACCCAACTTCAAACAAAACCGCAGATGGTTTTCTACTCTTTTGGCTCTACAAAACTAGGGCGGGTATACCCAGGCATGATTCAAGACTGGAACAACTATATGAGGATTATTTTTGTTTCATTCTAATTCTCATTTCAAGATCCTCAAAAATATACATAATTCTTACCAAATTGGTAAACACATCCCATGAATAGACATTGCCAAGAATTCTTCTATAGATCTATAGATGTTTTCAACAACAATGGCTAACTGAAGCTAAAACATTCCATGCAAACAAGTGCTGGCCAACTTTGAAGATCTTACAAGAAATAAAAGTAAAATTTGATTTGATGATGCATTTGAAAAACTAGTTATAATATACTTCTCCTTCAGCTGAAATAATTTGATCAGTGCCTGATCCATTGGGGTTCAGAGTCTATAGGAAATTCTTAGATCTAATTTGTTGCTTTACAATGAATTCTATCAGCAATTCTTATCAGAATTTATCATTCAAAATCCTTTTCAATACCTAAGAAATCTCATCACATTCATCAAAGCCTTTATTTAATCCATTGAATTAAAAACAATAATAAATGGATATACAACCCTACTAGATTGCAATCAATTGCACAAGCTTTTACTCATACAACATCAAGGTAGCTAAGTATTTAAAAGGAGACAAAATTTAGAAAGAACTTATATGGGGACAGTTCATAATTTGTATTCATTTCTTTTAAAAATGTTATATCCTTTACAATAGACTCAGAATGACTTTCAGAAAAGAAACACAGCTCATTCTACATTCATGTATTCTCAAAGAATTTGACAGAAAAATACATTACAAACTTGCTTTTCCAAATTTGGACCAAAAACAAGACTAAGCACAATACTTAGTAAAAATAGAATACGGACCATTCTTTTGCCTTGGGATCTCACTTAAATAGTGTGAGATGCAACAAGCTTCAGGCTAAAGAAGGTGACAGGTGTCCTTTTACAAAAATTGGGTAAATTACCCCTTTTCAAAAGAGAACCAAAAAAACAAAACCAAAACAAATAAAATGGAAGGCAAATGACAGCTAGAGCATAAAATCTTCAATTTTGTCCTTTTCTCTAACTACTCCCAGTTGGTAGCGCTTTGATTTCTGCAGGATGGGGTTGTGGCTCATAGGTTTCCTTCTATGTCTAGGCAGCTTCACCATTAGAGGAAGGGACGGGTTAACCAGGATGGGCACTGGAATCCTCCTCCCTGTGGAGTTCTAAAAATTAACACTGATGGTTCTTCTTGTGGGAATCCTGGTCCGACTGGTATTGGCTGAGTGGCTCGTTGTAGTTCTGGGAATGTTAAATTTTTCTTCTCAATTCATAAGGGTGATTATACTAACAATCTCATGGAAGCTCAGGCTATTTTATATGCTGTGGAATAGTGTTGCTTGTGGGAATGGAGTAAGATTATTTGTGAGTCTGATTCCTAGGTGGTGGTGAACATGCTTTCTTCGCAAGAACTTGAGGATGTTAGTTGGTAGCTAGCCACTATTGTTAAGCAAATTCTTTTCTTCTCTTCCTCTTTTCAGTTCATTAGGTTCAAGTATATTCCGCGAGAATGGAATAGACCTGCTGATTGTTTAGCCAAATGGGCTTCTAGTCATGATCCGAGTTGGAATATTAGGGATAGGGGGCAACTGTCCTTTGAGATGGTGCAAGAATTTGATGATCTTGTTGCTCAGGATCGAGCTCCTTGTTGAGCTCTCCTTGTTGTATTCCTTTCTGTCTTAATAAATTTTTACCCCTCTTTTTGCACATTCTTTAACTGTTGTTAATTCATCCACTATTTTCTGCCACCTAGCATTAGTAATCACATTTCCTTCTATGATAAACCTATTCACTTCAATTTCAATCTTGAAAAGGGTATCAATTGGTTCATTAAAAAGACATCCATCAATACCATCTTGGAGGATGGACACCACTTGTGGAAAGTCTATAATGTGATCAAAAGAATTAGACCACTCATCAAAATCTTTTAACTTATCATTAGAATCTATAACTGAAGGAATCAAAGAATAGAAACCATTTGTTAGCATTTTTAATTTACTTTGGATTACTGCCAACTTCCCTGTGAAGATTTGCAATAATTCTTTCACTTTGTCCATACCTTCCTTCACAGTAATAACTTTATCTGGGAGATTTGGCTTCTTGGCTAACAAGGGTACCAATCTGTCAAAAAATCGCATATAGGGTCCCCACTGTAGAAAAATAGGCTCAAGCCATCTAACTGCACCCATACATACCTGTTCTGCAGATTGTAGACTGATGAATGTATTATAAGTATCCTGAGATATTCTTTTCAGAATGCTGATTCTATCATTTAATACATTCATCAAAACATTTTTCTTGGCATTATTGTCAACCTAGGAAACTTTTGTTTCCACACTAATCACAGGTACTGACACTGTTGTCCCCATAAGAATTTCTTCTGTCTGGGCCTCTGCTTGTACTTTGTGCCTTCTTTCTTCCTCTTGCCTTGGTGCATGCTCTGCCTCTGCTGCTACTTTGAGCTGTTCTTTGAGGGATTTTATTTCTGTTTCTAGAATTTTAATTTTTTCCTCCAACTCCTCTATTCTTTTTTTCTGTACATGGCTCATTTTGAGCTCTTCTTCGTATGTTCTACTGATATAAGGGCATTCATTAAACATTGCAGCTAACTTATCCTGAATTTCATCAACCTTTTCCTCATTCATTAGAGCAAAATGTTTTACCAAACTAGAGATTTCCTTCCCAGTAGTGCTCTCCAATGTCCACACAATCATATTGCCCTGAGCAGTTTCTTCTATATCCATCATCTTAGGCTTCTTGGTGTCAGGGGCCACACTCCATACTGCTAGGATTTTAGTGTCCACATTAAAACCTGACCCTCTTTTAAAACCTTCACTTCTAGTGGCTTCATAACTGATGGCCTTATCTTGTCTTCTTATTTGGTCCAACACAAAAGCTTTCTCAATATCCCAATGTGGTATTAGAATCATACCACTCCTATGTACTAATTCCCTAGCTTCTGTGGCAGTCATTGTTTCACTTTCAGGGTCATAAGCCAATAGTTTTTCAACTAACTCTTTATTTTTTTTTGGATATTCTCCTGGCATGAGACTCAATGTGAGTTCATTTTTTTTGATTTTATAGAGAAAAATTTTAAATTCTAATGATTTAATAAATCATCATCTTCCATGAATTTCTCAGATTGAATGAGCCTGTCATCCAACCTTGATGCTGCACTTTGCATGTCAATAGAAGCTTTTCCTGCTTTAGTAGCCCTTTGATGAAAATATTTTTTCCTAATATCAGAAAAATACTCACTACTTCTATACATGACTTGTATAGCTCTGGTTACCACCTTTTCAGGGATGTGCATTGTCTTTTGTCTTTTATTTCCTTGTGGCATCCAGGCTGAAGTTGATGGCTGCTCTTTTTCCAAATCAATTTATAATTGTGTATCTAGTTCAGGGGATTCTCTATTTACAATGGATTCTTCTCCCTCTGGCTCATGAGGCATTTGTAACATAATATGATCAAAATTCTCAATCATTTTCCTCAAATTATTAGGATATGGAACTTCTATATAAAAACCCTTAAAATCAGGGTTGTTCCTCTTCAGAGCATTTTCTACTTTCCTTATTTCTTCACATTTCCTCAATAACTCATCTGCCTCCCTTGTTGCTACTATGTTGGCAATTAGGTCCTCTACAGGGATAGGCTTACTTGGAGGTAGAACAAAACCCCTAATGGTCTAAACCTCGTTTGCAATGTAACTGTCAAGATCATATACCCTATAGGGCCCAGTAGCAAATTTATACTAACTTAAATAGTCACTCAATTCCTCAAAAGCATTCTTGCCTATTTCAAAATCTCCTACCTTGAATGTTCTACGCACAAAAGTAGGCTTATGCAGCGAGGGAGGGATCATTTCTTTATTCATCAACAAGAATTTCCAAAAGAATTCAATAATGGCCAATCTAGGGGGTAGATATTTAGGCAATAGATGAGGAGGCTGTGGGCATGCAAAAACTCTGATTAAAGTACATTCTTTAAAAAAAAATATGCTTCCCCAGTTATGATCTAATTTTGTTTTTTCATCTAAGAAAAGGGGCCGAAGCAGAGTCTTCAACACATTGGGTTCCCTAAAGAAAATATGATCTAGCTGCCTTATAATAACAGAACTGAACAAATTGAAAAAAACTAGAGCATTTGAATAGAAGAAATCTTTGTACCAAATACGAGTCTAGAGCTACACAGGTAACTCACCAAATTCATCGGAAGTTTGATCAATGAAGTCTCCATTGATGTACCCAATGTTGCTATACAGGATAAGGTGCATCAATAATGAGTAATGGTGGAACTTGAAGTCTTTTAGTTCTCCTTTCTTAGTGTCACAAATTTGCATGTGCATACTGTCAATGATAAAGGCCACATAATCATACTCCTTATGATGAAAAGGATCCTGTATGTCACATGCCATTAGAAAAAGAGAACCATATACACAATCCTCTACACCATCACTTTCCAATACTTTGTGCAACCCATAAACTGTGTTCTTGAAATAATTTTTGAACCTACTCAGAGGTAAAAAATCTCCCACCTTTCTTGGAATTAACCCTACCTTCTTAACTTTGTAAGGAATGTGCGGCAGCATGACATTGTTTACAAAATAGGTTTTATTCCTAGAAAATTTTCCTTGTAAGTCTGCAATGTCAATAGGTACATCCATTTTTCCAATCAATCCAAAAGCCTCAATAAAAGAAGTTCTGTCCAATGTACATAATACACTCCCATTATGCCTGTGAAAAGTCTTGGTTACTAGATTGTATGACTTTATTAGGGCCTTCAACAGGTCAACATCAATGAACACTTCTAGAAAAATTAATTTTACCATATTTCTATTCCAAGGGTTACATACTGGCACATTCTCTGTTTTGTTCTGATAAAAGTACATGAAAAGATCATAGCCAGTAATTCTAGGGCATTCAGCATCTCGAACAAAAGCATAAGGGTCTCTGAATATATGATGGTTTGCAAAAATTGCATTTGACGACCTTGGAAGAAGTTTTAACTAGCCTTCTGCATGCTTGTTTGGTTTTCTGACTCTTGTCTTCTTTTCTATTTTGACAACATTTTTCTTCCCTTTTCCTTCTCGTGTGACTTCTACCACATCATCACCCTCATCTTCAACTATGAATTCTTTTGCATGTACCTCTTCAACTTCTTGGTTGGCCATGTTTTTTTTACTTTGAATTCTTCTGCAACTTCACAGGATACACAGAGCTCTATAGCTTTCAAAACTTCAGAACAGCACAGGAACAAGCTTCTTGAGACTGGTAATTCAATTAAATCCTTGATGTTTTAATTATATATCTGCCAACCTTTTTAATAAATTTAGCATGCATGAGCTTTAAAACTTATGATCACAAGGTCATCATTAAGGTATATCAGTCGCAAAATTGGATTTTGATTGTACTTTTCAAAACCTTACTTTGCTTGGTTACAGTAGTTTTGTCCTTTTTGCTTACTTGTCATGATACATCAAAGGTTCTTTCTTATATGACTACCTTCTGTTCTTACGCTGAGTCAAACCTTCAATCTTCGTGATGCCAGAAAAGCTCTTGATGGATCTCTACGCTCACTCAAAGAAAGCTTCAAAATGCCCTAATTGTAGGAACGTAATGATGCTCTTACATTGTTTTATAAATCCCTTTTATGTTCCTACGAAACCTTTTACCCTGTAGTATCTCAAGCCCTGTTACTATGTATCTCTGCCTTTAAAATTTAATATTCCTCGTGCGAGCGTAAAACCCTCATTAAGCCATTTTGGTAGCCTTTACGCTCCTACGTGCACGTATCTGCGAAGACCTTGGAAATTCCTTCTACATTGTTCCGCTTACTTCATTTCCTGGGGCAGTGTAAGGCTTCAAAAATTTATCTCCCGCTCTTATGACTCAGCTTTATTTATATCACCGGAGAGCCCTCTCAACTGCTATTGCGATCTCACGTCTTCCTTTTATCGTATGAGCGTAAAACCCTCATTCACTGATTTTCCTTCTCACCTCTTTACGCTTACATGCTGAGACTAGATCCATAACCATGGAGGAAAGAAAAAATAGCTCTTCATTCATACCCTTAACCTACAAGCGTAAGGGCGTAATATCAAAAGCTTAAGTCATATGCCATGAGGGATGGGCCCATCTGACATAAATTTTGTGTCTCCATCTAATTTGCTGCAACTGGGCCCTTCTGACACTTCAACAGGTCCCACATGATTCCTTCACCGCTAAGAAGAAATCTTTACAGTTGTCCACAAACCCAAGAATCGTAGACACGTAAACACCATGAAACCTTGCTTCCATGCTTATGGACAAACCTTTACTTGTAACACCGTAATACCCTCGCGTGCCCTTCAGATCATGCTTTACGCCTTTACGCTACCCACTAAGGTGTATACACATAGGTCACATTGTAGGCTTCCTCGCTCCTTCGCTCAAGGTATTTACTCGTAAGCCCGTAACGAGAGCTTTTTCAGGTGTGATAAATCCTTTACGCCTCTTCGCTGTACCAAAAAGTGTGGCCACGAAAAACAAAAACAAAAGGCATTCCATTGTTACGTGAATCCTCACACCGTAAGAATGTCAAGGACCAACTTAAAACATTTTACAACTCCTGAGAAATTCAAAATGGATGCCATCAATTTCAGACATAGGACAATATCATGGGTGTTTTTAGGAGATCAACCTGGAGAAATCAATAGACTCTAATAACATATGAAATAGGGCAAGACTTGGGGCAACCTAAGAATTCAAATGATTTCTCACCATGGTTTTCAAAAATAATTTTGCAGGTTTGAAAATTAGACCAATAGTGGCTCTGTCTGGGGATGATAGACTACTTGAGTCTATGCAAGAAAAGAAAATTTCTGGGAGAGCAGACCACATATTTTAGTAAGATGACAACTTCTTTAGAGAGTACAAAGCAACACATAAAAAACAAGGAACCAGACTGCATAAAGATATTTACAAGGACTTTACAGGAAGTACAAAATGTACAAAACAATAGGAAACCCTAAAACTATTGTTCATGGAAGAAAATAAGTATTCTTCAAGAAAAATACCTTGTCAAGAACTGTCCATGAACTAGCAATTCAAGAATATTGTCAAATATATCTTTAAGTATATAAGAATCTTCACCCCAAGTTTTTTCAATGAGATATGGGCCTAACCAAATAGGATCAAATTTTCCATGTTTTCCTTTATCTTCAATTCTGGCATTCCACATTAAGACTAAATCTCCATTTTCAAATTTTCTACTTACAGTTCTTTTATCATATAGTGTCTTGACTTGCAATTGCAACTTTTGGTTCCTTAAAGATGCTTCTCTTCTATTTTCGGTCAGTCCTACCAATTCATCCATCCTTTCTTTCATTTCATCTATAGTATCTTTATCATATAACTGGATGTAATTGTATAGTCCCATCAAGTTGTTCTGAGGCATTCTGGATGGAATCCCGTACACTAAATCAAATGGAGCTACACCAATTGCTTTCTTTACAGTTACTCTATCAGCCCATATTGCCAACTATAACTTGGAATCCCATGCCTTTTTATTATAATCCAAGGTTCTCCTAATGACCTTCAACAGGCTCTTATTTGTGGACTCAGCTTGTCCATTCCCTTGTGGATGATATGGAGCAGATGATGATCTTGTCATTCCATATGTATCACAAAATTTTATGAACTCCTCAGATCTGAAACACATAGCATTATCTATGACAATTTTCTGTGGACATCCAAATCTAGAAATAATATTATTCAATAGGAAATTATTTACCACTTTACTTGTCGCATTTCTTGTGGGGATAGCCACTACCCATTTTTTAAAGTAGTCAGTAGCAACTAGAATCCAAGAATAGCTAGTGTTAGACTTTGGGAAAATCGTTCCTATGAAGTCCAGACCCCATTGTTGAAAAGGTGCTTGAATCTCAACTGGGTTCAATGGAGTATTTCCTGAGAATTTCAACTTTCCAGAAAACCTCTGACAAGGATCACATTTTCTAACCATAACTTGAGCATCCTTGAATAGAGAAGGCCACCAGAATCTAGCCCTCATTATCTTGTGTGCAGTAGTTTTGGCCATGTAGTGTCCTCCACATACTCTAGCATGCATTTCTTTCAAAACCTCTTTTGCCTTTTCTTTATCAACACACTTCAACAAAACTCCCTCAAAGTTTCTCCACCATTAGTTATTTTGGAAAATTATATACCTGATGGCTTGCAATTTAGTATTCCTCTTTTCATTGTCAGGCAGATGGGGAGAAACTTCCATATGTTGCAAGTAATATATGACATTGGTGTACCAGTCACATTAGTCCATGTCACATAAATCAGCTTTGAGATCATCATTCACCAAATTTATCTGATTAGCTTCTAGATTAGTTTCGTCCATGAGTTTGGCCAAACCTTGACCTCTTACTAACTTTGTTATCTGTATGTCAATGTTAAATTGCTAGATTCTATTCATCCATCTACACCTCCTGCCTGACACTTCCTGCTGAGAGAATATATCCTTGACTGCAGCACTAGGTACAAAAGCGACAACGATAGCACCTACCAAATAACTTCTGAAATCTTTTACAGCCTTTACCAAAGGATATGCTTGCTTTTCATTTATTTCATACTTCAGTTCAGCAGGCTGTAGTGACTTGCTGAAAAAGGCAATAGGCTGCTCATATCCTTCTTGATTTTTCTATAATAAGACTGTAGCTACAGTATGGAATGATGCAAAAGAAAAAGTATGCATGAGTTTTGCATAATTTGGGGTCCTCAACACTGGAGCATTCTTTATTGTAGTTTTTATATCCTGGAATTCTTGTGAAGGTTCACCATTCTAATATATAATAGCTCCCTTCTTGAGCATCTTCGAGATGGGTCTACTAATTTCAAAAAAATTGGTAACAAATCTCCTCAAAAAATTTACTTGGCCAAAAAAGGACTGAATTCCTTTCATATTTTTTGGTTTGGGGACTTTATCAATAGCTACTACCCTTTCAGGATCTATTTTTACCCCATCCTTAGACACTATGTGTCCTAATAATTTTCCTTCTGTGACCCCGAATGTGCATTTCTTTGGGTTTAAAGATACCCCATATTCCAGGGCTTTTATAAAGATTTTCTCCAAATGTTTGCAGTGATCTTCAGCCTTGTTAGAATATGATGTAAGATCATCCTAGTACACAACCATAAATTTGTCAATATACTCATGAAATGCTACATCCATTGCTCTTTGGAAGGTAGCTCCTGCATTAATCAAGCCAAAAGGCATCCTCACATACACATATGTTCCCCAAGGGGTTGTGAAGGCTGTCTTGAACTGTTCACTTTCTTTTACTAGAACTTGATCATATCCAAAAAAACCATCCATCATTGACATCAATTCAGAGCCAGTCACTTGTTGTAACATAGCTTCCATATTAGGTAAGCCATAATTATCTTTAAGAGATGCAATATTTAAATTTCTAAAATCAACACAAAGCCTAATATCTCCATTCTTCTTTCTAACAGGAACCAAGTTTGAAACCCAGGTGGAGTGCCTGGTTGGTTTGATTATCCCACCATCTCTCATTTTTGTCAGTTCTTCTTGCATTTTTGGGGCAAGGGTAGGATTGATTGGTCTCTATTTTTTCCTAAAAGGTCTTACATTTTCCTTCAAGGGTATGACATGCTAGAAAAGATCCTCCTTGTAAGCCTTAAGGTCATCATATGACCAAGCAAAAACATGTCTGTATTTTCTAAGTAGGTCAATCAATGTTTTCCTGATTTCAATAGGTAGATCTTGGCCAATATAAACCCTTTTAGGAACTTCATCAGTACCCAAGTTTATTTCTTCTAACTCTTGGGGTTTGGGGTCGTTTACTCCTAATTTTACTCTGTCTTGGCTATCAAAAATATTTTCCAAGACTACCAACCCCTTCTACATCTTATTTGTCTTTAATTGCATTATTTCTTGACCAAAAATGGTTTCTTTCCCATTTATGGTTTCAATCAGTCCACTGCAATCCATCTCCTGACCGTGGTACTTGTCTTCATTTAACAAAAAATTTGTAATATCTTTGTCATCTTCAAACACCTGCAAATTTTTGATGTTGTCAGGTATGGAAGGTCTGTTTTGTACCTCAATTTGGGAGATTCCTGCAAATGATATTTCTTTTGGCTTGATTGCTACATTTGCCAAAAGATCAGCTATCTTATTTTGGGTCCTATCTCTCCATGAGATCCTGAATGCATCAAAGAATTCTATTTGATCCCAGACTGCATTTCTATTTTGTTTCAATCTCCTATTCTTGGATGAGTAGGTTCGTTTGATCTAAGAGATAATTAGTTCAGAATCCCCTATGACACATAATTTCTTAATTTTATCATGTATGGCAACTTTTAGTCCTAGCAGCAATGCTTCATATTCTGTGATATTATTAGTGCAGGAAAAATTCAAGGTGAATGAATACCTAAAAGTGTTATTTTCAGGGGACACAAAGACTACACCTGCCCCTGCACCATCTTTAGAACTAGCCCCATCAAAGAACATTGTCCATAATTTTGGTTAATTCATGCAACATTCAACCTCATTTTCGATTATAGCAGGTAAATTTTCAACTTTCTGAATAATTAATTCAGCCCTGAAAGGAAACAAGTGGTATCTTTGTCAATTTCTTCACCTAGGATGTGGTTAACCCTTGGTTCCCTATTTACCCTAACAGCTTTGTCCCCTATATGAAAAGTGGCATAAGTAAGATCACATTGTAGGCTTCCCCCCATGGAAGCACTCCATTTTCTGGAGAGTAGCATTCCGTAGTGTGGAGGTATATCTACAACAAGGACAGACATGGTTAATTCTACTTTAGGAAATGCAACCAATTTGAATGGTAAGGCATTTATAGTACCTATTACTGGGACTTCCCTAGCATCCATCCCTCTATATCTGCCCTGCTTGGTATCCACCTTCAATCCTAAGGCTTCCATTACTTTGAAAGGCATTAAAGTGTTGGAAGCTCTTGAGTCTATCATACAATTTTTTTAAGGTCTTCCCTTTTATGATTAGACTAAGGAAAAAAGGATCAATATCTTCTATGAATGCCACTGATGAATCATCTAGAAACATTTGAGGAATCTGGGATATGATACCACTATCCTCTATTTTTAATGGGGTCTGTTGGGACACAGCTTGATCTTCAATAATATTATTGTTAGCTATTCCACCCAACCATGACAAAGCCTTATTCTTATGCTCTTCAATTCTAAAAAGTTCAGACAAGGGCACTTTTACAGTAATTTGAGATAACATGGAAATCATATCAACACGTTCAACCACAGTAGGTTTTACAATAGTACCTGGAATTGAAATCTTTTGAGTAGTAAGCACCACATTTTACTTGATAACATCCGGTTCTGGCTTCTTTGGTTGCACCATTGGTTTTGTTGCTTCACCTATCTGAAATTGAACCTTCTTCTTTGGTTCCCATTTCTTACCCTTGTTCTCCTTGATCTTAGGCACATCTACATTGACTTTCTTGTGTTGATCATTCCTCTTATGAGTGATGTCTTTGATGAACACACTAGATGGCCTTCCTGCATCATTATTTATTGCTCTATTTCTCAAATTATAATTACTATGGACTTGTGAAATCATTTTGGCTATAATTCTATCAATTTCCTCCTTGGAGGGCATTCTTAAACTTGTGAGACCTACATCAGAAAATGTATTGCATACCTTATCTGTATCATACCCTTCATCATCTGAAAGTACTTGCTGATGATGTAGCTAGTAAGAAATTCTTTGGCTAGTAACATCATTTTCAGGCTCTTCTGAATCAGAATCTATCAAATCATCACACATGCTCACCATATTGCAACTTATATCATCATGGTTTTTCTCTTCAGTTTCTTCTTCAACTTGTACTCGTTGAGCTTGGGCGAATGACTGAGCAACAACACAATAATCAGCAGAATGAGGTGATTGGCATATAATGCACCATGGTACATCATCATTCATATTTATAGTGTTCCTTTGTAGGGGGTCTAGAGTACCCTTATCCTTCACATTTTGGGTCTGGTTGGGAACTAGTTTACCATCTTTCCACTGAGTGGTTTAAGGGTAATTCTGCATCCTAGTCTGCCTATTGAAATTGTTGTTATTCACAGGGGTTCTTTCAGCAACATTTGACTTATTGAAACTAGTAGGATTCATCTTCTTGAGTATTTCTAAAACTTGGCCTATAGTAGGTTCTTCGGGCTTTTTTCCTATGGGAGTTTTGTCACCCTCCCTTTTATTATTGTTCTTAGGATTAAAAAGCTTAGGATCATCCCTCCTTCCTAGTTTGCCAGATGGCTTTCTATTATTCTCTATATTCACTGCAACTCTATAGGCATCTCTTAAAGTTTTAGGATCCTTATCTCTCAATTGATAAGCCATTTTGCTATCAAAAGCATTGAAATAGGTTGTGAGACAGACGTCTTCATTTAACCTCATAAATTGAAAAAGTTCTTACATACCCTTTTGGAATCTCACATTGAAATCAAATATGGATTCATTTGGATTCTTCTTGATATTGTTGATCTCGTTCAACATGAATCCTGCATTAGTGTTGTCCCCATATTGCTCCTTGAACAATTTCTCCAAATCACTCCATGAGGTAATACTGTCATCAGGAAACCTCCTAAACCAATCCCTTGCATCCTCTGTTAGTGAATGCACAAACAATTTCATTACCATGTCCTCATGTTCAACTTCATAATCATTCAACATGTCAATGAAAATCCTCAAATGTTCTTCACCAGTAATAGCATTATTTCCAGAAAACTTAACCACTTTATCCCTTAAATCAAAAGATATGGGATGGGGGGCACCAGGAATACCGGAAAATGATATCTGTCTATACTTTTCTAGGTATATAGGTTTCTTTTGGAAACTAGGAACATTTGAGGTACTAGCTATATTAGCTTGACTCAGGGGAGTAGCTTGGGATGGTTGTGGTGGGACAAATGAGACTTGAGTGAAAATAGTGGAAGATGAGGTGGGAGCAGATTGGGGTACTCCCTGAGTTGAGATTGTGGGACCACTAACTAGTGCAAGATTTGTAGGTGGGATAGACAAATTGGGCCATGAAGCCAATGCAGAATTAGACTTTATGAATTGGATTTTCATTCTAGTTTCTGTAGCTTGAGCTTCATTCTCAACCTTCTCAAGTTCTTTTGCAAGGTCTTCCCTCTCTTTTCGAGCCTTCTCAAGATCTAGATCTAATTTAGATATGGAGGGTTGTATAGGTTTGCTCGGTATAGCTTGAGGCTCATTTATTTGGATTCCTATAGCCTTGCCTTTCCCCTTATCTGGAGCTTTTGTAGTGGGCTCTACCGGATCAACTTGAACAGGTTTATAAGCTTGAACTTGAGCAATAACTAGTTCTTGCTCTTGATTTAGGCATTTCTCCTATTCTTGAACTTTAGCTCTCAGATTATCAACATCTCCAAAGACATCCTTATGGAGAGTTGTAGTATTCTCTTCTAATTTTTTATTTTGCTCTCTCAAAGCAGCCATCCTTCTTAGCAGAGCATCTCTTTCTATTATGGCATCCAAGGTGGCTCGCTCCTTCTCCTTTTCAAGATGAATGTGTTTAGCTTCTTCCTCAGCAATCCATTTCTTCAAAAATTCTATTTCAGAGTGCACTTCTTTAGGGTCTACAGAGGTTGCTTCAGAATCAGTAGGGTCATCCAGATCTATAAGGTTTGGTTCTATATATGGGGCTACTCTGGGATTAAAAGGATTATTAGATGAACTCCTAAATCCTAGCCTACAATTCATATCTGCTATAAGATTTTGTCTTAATGAAGCAATTCCCATAGTAGATACATCCTTGTCTTGAAAAAATCTCTCATCTAGTAATGGGGTACTGAAAATGCCTTCTAAGAGTCTTGTGGTTTCGAATTCAGAGCTAAGTGAAGAAGACTCTCTTCCTATTATTGGTTGATAAAGGGAATTGATAGATGCATTATCTCTAGGTTTCCAAGTAGGATTTGGATCTATCCTTTTCTTATTTTGGTTCTTCCTACCACCTTGGGGTAGACCAGTGTACATTGATACATTGGGATTGGCTCTCATGTAAGCTCTTGTGTTTTTCCTCTCGTCAGCCATATTCTTCTTTTGTTACAATAAGCACTAGCTTCAAAACCTTGACTGAGTTGCCACCCTATTATGGGAAAATATATAATAACACTTTTACTTACTGGAGGAAAACAATACACAAGTAGGAAAAAAAATATATGGCACAGATAGACCAATCACTGATGTCGTAAGACTGCAACTCTTGCTTGTTAGATAAGACACTTGGATAAGTTGTGTACATACATGTGTAGCAATGGTACTTGGGCTTTATCTTCTTTAAATTCTCAAGGTTTGACACTAAAATATTCCCTTATAACCACGGGAAAAACTTAGATCACATGACACACACGTACACAGCAGGACTAAAGAAAATTGCAGTACTTTTCACAGATGTGTTGGACAAGTCCCCAGCAAAGTCACCATTTTGTTTGTGTTTTTTATTATAAAGTACTAAAACTATTAAGTGACAAAAGGCTTAATACCTGGATAATAGTACATACACAACCTAAAGAATAGCCAATTCTTATTAACAATTGCATATGCAAAGTACTAGGACCCAACTTCAAACAAAACCACAAATGGTTTTCTACTCTTTTGGCTTTGCAAAACCAGGGTGGGTATACCTAGGGATGGTTCAAGACTGGAACAACTGTATGAGGATTATTTTTATTTCATTCTGACTCTCATTTAAAGATCCTCAAAAATACACATAATTCTTACCAAATTGGTAAACACATCCCATGAATAGACATGGCCAAGAATTCTTCTATAGTTCTGCAGATGTTTTCAACAACAATGGCTAATTGAAGCTAAAAAATTCCATGCAGACAAGTGCTGGCCAACTTTGAAGATCTTACAGGAAATAAAAGTAAAATTTGATTTGATGATGCATTTGAAAAACCAGTTATAATATACTTCTCCTTCAGCTGAAATAATTTGATCAATGCCTAATCCATTGGGGTTCAGAGTCTATAGCAAATTCTTAGATCTAATTTGTTGCTTTACAACAAATTCTATCAGCAATTCTTATCAGAATTTATCATTCAAAATCCTTTTCAATACCTAATAAATCTCATCACATTCATCAAAGCCTTTATTTAATCCATTGAATTAACAACAATAATAAATGGATATACAACCCTACTAGATTGTAATCAATTGCACAAGCTTTTACTCATACAACATCAAGGTAGCTAAGTATTTAAAAGGAGACAAAATTTAGAAAGAACTTAAATGGGGACAGTTCATAATTTGTATTCATTTCCTTTGAAAATGGTATATCCTTTACAATAGGCTCAGAATGACCTTCAGAAAAGAAACACAGCTCATTCTACATTCATGTATTCTCAGAGAATTTGACAGAAAAATACATTACAAACTCGCTTTTCCAAATTTGGACCAAAAACAAGACTAAGCACAATACTTAGTAAAAATAGAATACAGACCATTCTTTTGCCTTGGGATCTCACTTAAATAGTGTCAGATGCAACAAGCTTCAGGCTAAAGAAGGTGACAGGTGTCCTTTTACAAAAATTGGGTAAATTACCCCTTTTCAAAAGAGAATCGAACAAACAAAACCAAAACAAATAAAATGGAAGGAAAATGACAGCTGGAGCATAAAATCTTTAATTTTGTCCTTTTCTCTAACTGCTCCCAGTTGGTAGCGCTTTGATTTCTATGATTGCTTCCCAGACAAATATTTCTCTTTTAGTGGGCCAATCACATTCTTTAACTGTTGTTAATTCATCCACTATTTTCTGCCACCTGGCATCAGTAATCACCCTTCCTTCTATGACAAACCTATTCACTTCAGTTTCAATCTTGAAAAGGGTATCAATTAGCTCATTGAAAAGCATCCATCAATACCATCTTGGAGGACGGACACCACTTGTGGCAAGTCTATAATGTGATCAAAAGAATTAGACCACTCATCAAAATCTTTTAACTTATCATTAGAATCAATAACAAAACGAATCAAAGAATAGAAACCATTTGTTAGCATTTTTAATTTACTTTGGATTACTGCCAACTTCCTTGTGAAGATTTGCAATAATTCTTTCACTTTGTCCATACCTTCCTTCACAGTAATAACTTTATCTAGGAGATCTGGCTTCTTGGCTAACAAGGGTATCAATCTATCAAAAAATTGCATATAGGGTCCCCATTGTTGAAAAATAGGCTCAAGCCATCTAACTGCACCCATACATACCTGTTCTGTAGATTGTAGACTGATGAATGTATTATAAGTATCTTGAGATATTCTTTTTAGAATGTTGATTCTATGATTTAATATATTCATCAAAACATTTTTCTTGGCATTATTGTCAATGTGGGAAACTTTTGTTTCCACACTAATCACAGGCACTGAAACTGTTGTTCCCATAAGCATTTCTTTTATTTGGGCCTCTGCTTCTACTTTGTGCCTTCTTTCTTCCTCTTGCCTTGGTGCATGCTCTGCCTCTGCTGCTACTTTGAGCTGTTCTTTGAGGGATTTTATTTCTGTTTCCAGAATTTTAATTTTTTCCTCCAACTCCTCTATTCTTTGTTTCTGTACATGGCTCATTTTGAGCTCTTCTTCGTATGTTCTCCTGATATCAAGGCATTCATTAAACATTGCAGCTAACTTATCCTCAATTTAATCAACCTTTTCCTCATTTATTAGAGCAAAATTTTATACCAAACTGGAGATTTCCTTCCCAGTAGTGCTCTCCATTGTCCACACAATCATATTTCCCTGAGCAGTTTCTTCTATATCCATCATCTTAGGCTTCTTAGTGTTAGGGGCCACACTCCATACTGCTAGGGTTTTAGTGTCCACATTAAAACCTGACCCTCTTTTAAAACCTTCACTACTAGTGGCTTCATAACTAATGGCCTTATCTTGTCTTCTCATTTGGTCCAACACAAAAGCTTTCTCAATATCCCAATGTGGTATTAGAATCATACCACTCCTATGTACTAATTCCCTAGCTTCTGTGGTAGTCATTGTTTCACTTTCAGGGTCATAAGCCAATAGTTTTTCAACTAACTCTTTATTTATTTTTGGATCTTCTCCTGGCATCAGACTCAATGTGAGTTCATTTTGTTTGATTTTATAGAGAAAAATTTTAAATTCTGATGATTTAATAAAATCATCATCTTCCATAAATTTCTCAGATTGAATGAGCCTGTCATCCAACCTTGATGCTGCAATTTGCATGTCAGTAGAAGCTTTTCCTGCTTCAGTAGCCCTTTGATGAAAATAATTTTGTCCAATATCAGAAAAATACTCACTACTTCTAGACATGACTTGTATAGCTCTTCTTACCACCTTTTCAGGGATGTTCATTGTCTTTTGTCTTTTATTTCCTTGTGGCATCCAGGCTAAAGTTGATGGTTGCTCTTCTTCCAAATCAATTTCTAATTGTGTATCTAGTTCAGGGGATTCTCTATTTACAATGGCTTCTTCTCCTTCTTGCTCATGAGGCATTTGTAACATAATATGATCAAAATTCTCAATCATTTTTCTCAAATTATTAGGATATGGAACTTCTGTATAAAAACCCTTAAAATTAGGGTTGGTCCTGTTCAGAGCATTTTCTACTTTCCCTATTTCTTCATATTTCCTCAATAACTCATCTACCTCCCCTGTTGCTACTATGTTGGCAATTAGGTCCTCTATAGGGATAGGCTTACTTGGAGGCAGAACAAAACCCCTAATGGTCTTAACCTTGTTTACAATGTAACTGTTAGGATCATATACCCTATAGGGCCCAGTAGCAAATTTATACTGATTTAAATAGTCACTCAATTCCTCAAAAGCATTCTTGCCTATTTCAAAATCTCCTACCTTGAAGGTTCTACACACAAAAGTAGGCTTATGTAGCGAGGGAGGGATCATTTCTTTATTCATCAACAAAAATTGCCAAAAGAATTCAATAATGGCCAATCTAGGGGGTAGATATTTAGGCAATAGATGAGGAGGCTGTGGGCATGCAAAAACTCTGATTAAAGTACATTCTTTAAACAAAATTATGCTTCCCCAGTTATGATCTAATTTTGTTTTTTCATCTAAGAAAAGGGGCGAAGCAGAGTCTTCAAAACATTGGGTGCCCTAAAGAAAGTATGATCTAGCTGCCTTATAATAACAGAACTGAACAAATTGAAAAAAACTAGAGCATTTGAATAGAAGAAATCTTTGTGCCAAATACGAGTCCAGAGCTGCACAGGTAGCTCACCAAATTCATCAGAAGTTTGATCAATGAAGTCTCCACTGATGTACCCAATGTTGCTATATAGGATAAGGTGCATCAATAATGAGTAATGGTGGAACTTGAAGTCTTTTAGTTCTCCTTTCTTAGCATCACAAATATGAATGTGCATACTGTCAATGATAAAGGCCACATAATCATACTCCTTATGATGAAAAGGGTCATGTATGTCGCATGCCATTAGAAAAAGAGAACCATATACACAATCCTCTGCACCATCACTTCCCAATACTTTGTGCAACCCATAAATTGTGTTCTTGAAATAATTTTTAAACCTACTCAGAGGTAAAAAATCTCCCACCTTTCTTGGAATTAACCCTACCTTCTTAACTTTGTAAGGAATGTGTGGCAACATGACATTGTTTACAAAATAGGTTTTATTCCTAGCAAATTTTCCTTTTAAGTTTGCAATGTCAATAGGTACATCCATTTGTCCCATCAATCCAAAAGCCTCAATAAAAGAAGTTCTGTCCAATGTACATAATACACTCCCATTATGCTTGTGAAAAGTCCTGGTTACTAGATTGTATGACTTTATTAGGGCCTTCAATAGGTCAACATCAACGAACACTTCTGGAAAAATTAATTTTTCCATATTTCTATTCCAAGGGTTACTTACTGGCACATTCTCTGTTCTGTTCTGATAAAAGTACATGAAAAGATCATAGCCAGTAATTCTAGGGCATTTAGCATCTCGAACAAAAGCATAAGGGTCTCTGAATATATGATGGTTTGCAAAAATTGCATTTGACAACCTTGGAAGAAGTTTTAACCAGTCTTTTGCATGCTTGTTCGGTTTTCTAACCCTTGTCTTCTTTTCTATTTTGATAGTAGTTTTCTTCCTTTTTCCTTCTGGTGTGACTTCTACCACATCATCACCCTTGTCTTCAACTTCAAATTCTTCTGCATGTACCTCTTCAACTTCTTGGTCGGCCATGTTTTTTTTACTTTGAATTCTTCTGCAACTTCACAAGATACACAGAGCTCTATAGCTTTCAAAACTTCAGAACAGCACAGGAACAAGCTTCTTGAGACTGGTAATTCAATTAAATCCTTGATGTTTTAATTATATATCTGCCAACCTTTTTAATAAATTTAGCATGCATGAGCTTTAAAACTTATGATCATAGGGTTGTCATCAAGGTATATCAGTCGCAAAATTGGATTCTGATTGTACTTTTCAAAACCTTACTTTGCTTGGTTATAGGAATTTTGTCCTTTTTGCTTACCTGTCGTGATACATCAAAGGTTCTTTCTTATATGAATACCTTCCGTTCTTACACTGAGTCAAACCTTCAATCTTCATGATGCCAAAAAAGCTCTTGATGGATCTCTACGCTCACTCGGAGAAAGCTTCAAAATGCCCTAATCATAGGAATATAATGATGCTCTTACACTGTTTTAAAAATCCCTTTTACGTTCCTACAAAACCTTTTACCCCATAGGATCTCAAGCCCTGTTACTATGTATCTCTGCCTTTACGATTTAATATTCGTCGTGCGAGTGTAAAAACCTCATTCAAGTCATTCTGGTAGCCTTTACACTCCTACATACACGTATCTGCGGAGACCTTGGAAATTCTTTCTACGTTGTTCTGCTTACTTCATTTTGCGGGCAGTGTAGGCTTCAAAAATTTATCTTCCGCTCTTACGACTCATCTTTATTCGTATCACCGGAGAGCCCTCTCAACTGCTATTGTGGTCTCACGTCTTCCTTTTGTCGTATGAGCGTAAAACCCTCATTCACTGATTTTCCTTCTCACCTCTTTATGCTTACATGCTGAGACTAGATCTGTAACCACGGAGGAAAGAAAAAATAGCTCTTCGTTCATACGCTTAACCTACAAGCGTAAGGGTGTAATATCAAAAGCTTAAGTCATATGCCATGAGGGATGGGCCCATCTGACATAAATGTTGTGTCTCCATCTAATTTGCTGCAACTGGGCCCTTTTGACACTTCAACAGGTCCCACATGATTCCTTCACCGCTAAGAACAAAGCTTTATGGTTGTCTGCAAACCTAAGAATCATAGACACATAAACACCATGAAACCTTGCTTTCGTGCTTACGGATAAACCTTTACTCGTAACACCGTAATACCCTCGCGTGCCCTTCAGATCATGCTTTACGCCTTTACGCTACCCACTGAGGCATATACGCGTAGGTCACATTGTAGGCTTCCCCGCTCCTTCGTTCAAGGTATTTACTCGTAAGCCCGTAACAAGATCTTTTCCAAGCGCAATAAATCCTTTATGCCTCTTTGGTGTATCAAAAAGCGTGGCCACGAAAAACAAAAACAAAAGGCATTCCATTGTTACGTGAATCCTCACATCGTAAGAACATCAAGGACCAACTTAAAACATTTTACAACTCCTTCTGAGAAATTCAAAATGGATGCCATCAATTTCAGACCTAGGACAATATCATGGGTGTTTTTAGGAGATCAACCTGGAGAAATCAATAGATTCTGATAACATATGAAATAGGGCAAGACTTAGGGTAACCTAAGAATTCAAATGATTTCTCACCATGATTTTCAAAAATAATTTTACAAGTTTGAAAATCAGACCAACATGCCCCACATCCCATATTGTTTGATTTAAGAGATAAAGTGGTTAAGTTCTCTGGGAATAATGCTATTACTAGTGAGGAAAATTTAAGAATTTTCATTGATATGTTGAATGATTATGAAGTTGAGCATGAAGATATGGTAATGAAATTTTTTGTGCATTCTCTAACAGAGGATGCAAGGGATTGGTTTAGGAGGTTACCTGATGACAGTATTAACTCATGGAATGATTTGGAGAGATTGTTCAAAGAGCAATATGGAGACAACACTAATGCAAGATTCATGTTGAATGAGTTCAACAACATCAAGAAGAATCCAAATAAGTCTATGTTTGATTTCAATGTAAGATTCTAGAAAGGTATGTATAGACTATTTCAAGTCATGAGGTTGAATGAAGATGTCTGTCTCACAACATATTTCAATGCTTTTGATAGCAAAATGGCTTATCAATTGAGGGATAAAGATCCTAAGACTTTAAGGGATGCCTGTAAAATTGCAGTAAATATAGAGAATAATAGGAAGGCATCTAGCAAACTAGGTAGAAGGGATGATCCTAAGCTTTTCAATCCAAAGAACAATAACAAAAGGGAGGGTGATAAAACTCCTATAGGAAAGAAGCCTGAAGAACCTACTATAGGCCAGGTTTTGGAATTGCTCAAGAAGATGAATCCCACTAATTTAAATAAGCCAAATGTTGTTGAAAGACCCCCTATAAATAACAACAATTTCAATAGGTAGCCTAGAATGCAAAATTACCCTTACACCACTCAATGGAAAGATGGTAAGCCAGTTCCCAACCAGACCCACAATGTGAAGGATAAGAGTACTCTAGATCCCCTGCAAAGGAACAATGTAAATATGAATGATGATGTACCATGGTGCATTATATGTCAATCACCTCATTCTGCTGACTATTGTTCTGTTGCTCAGTCATTTTCCCAAGGTCAAGGAGTGCAACCTGAAGAGAAAATCCATGATGATATAAGTTGCAATATGGTAAGCATGTGTGATGATTTGATAGATTCTAATTCAGAAGAGCTTGAAAATGATATTACTAGCCAGAGAATTGCTTATGATTTACATCATTAGCAAGTGCTTTCAGATGATGAAGGGTATGATATAGATAAGGTATGTAGTACATTTTCTGATGTAGGTCTCACAAGCTTAAGAATGCCTTCCAAAGAGGAGATTGACAGAATTACAATAGAAATGATTTCACAAGTCCATAGTAATTACAATTGGAGAAATAAAATAGTAAATAATGATGTAGGAAAGCCATCTAGTGTATTCATCAAAGATATCACTCATAAGATGAATGATAAAAACAAGAAAGTCAATGTAGATGTGCCTAAGATCAAGAAAAATAAGGGTAAGAAATGGGAACCAAAGAAGAAGGTTCAATTTCAGATAAGTGAAGCAAAAAAACTAGTTGTGCAACCAAAGAAATCAAAACCTGATACTATCAAGAAAATAGTGGTACCTCCTGCTCAAAAGATTCCAACTCTAGGTATTCTTGTAAGAGCCACTGTTGTTGAACCTGTTGATATGATATATATGTTATCTCAAATTACTGTAAAAGTGCCCTTGTCTGAACTTTTTAGAATTGAAGAGCATAAGAATAAGGCTTTGTCATGGTTGGGTGGAATAGGAAACAATAATATTATTGTAGAGAAAATTGTGTCCCAACAAACCCCATTAGTAATAGAGGATAGTGGTATCATATCCCAGATTCCTCAAATGTTTTTAGATGATTCCTAAGTGGCATTTATAGAAGATATTGATCCTTTTTCCTCAGTCTAATCATAAAAGGGAAGACCTTAAAAAATTGCATGATAGACTTAGGAGCTTCTAACACTATAATGCCTTTCAAAGTAATGGAAGCCTTAGGTTTGAAGGTGGATACCAAGCAGGACAGATATAGAAGAATGGATGCTAGGGAAGTCCCAATCATAGGTACCATAAATGCCTTACCATTCAAATTGGCTGCATATTCTGAAGTAGAATTAATCATGTCTGTCCTTGTGGTAGATATACCTCCACACTATGGAATGTTACTCTCCAGGAAATGGAGTGCTACCATGGGGGGAAGCCTACAATGTGATCTCACTTATGCCACTTTTCATATAGGGGACAAAGTTGTTAGGGTAAACAGGGAGCCAAGGGTTAACCACATTTTAGGAGAAGAAATTGACAAAGATACCACTTGTTTCCTAGATACTGGGATTAATGCTTTTAGGGCTGAATTAATTATTCAGGAAGTTGAAAATTTACCTGCTATCATTGAACATGAAGTTGAATGTTGCATGAACTCACCAAAATTATGGACAATGTTCTTTGATGGGGCTAGTTCTAAATAGGGTGCAGGGGCAGGTGTAGTTTTTGTGTCCCCTAAAAATAACACTTTTAGATATTCATTCACTTTGAAGTTTTCTTGCACTAATAATATTGTAGAATATGAAGCATTGTTGCTAGGACTAAAAGTTTCCATGCATCATAGGATTAAGAAATTATGTGTCATAGGGGATTCTGAACTAATTATCTCTCAGATCACAGGAACCTACTCATCCAAGAATAAGAGGTTGAAGCAATATAGAAATGCAGTTTGGGATCAGATAGAATTCTTTGATGCATTTGGGATCTCATGGAGAGATAGGACTCAAAATAAGATTGCTGATCTATTAGCGAATGTAGCAATCAAGCCAAAAGAGATATCATTTGTAGGAATCTCTCAGATTGAGGTGCAAAATAGACCTTCCATACCTGACAACATTGAAAATTGGCAGGTCTTTGAATATGACAAAGATATTACAAATTTTTTGTTAAGTGAGGAAAAGTACCACGGTCAGGAAATGGATTACAGTGGACTGATTGAAACCATAAATGGGAAGGAAACCATTTTTGGTCAAGAGATTATGCAATTGAAAACAAATAAGATGCCGAAGGGGTTAGTGGTCTTGGAAAATATTTTTGATGACCAAGACAGAGTAAAATCAAGAGTTAATGACCCCAAACCTCAGGAGTTAGAAGAAATAAACTTGGGTACTGATGAAGTTTCTAAAAAGGTTTATATTGGCCAAAATTTGCCTATTAAAATCAGGAAAACATTGATTGACCTACTTAGAAAATACAAACATGTTTTTGCTTGGTCATATGATGACCTTAAGGCTTATAGGGAGGATCTATTCCAGCATGTCATACCATTGAAGGAAAATCTAAAACCTTTCAGGCAAAAAAAGAGACCAATCAATCCTACTCTTGCCCCAAAAATGCAAGAAGAACTGACAAAACTAAGAGATGGTGGGATAATAACACCAATCAGGCATTCCACCTAGGTTTCAAACTTGGTTCCTGTCAGGAAGAAGAATGGAGATATCAGGCTATGTGTGGATTTTAGAAACTTAAACATTGCATCTTTGAAAGACAATTATGGCTTACCTAATATGGAAGCCATGTTGCAGCAAGTGACTGGCTCTGAATTAATGTCAATGATGGATGGTTTCTTTGGATATAATCAAGTTCTAGTAAAGGAAAATGAACAGTTCAAGACAACCTTCACAACCCCATGGGGAACATATGTATATGTGAGGATGCCTTTTGGCCTGATTAATGTAGGAGCTACCTTCCAAAGAGCCATGGATGTAGCATTTCATGATTATATTGATAAATTTATGGTTGTGTACTAGGATGATCTTACAACATATTCTAATAAGGCTGAAGATCACTACAAACATTTGAAAAAAAATCTTTATCAAAGCTCTGGAATATAGAGTTTCTTTAAACCCAAATAAATGCGCATTTGGGGTCACAGAAGACAAACTACTAGGACATATAGTGTCTAAAGATGGGGTGAAAATAGACCCTAAGAGAGTAGTGGCTATTGACAAAGTCCCCAAGCCAAATATTGTAAAAGGAATTCAATCTTTTTTTGGCCAAGTTAATTTCCTTAGGATATTTGTTACAAATTTTGCTGAGATCAGTAGACCTATCTCAAAGATGATAAAAAAGGGAGGCACTCTAGATTGGAATGGTAAACCTTAACAAGCATTTTAGGATATTAAAATTGCAATAAAAAATGCTCCAATATTGAAAACCCCAGATTATTCAAAACCCATGCATTTTTTTTCTTTTGCATCCTTCCACATTGTGGTTGTAGTCTTATTGCAGAAAAGTCAAGAAGGATATGAGCAGCCTATTGCCTTTTTCAGTAAGTCACTATAGCCTGCTAAACTTAAGTATGAAATAAATGAAAAGAAAGCATATGCTTTAGTGAAGGCTGTAAAAGCTTTCAGACATTACCTGGTAGGTGCTACTATTATCGCTTTTGTAACTAGTGCTGCAGTCAAGGATATATTTTCTCAACATAGAGTATTAGGCAAGAGATGTAGATGGATCAATAGAATTGAGGAATTCAGCATTGATTTATAGATAAAAAAGTTAGTAAGGGGTCAAGGTTTGGCCAAACTCATGGCTGAAGCTAATCTAGAGGGTAATTAGATAAATCTGGTAAATGATGATCTCAGAGCTGGCTTATGTAACATGGACCAGTGTGATTGGTACACCAATGTCATATATTACTTGCAAAACATGGAAGCTCCTCCCCATTTTCCTAAAAATGAAAAGAGGAATACTAAATTGCAAGCCATCAGGTATGTAATTGTCCAAAGCAACCTATGGTGGAGAAATTTTGAGGGAGTATTATTGAAATGTGTTGATAAGGAAAAAGAAAAAGAGGTCTTGAGAGAAATGCATGCTGAAGTGTGTGGGGGACACTATATGGCCAAAACTACTGCACATAAAATAATGAGGGCTGGATTTTGGTGGCCTTCCCTTTTCAAGGATTCCCAAGTTATGGTTAGGAAATGTGATCCTTGTCAGAGGTTTTCTAGAAAGATAAAGTTCTCAGGAAATACCCCATTGAAGCCAGTGGAGATTCAAGCACCTTTTCAACAATGGGGTCTGGATTTCATAGGAGAGATTTTCCCCAAGTCTAGCACTGGCTATTCTTGGATTCTAGTTGCTACTGACTACTTTACAAAATGGGTAGAGACCATCCCCACAATAAATTCAACAAGAAAAGTTGTCAATAATTTCCTACTGAATAATATTATTTCTAGATTTGACTATCCATAGAAAATTGTAACAAATAATGCTATGTGCTTCAGGTCTAAGGAATTTATTAAATTTTGTGATAAATATGGAATAACAAGGTCATCATCTACTCCATATCATCCACAAGGGAATGGATAAGCTGAGTCCACAAATAAGAGCTTGTTGAAGGTCATTAAGAGAACCTTGGATGATAATAAAAAGGCATGGGATTCCAAGTTACAGTTGGCAATATGGGCTGATAGAGTAACTGTAAAGAAAGCAATTGGTGTAGCTCCATTTGATTTAGTGTATGGAATTCAAGCCAGAATGCCTCAGAACAACTTGATGGGACTCTACAATTACATCCAATTGTATGATGAAGATACTACAGATGAAATGAAAGAAAGAATGGATGAATTGGTAGGACTGATAGAAACAAGAAGAGAAGCATCTCTAAAGAACCAAAATTTGCAATTGCAAGTCAAGACACTCTATGATAAAAGAACTGTAAGTAGAAAGTTTGAAGATGGAGATTTAGTCTTAATGTGGAATGCCAGAATTGAGGATAAAGGAAAACATGGAAAATTTGATCCTATTTGGTTAGGCCCATATCTAATTGAAAATAATTGGGGTGAAGATTCCTATATACTCAAAGATGTATTTGACAATATTCTTAAATTGTCAGTTCATGGACAGTTCTTGATGAGGTATTTTTCTTGAAAAATACTTGTTTTCTTCCATGAACAGTAGTTTTAGGGTTTCCTCTTGTTTTGTACATTTTGTATATTCTGTAAGTCCTTGTAAATATCTCTGAGCAGTCTTGTTCCTTGTTTCTATGTGTTGCTCAGTGCTCTCTGAAAGAGTTGTCTTTTTTACAAAGTTTGTGGTCTGCTCTCCCATAGATTCTAAAATCTTGCATAGATTCAAGTAGTCTATCATCCCTAGAAAGAGCCATTGTTGGTCTGACTTTTTGTTTGATAGAAGTCTTTTGTCCAAATTGTAGAAAATTTAGATTTTTCATTCTAGTGGATAATAGGGTTTCTAGAAAATTCATCCATTTGCTAACCTTTGAAAAAAAATTGTGAAAACCCTATGTTTCTTTCTGTTCGTAATTTTTCAGGCGCAAAATATTTGAATTTTCAAATAGGGTGAATATTTCGTTGTCTTTTTATCTTTCGTGCCCCTGAGATGCCTTTCCTCTCATATTCCCCAACCGTCTGATCTAAGTAGATCCACCATTGTTGTTACCTTGCTATGCAAACATGGGCACTTTTTATGTATGGTGAGGTAGCGAGTGATGAAAAGTTTATAAAACAGGACCGCAAAATGAAGATACGGTAGTCGGAGCTTTGTTTTCTAACTGATTTATTAGTCAAGTACACATTGCAATTACCATCAAAATAGGAAAGGGGACCCAGTAGAAGCAGTTTGAAGTCGGTACCAGAATGATGATTTTTTTTTATGTTTCACTACCTTGCTATCGAAAAAATTTGACATCTTGCCGTTAGCGAAGTAGCGAGGGCCCGTGAAATTGAAGAGTTGGTAACATTGAAATTCATCAGTACCATGACTAATCCAGGTGGCATGATAAGTAATAACTGCCATTGTCAGAAGCAGTTAATAGCAGCAATAATAATCTAATGGACCCTTGCATTTCACAGTGCCAAAATTTATTAAAATTGCTGGAGCTCGCTACCTCGCTATCAAAAAAATTTGACATCTCACCGTTAGCGAAGTAGCGAGGCCTTATGAAATCAAGAGTCGGTGGGACCTTTAGTAACATGGGATGATGACTAGGACTATAGTAAGATCTTAAAGGGTGCCAACTATGCAGAATTCCATACTTCATCAATGCCCTTCTGATCAAATGTGCAAGAGATCCTCTGTGTCAGATTAGAACAGAATCAACAGTCCTTGCTATCTCGCATTGGAAAGTTGCATGTTGTTTAAGCTATGCGACGTAGCGAGTATAAGGCACACCATTTATCAAGAAACTTTGTGCGGCTTCCCCACCTTTGATTTGGTCTCTTATCAATGGCCGTCATCTTCTCGCTATAAAGAGTTGCTAGGGGGATAAGTATAGTGACATAGCGACTAAGGGCCCACCGCCTTCTTTATGAGTAAGCATAGTAACATATCATCTGCTGAATTAAGATCAGATTGATGGTTGTCATTGCTTTTCCATGGCAAGGTGCTCGTTCTTTATGCATAACGAAGTAGCGACATGCTAACATGCGTCCTTAGTTGCTAGTGGGTCTGGACATAAGTGCCATCAAGGAAAGAATTATGTATGTGGTAAATTTTCATTGGATAAATTGACCAACATGTCAAGTGCAACACCTAGTTATTTTCTCTATATTACTTGATCATAGGATTTTTTAAAGATCGACAACGCAGCTTTAAACACAGAATGTGGTGCCACTCTCTATATTAATTAGACATGAAAGCATTGCACATGAGAAAAATAGAGTATAACACAGAAGATTTCATCAATTTCATCTTACGCGAGCAAAGATTCTGAGCCATTCCTGTGCAGAAGTAATTACTGAAGGAAAGTGTGCTGAAGTCTGGCAGAATTTGTGAAATTGTCTGTTTGCAGAAAGTTTGCAAAAATACAAAGGAAAAAAAAAGATAGAATTCAAGTAAGTAGTACTACCATAATCTTTGTAGGCTTTTCAGTTCTGTAAAAAATAATCCAAGATGCCTCCAAAGAAGGAATTTTTAGGTCAAATAAACTATTTGGATAGAAATGTGCATGATGAGTTCCTTGAGTTGCTCCCTGAGTCTACTGTAGAGACAGTGCAAGTTAAAAGGTTAACCTCATTGAACCCTAGGCTAAGGATAGTTGATGGATTGTATGATAAGGGTAATTGGGTCTAGGATGCTCAAACTTCTCAATTTGGTTTGAGTTTGTTCAAAAAATAGTTTGCAGAAAGGAAATTATATGCCCCAAATGCCAATATATGGAATTTTGATCTGGGAAAGCTAGTTTTTCCCAGTGTGTTTATGGATTATGACCTTCTTGAGGTCGCAGAAAAGAGTTATGATAAAGCCACTAGGGTAGTGAGAAGAAAATATGGTGAATTTTTAATTACCATCAATCCAGAAGAGATTAGGGAAGTTTTCAATTTGGGACCTCTCACTAGGTATCATGTGCCCATTGATTTGATAGAATTAGAAAAAGAATATATGTCAAAAAGGGATGTAGTTAGACAAGGTGCACTGAAGGCCCACATAGGCAGAATTGGAAACCTACCAGCAATAACATCATCTTCTAAAAAACCTTTCAAGAAATCATGCTTTAATGCCAGGGTAGTAGAGATATATAGGAACCTGTGTAGAGTCTTTGAAGAGGGTGAAGAAGGTTTTATTCCTGTGAGCTTCATGTATATGATCACCCAAATCTCCTCTTTCGGTGTAGAAATAATTTTTGATTTTGCATCTTACCTAGCTAATGAGATTCATGGTGGATTGGTGGGGATTGCAAAGGGCAAGGTGGAGAAGGTTTGGGGTCAGTACTTCCTATTGATGCATATGTTTCTATTTAAAGGGGTTACATATTTCGATAAAGAAATGGTTTTAAATAGGGAACAAGAGGGGGAAGCACTACCAGTTCAATTATGGAGTGCAGACATGACTGGGGAAATAGAAAATGCTATTTTTGTTAGATTTGATAGGCACTTTGCTTCTAAACTAAGGTGCCTCATATTGAGTGACAATCCCAGAATTCTTAAAGCACTAATGCACCTTGTTAGGCCTATGGATAGTCCCCATAGTCTAAAAGTTTCACATAACTAGGGAGATATTATCCCATATCCAGTCTCAACTGTCATTAGAGTTTATGGATTCAAAGGGACACCCAATGTACTACCCTATCAGGTGTCTTTAAAGGTAGGAGTAGCTAAATTTTTATGGTAGTTGGGAGGAGTGGAGGAGACCTTTTTGCACAAAAGTGGAATAGGATAAATTTTTCTTACTTTCACTATAGCTCACCAGTTTGTAATAACTAAAGAGGGGTGGATCTTCCTCTACAAATTTTTGGGTCAGTATAAGATGGCAGTATCTCACTCTCATTTTGTGATGGAGAAGATTTCTTTAATTCTGCTTTTAGAAATAGGATCAAGCTTTGTCCAAATCAGCATGAATTCTATTTCCCTGAAGATGTAATAAGGACTGAATATTCTCTCTAGGAGAAAGAAACAAAGAAAGAGAAATGGAGAGTCTATTCAAAAAATTTGGAGTTTATTAATTGTTTTGAGAAGGATTATAGTCCTCTTAGTAATGCTGCAACTAATGCAGATAGAATAAATAAGATCATGAGTACATTCCCCAAAATAATGGAGGTAATGAATGAGAAGAAACAACATTTTATTGATTCTTTTCCAGATAGAGCTAGGGAAGTAATGAGGAAAATGGGTTTCACCCCTAACATAGGGGTAGGTCCATTGGTTGTGTGAAAGAGGATAGGATATACTGTCATTCAGGATCAGATGCCCACTGTAAACAAAGGAAAGTAGATAATTGAATCTACTAGTACTGTTTTTGAAGAAAGACCCCCTGAACCCACTCCCAAAAGAAGAAAAATAATTAGGAAAGAGGAATCACATGATGAAGGTTACTCACCTTCCCAAACTCCAATGAGAATTGAGGAGGAGCAACTCACAAATGAGCAAATTGAACAAATGGGATCACAAGGAGGAGTTTTTGTTACTCAGGTAGAAATTGATGAAGGGAACCCCCAGGAGCCTCCTGTGCCAAGTTTTGAGTTAACTATAGCAGATTTCAGGGGAAGGGAATCAGACCATGTTTTAGAACAAGCCAGTCAGCAATTTTTGTCTGATCATAGTTTTGTAAAATCTAGGGCTTTCCATCAATTTGCGTAGAGGGAAAACATGCATATTTTTGAGAAAAGATGTAGGAATATGAAAACAGAGCATCCAAAAATGGATGAAGCCTCTATTTAGAATCAAATAAAGGAACAAATGATACAAGAGTTCTAGAATATAACCCGTGAAGAGAGTAGACAGATGGTGAAAGATGAAAATATTTTATTATTGCCAAATTGGGATATTGCTGATGCCTTAATCTTTAATTCTGTGTCAAATAATTTAAGATTACAGGATCCAGATAAAGATAAATTCTTGGGAACAACATTAAGTAATGACCAAGCTACTCTTGTTATGTGGTCGTTAAGAAGAGGATCCAGGACTACTCCATCACAACCTGATGATTCAGGACTAACAGGGAGTATCATTTTGAGGAGGGTCACTGATACTTCACATGTAGAGGAAGCCCACATGAATGTCTACTATTCTAAATTTTCCTTGGCCACTGCAGAAAAAGAAGAAAAGGAAATGACTAACCTGCGGAGCAAGTATGAAATAGTGGTGGATGCCTACAATAAAGAAGTAAAAAAAAGAATTGAGCTTGAGAACAAGCTATTGGGAAAAACCACTAGGCCAAAAATAACATACCCTCGCCCCCCAGTTGAACCTTTTAAATCCACCCCTCTCATAGAAATACCAGATACACCCCAAAGGCCACAATACTACACTGTTAAGGATTTTGAAGAAGAAAAAGGCAAACTGTGGGCTTTACATGTAGAATTGGAATCCAAATATGAAGATAAATTAAAAAAAGCTCTCACATATTTGGGGGACAATATTGAATGGCCACTAATTTATGATTAGTTGGCCAGGGCGATTAGTATCTGGGAGGATTTGAAATCTAATAATGAGGCTCTAATGCCTATTTTAAATAAATGGGTGACAAGGGAGAAAGTAATAACACTTTTGTGTTGTTTTGTCGTAGATAATTATTTTGATCAAATTGAAAAGACATTTGATATTGTTTCTGATCTCACTAATTTTAATAATAAAAGGATCCATTTACAAAAAGTAGTAGTAAGCTACTTTGAAAAGTACAAAAGCCAAAAATTCAATTTGTTTCCTCATGCCTTAGATAAAGAGAATAATTTGAAAAGCAAAGATGAATGGGCAAATGAACTTGATGATTTATTCTGTTTAAGAATGAATCAAGTCATTAATGAATCAGGGCATGCATGGTGGGGTGTCACAACCGAAGAAATGGTAAAGGCCCAAATATTCTTTGATTCTTTAAAGAAAGAATTTGTTACCATTAACAAGGATGCTGAATATGTGCTAAAAAGATAGAGGGATATTTTACAGTTCAATTGGCCAGATGATACATTATTTGACAAATGGATGGCAGATATGGCTCTCGTTGAGCAGTTTGATGAAGATGAAGATGATAGTGATGAAATGCAAGGTGAGGAGATCCAAATCACTGACCCTGTCACTACTCAGACCCAACCAAAAGAAGAAGACAAGGATAATTTGTTACCTTTAGTTATAGACCCGGGACCACAGGATGTCGATACAACTAAAGAAAGGGAAAAGGTAGAAGTTATTTTCCCCATACAGGATAAAGATGGTGAAAGCCCATAGGTGGAGGTTGATGTGCCATCATCAGAAAAAACTTCATCATTGGTTAATTTGACTACTGCATACGAGGAAGGATCAGAATAGCAACCAACTTAGCAACACAGGAACATGTAACAAAAGAGCCCACAAAAGGAATGTCTAATGTAAAACTTTTGCTGTTACTCGTGTTTTTGTCATCTTGTTACAAGTATATGTAAGTGTCTTTTAAAGGACACCTATCATTTGTCTTTAGCCTAAAGCTTGTTGCATCTCACACTATTTAAGTGAGATCTCAAGGCTAAAAAAGGTCCAAATTCTATTTTTCTAAGTAATATGCTTAGTCTCTTTTTGGTCCAAATTTTGAAAGCAAGTTTATGATGTATTTTCTCTATCAATTATCTAAGAATACATGAATATAGAATGAGCTCTGTTTCTTTCTGAAGGTCATTCTGAGTCTATTGTAAATGATATACCATTTTCAAAGAAGATGAATAAAAATTGTGAACTGTCCCCATATCAGTTCTTTCTGAATCTTGTCTCCTTTCAATTACTTGGTAGTCTTGATATTGTATAAGTAAATACTTGTGCAATTGAATGCAATCTAGATAGGTTTTATATCTATTTATCATTTTTGTTAATTCAATGGATTAAATAAAAGATTTGATGAATGTGATAAGGTTTCTTTAGTAGTGGAAAGGGTTTTGAATGATGAATTCCGATAAGAATTGCTGATAGAATTTGTTGTAAGGCAACAAACTAGATTTGAGAACTTTCTATAGACTCTGAACCCCAATGGATTAGGCACTGATCAAGTTGATACAGCTTAAGGAGAAATATATCATAAATGATTATCAAAATGCAGCATCAAATCAAATTTTACTTTTATTTCATGTAGATCTTCAAAGCTGGCCAGCACTTGTCTGCATGGAATGTTTTAGCTTCAGTTAGCCACTATTGTTAAGAACATCTGCAGATCTATAGAATATTTCTGGGCCATATCTATTTTATGGGATGTGTTTATCAAGTTAGTAAGAATTATGTATATGTTTGAGTATTTTGAAATGAGAATTAGAATGAAACTAAGAATAATCCTCATACAGTTGTTCCAGTTTTGAATCATCCCTAGGTATACCCACCCTGGTTTTGCAGAGCCAAAAGAGTAGAAAACCATCTGTGGTTTTGTTGAAGTTGGGTCCAAATACTTTGCATATACAATTGTTAATAAGAATTGGCTAGTCTTTATATTGTGTATGTACTGTCATTCTGGTATTAAGCATTTCGTTGCTTAGTAGTTTTAGTGCATTTTAAAACAGCAACATATCCCTTCAACAAGAAAACTTCATTAATCAACTTACTAATGCAAATAAAGAAATAATAAATCTAAGATCAAAGAATGAAAGATTGCAGAATGATCTAAGCATTGAAAGGCAAACCAATGAGAGGATGATGAAATCTCAAGCAGACATGGATCAATGAAATGAGAAAATCTAATATAGACAAAAGGGAAAGTTGGAATTGGATAAATACAAGAAGGTGAATCATCCAAGCAATGAGCTCAAAAGAATCAAAGACCTACTTGCAGTCACTATGGTAAGATAGGTCATACCTCAAACAAATATTGGAGCAATGGGAGAGCTAAATTCAATGGAAAATGTTATAATTGAAATTAGCATGGTCATAGAGCTAATGAATGCAAATAAAAACCCAAATTTGAAGGAAAATGTCACAAATACAAGAAGCATGGGCATAAATATTTAGAGTGCAAAACTAAGATATTAAATTTGATAGAACAAATTGTAAAAGCTATTTTTTGTTGGGACTACAACACTTGGTGCAAATGTCATTATTGTGGATAATTTGGACACATTGAAATGAATTGTGTAAAACATCACATGAGGAAATGAGACACCACTAGAAGATGTTTCATTTGTAAAGAACTTGGACACCTTAACAAGAACTATATGAATACTAGAAGAATTGAAGATGAAAAGAAAGCCAAAGAAGATAACATTAGAAAACAGATGAGACAGCAATGGATTCCAAAATCTTCTAAGAATGCAAGTCCAAGTAATGATGAACATGTCTCTCAAGAATTGGGTGACTCTAGCATATCTAATTAATCTCTTACAAGGAGAATTGGAACTAGGATTCTAAAGTAGATATCTTACATCAGTTCTAGTTAGTAGAATGGAAAGATCCATATCAGCATTCAAGATGCAAAGGGATCACCAAGCATTCAAGAAAATTCTAGTCTTTATTGAGCAAGGTCAAGTTATAAGACCCTATTGAGTAAGGTCAGGTCTTACTAAAGTTGTTGTGGACACCAAGTCAAGCATTTAATGCAAGCCAAGTGGAAGATAGTTTGTCATCAACCAAGCAATTGTAGTAGGCATTTATGGTGATTGATAGGCAAAGTTTATTTAAAAGAGTTTAATTGAAGTCATTTTTTACTATGAATTTTCAAGAGCTATCTATGCAAAGCCATCATAATGCATCCAAGTGATCTATACAAATTTATGTTGAAGATTTTTGTGTCTTTGGAAACCTTACCAAGAAATGGCATCCACTAATAGAAAAACAAAGAAAGGATCCAAAATGTTGGTTTGAGGTGTGGAATGGAAGGCACTAGACTTCAAGTTTAGTCCAACAGTTGTAGAAACCCTAGACCCAATTGGAGCTCAATCACAGATTCTATCCAAGGTATTATTGATAAATGATATTTGTTTGCATTTTTGATGTTCTTTATGGGTATCCATTTTTGGCTTTTCAAAAATGGGTACCCATTTCTTATAAATACAAATTTTTTATGTTTTCAAAAATAGGTACCCATTTTTTGAAAATAAAAAATAGGTACCCAATTTTTAAAAAAATGGGTGCCCATTTTTAAATTTCAAATCAGATGCTTGAGCCTAAAACGATACCCATTTCTGAAAGAGGACAATCTCAATCCCTAGACATCCATGAAATTGAGACCCAACTCCTTGATTCTACTCCTATCCAAGATATAGGAACTCTAGAAATGGATGAGTGTTTGGAAAATCTATGTGTGAATAGTGTGTTAAAACAAAAGTATCAACACCTTCAAGGGAAGGTTTTGACTCACATTCCTCACATGCCACAAGATTTTTAGATTAAGTGGATAAGATTTATCCTCAGTTGTGTGCATAATGGATAATTATGTTTGAAAAAACCTATTTTGATAATGAAGAAGATGATCCATTGGATTACAAGTCTTTCAGTGCTAGTGAAGGCTAAAATGACTAAAACCCTAAGTTAGATAGAATTGGAGAAGAAAACCCTTGTTGAGTGGGATGGAAGGGGAATGAAATTCAATTTTTTCATGGATATGGAGTTGAAGTTTGTTATACATATGATTGCACATAAGATATACAACTTGATTCATTTAAAAAGTGTATCATGTAAAGTAGTGGATCTCATGTTCAAAGTGGTCAAGAACAATATGTCATTTGACCTAGTTGAGTTGAAGTTAAATTAGTTCAACAAAAACATGGCAAGCATTAGAACTTCAAAGAATAACCCTTGTAAGTTTGGTTCACTCTTAACTTTACTATTTTTCTTTGTTCAAAAGTTTTTCCCATCAAAAGGTATAGTTGTGTGGAGAAAAGATGTACCTTTTCTTTACTAAATCAATGAGTATATAGAAAAAATGGGAGAAAACTATGTTAGTATCATGGATAACTATTTTGATGCATTTAAGGAAAAGATGAATAACAGATTCAAGATACCTAAGAAAATTGTTGGAGACTACAAAGATGATATTTTTATATACAAGTACTCAAACCAAGAATTGTATGGGTCAAGCCTCTTGATTATGAGGTTAATATTGATGAAACTAAGGATATTATTGAAGCATTATTAAATAAGCTTGTTGATCCAAAAGTTACATATTTTGGCACATATGATGAAAAAAAATCAAGAATAGAACTAGAGATAAAACTCCCTTAGGAGGTTAACAAAGGGAAGGAAAGGATTGCAAAATTGAAACAATCTAGAACCACTCTCTTGTTGGTAGAAGGAAAAGGAGATGACATAGAAGAAGATGGAGCCAAAGATGAAGAAAAGTTAGAAGAGGATGAGCTAGTAAAGAAGAAGGGTAAGGTTATTATAACCAAACCTACCAAACCATCTACTACAATGTTCACAAGGAGGGCATCCAAGAAGAAACAAGGAGATGGTGTAATCTTCAAATGACCACCAACCTCATTCCAAGAAAAAGTTGAACTAAATTTACTCTAGAGTTGCTATGGAAAATTTCAAATCACTGAGGTATGAGACAAGAACTATAGAGGAGGAAAAGTAAATTGAAGACATGGTTATGTCTAAAATGAGAAAATGGAAATATTCTCTAGACCAGCTTGTACAATAGATTACAAATGATTTATTGGAGAAAATTAAACCAGGATGAAAACATGCTATGACAATTGCAAAAGACATATATGAATAGACTCTAAGGCAACTCATATCGAGGTTGAATGACAAGGAGGTGAAAGAATCTATCAAGAAAAATGAAGAGAAACTTACATTGAAGTTTAACACTTACTTGATATTGATAAATGGCATTTAACATGTGGTAAGGAATGCCCACAACACATGGAAAAATATTTTCAATCTTCATAAGAAAAGTGTTTTTGTTGTTCATATAAGTGACAAGAAAGAAGAAGGAAATGATGATGGAGAAGAAGCATGTGATGACAATAGAGACTATGAGGAATAGGAACAAGAAGCTACTAAGGAAGATCTCCCTAAGGTTAAAAACATTGAGGAGACCAACCCCGAGAAGATTGCAGCAGTAGTCATAGCCTCACTTCCTCATTCTCCAAGAAAAGTATTGAACACATCAAGCTCTAAGAAAGCTACTACATGATGCAAAGGGATCAACACTAGAACTCTCCTTAAGGAATTAAACACTTAAGGGATTTGACAGTGGATCTTCTTCTCTACATTTCAATTATAAGCTTTAGAAGAAATATAGATTTTCATACATAGTCTGTATAAATTCATCTTCCTATAGTAAGCCAAGCATTTCAATTTGAATAACCGAGAGTATTACACATTGAAAACCAAAGTCTAAAAAACCCCAAAATTTTAACCATCATATTCTCTTCAACTAATTACATCGATATCCAATACAACCATAAACTAATACCATATGAACCAAATGAATTCATAGCAAACTAAAACATCCATAACTAGTTCTTATAATAATTAAAACTTGAACCTTTGCAAAATCTGAAATTTCCAATATAAACCACTGATCATAAACTCAGGTTTAAATGTAGTCTACTGAAATCATTAGCATATTAAATCCTATAACAACTCCACATTAAGAAAAATAGAAAAACATCTTCCATCACAATGAATATACTTGAGAATACCATCCATTCAAAACTCATATGCAATGGTAATAATCGATACTTGAGATGTATCAATTTCTTCAGCCAGAAAACAAAATTAAAAAAATATTTGTCCAAACTTTCGAAAACAAGTTTCCTTCACCACCAATATCATCATATAAATCTAACATGATAAAAATCAGTAAATTGGAAATCCTCAACCAAATATTAGATATTAACTTTGCCCAGAAAACACAATAGACTGATAACATGAATCACAAAGAGTATAAAATAGAACTTATGCTAAGAAAACTTTATTGAAAACTACAAAAACTACAAAAGGAAAATGGCCATGACTATTGATAGTTAGAGGGCTGAAATATTCTCACATTTTGTCCTCCCTCTAAACTCTCCCTTTTTTTGAAGCACTCATGCCCTTTTATAATTACTTTGGGTAGTTTCAAATGACTCTTACGATTCCCTTTCAGTTACAAAATATTTGTCATTACATTTGGCAAATCCATCGTGCATATTTCTCTTTTAAATATATAAATATGTTCAACATGATATAAAATTATACATTTTAATATGTTGTCCTCTTGTTGTTATCAGACTTCCTATTGCAAAACTTCTACATTTTATTGATATTTCATGTTGCCTTCCTATCGCCACCAAACTTCTTGTCACAATACAGTTCTATAGTAATAATATTTCACACTATCTCCTTGTTACTAGCATGCTCCTGCACCATTACAGGATTGGTTGTGTCAAACATTACAAGTTCAAGCACTCAATCAATATTTGCACATGTTTAGCTTAGTACTTCACTAATAGAAGTAACAAGCACTTCATCAACTAAGAAATCAACACTTCCTCCTCCATCAGTCTTGGCTACACAAGGTATTTCTTCAATAAGTGTAGCTATCTACTTTTCTTTCTAGTCCTACTATTTCTACCATTATTTCTATTCCTAGCATGCAAAAAATAAGTACAAGGGTAGTTGAGACCAAGCCTCAACTGAGTACAAAATTTTTGAGCAAAGGCAAAGATATGGAAGAAGAAATTGATCGTGATGAGGAGATAGTTATCCTTAATTGGCATATCTCCAATCTTAATCTTGATCAAATGCACATAATAGAAGAACTTCTATAGAAGATAGCTAAGTAGACGAGGCTTAGAGATGAAAGGAATAAATAATTTCAAGTGCTTGAAGATGCAAAGAACATTCTGGCAGAAGCACTCAACATAGAGGTTGACATTTCTCAACCAATTTTGGCTCAGTTAGTAGAAGTAGTCTAGAAATTCAATGAATATTTGAATGGACAACAAAAATTCTTGCAAAGAGTAGAGAAGAAATTTGAGAATAAAGTCTTGGAGCGAGTAGCACAAAAGATTGCAATTCATCAAGTAGACTTGTCTACTATTCTAGGCTCTTTGGAAACCTCTTCCAACAATGTAACTTCCTTATTTATTAAAATCTATGGCACATAAATTTTCACCAAGGAAATCAAAGATAAACTTTCAAAGATTGATGAAGATTTGAAGGTGAGTGCACATCATTTGTCACTTGACCCGAGTTACAGCTCTACCAACTATACAAAGATCTAATTTCTAACTGATATGTAGGTAGAATTGCTAAGAGAAGAAGCTAGGATAAGAGCTACACTAGTAGACATACAAGGCATGATTATCTTGAACATGGATGCATTGTAGAAAAATATTGCAGATGCTAAAACACTCAACCATAATAAAAAAATTCTCTATTGCTGACCACATGATAGAACTATTAGTAGAAGTTTAGATTGCATTGCAAACAAGCAAGGCGTTGCAAGAAAATTTGGACAAGACATTGGCACTGATTCTTAAGGTACATTCTGATTTCTTGTAACATTTTGGTATTACTGCATAGATTACACCTTTGGCATTTATATCAAAAGGGGGAGAAGATGAGAAGATATAAAGTATATTCTATATATATGTATGGGGGGGCATTATATATATTCAGAGAAACATCTCATACGAAAGCAATTTTGAAAAATTCAAAAAATAGAGTACTCTACTAAGTTCAAGACACAAGATGGAGAATAAAGATTGTTTTAAAAAATTTGAGAATTCATTTTTGATTGATAAGTGTTTTTGTCACTAATGCCAAAGGGGAGATTGTTGACATTGCAATCAAGTTTGTTATTAGTGACACACATTTATTGAGACAGATAGTATCTACCAAGTGTAGTGCATAGTTAATAGTGGTAACCAAGCATTCTAGGCTTTATCGAGTTCTATAGTTGCCATCGAATTCAAGGAACAATATCCAGTTTCTGTTGAGTAGTTTGTACCAAGTTGGTGATTAGCAGTGTAAACTAAGATTCTTAGTGTTTACTAAGTGTTTCAATGCAAACTGAGTTATGCAATGGTTACTGAGTTCACAATTTTAGTGATGTGAATCCAATGTTGATCGAGCCATTCAGTGTTAACCAAGTGATTCAATTTATACTAAGCTTGTAATAATAGCATTGATTGAGCTATATAGTGTGAATCAAGTGATTCATTTTATATGCTGAGTTTCAAAGTATTCACCAATTCATGAGTGTAGATTGAGTTCATAATACTTGGAAGTGATCAGTATGGATTGAGCTTCTATGTCTAGTAAATGCATGATGATGTTGAGCATTGACAATGGATGTTGAGTACTAGAACCTCACTAAGTCTTCAAAACCCAAGTTCTTGCAGTTGGGTCGACTTTGTGTATTTTGTATAAACTTGTATTGCAGCCAAATTTGTTAATTTGTAAATTGGATTGGTAATACAGAGACATGAGTATGATGCAAATTTGAAGAGAAAAAGCATGACGTAAAAGGTTATAATACTATAAGGACCAACAAAGATTTATCTATCATAGCAAGGTGATCATTACAATCAAAGGAATCTCATTCTACAAATCCAGTTGTAGATTAGACATCGACCACTATTTCATTGTAACAAGTGGATTAGTTAAATTCTTTCACTGTTGGAAGATTGGCAAGATTGTTGGAAGACTAGAGAGATTGGTTTGATGATGATATGCTACATTCATGACTAATTTTCTCATTGATGTCAACATAGCAGAAAATGATGTATCTAAGACATTTTGGAGAGAAGCTGTGAATACAACAGTCTACACTATGAAAAAATTTCAAGTCAAGAAGGACACAAACAAGACACCTTAGGAATTGTGGTTTGATCACTTACCTAAAATTAAGTATTTCAAAATATTTAGAAGTAAGTGTTACATAAAGAGAGATAATGATATTGGTAATTTTGATGCTAGAAGTGATGGAGGTATTTTTCTTGGTTATTCATTGAAAATAAAGGCTTATAGATGCTATAATCAAAGAACTAAGACTATTGTGGAAAGTACAAATGTGAAAGTTGATGAGAAATTTAGAGTACAAGAGAGAATAGTTGATTACAATTTAGATGATGTTGTTGTTGTTACTAAGCTAAGGAATGATGAGGTATTTCTTGAGACTAACAATGATTTGCAAAATGAAGGAGTGCGAAGGTAGGAACAAATCTTAGAACCTTTAGTAGAGCCAAGCATTGAGATAAAAAATCCTAATAAAAGAAAGAACATGATAAAGAATCACCCATCTGAACAGATCATTAGAATAAAAAACAAAGGTGTGATGACAAGAAGCAGAGTGAATGAAGAACTATGGTTGATATCTCAAGTTGAGCTAAAGAATTTAGATGAAGCATGCAAAGATGATTACTAGAAACAAGCTATTAAAGAGGAATTGGATTAGATTATAAAGAATGAAACATGGGAATTGGTCCCTAGACTAGCAGATATGAATGTGATAGGAACTAAATGGATATTTAGGAACAAGATGAATGAGCAAGGAGAAGTTGTAAGAAACAAATCAAGATTGGTATTTAAAGGTTACTAACTACAAGAATGAATAGACTATGAGGAGACTTATGCCCCAATGGCTAGAATAGAAGCTGTAAGACTATTCTTAGACTATGTAGCATAGAAGAAATTCAAAGTATATCAGATGGATATCAAGCCAACATTTTTGAATGGAGAACTTGAAGAGGAGCTATATATTGAGCAGCCTAAAGGATGTCCTTTGAGGGATGACAAGGACATAGAATGTAGACTAAGGAAAGCATTGTATAGATTGAAGCAAGCACCCAGAACTTAGTATGCGAATTTGGACAAGCATTTGAAAAGATCAGATATAGCAAAGGTATGGTAGATAGTAATTTGTATTGAAAAGAAATTGATGATGGTTTGATAATTTTGGTAATATTTTTTGATGATATCATATTTGGAAGAAATGAAGAAAGAATTTGGAATGAGTATGATAGGAGAGATGAAACATTTCCTAGGATTATAGATAGTACAGAATATAGAAGGAATCTTTATTTCTCAGATTAAGTACTTGAAGGATTTACTAAAAAGGTTTGGTTTGGAAGCATGTAAATCTATTGGAACACCTATGTTAACTAGACACAAGTTATCTACTAAGGATAAGTCATCTACTATTGAACAGAAGTAGTATAGATCTATGATTGGAGGATTGCAATATTTGACTCACACAAGGCTAGATATAGCAAATGCAGTTGGAATTGTTGGAATATCCTAGGATGATCCTAGAGAAGCACATTATGTAGTAGTGAGAAGGATATTTAGATATCTAAAGGGAACATCTAAGTTTGGATTATGGTATGAAAGATCTAATGATTTTATTCTAAGTGCTTATACTGATGCAAATTGGGTAGGCAATATGGTTGACAAAAGGAGCACCAGTAGAGGAGCTTTCTTTCTTGGAGGAAGATTGGTGTCTTGGTTAAGAAAGAAGTAGGATTGTAGATTTCAAAATATAGTAGAAGAAGAGTATGTTACAGAAGCACATAATTACAATCAAGTTAACTAGATTAAGTAGATGCTAAAGGATATTAGGATAGAGATAAGTGAACCTATTGTTATTCATTGTGACAACACAAGCATGGTAAATATGTATAAGAATCTGGTATTGCATTCAAGGAAGAAGAACATTTTTATTAAGTATCATATGTTGAGAGAAAAATTTGTAGAAAAGGACATCAGATTGGAGTATGTGAGCACAAAAGAGAAGATTGTAGATATATTCACTAGGCATCTTCCCAAAGAGACTTTCGAGTATTTGAAAGGTATTCTTTGGGTTATGCCCCTTCCTACATCAAAAAAAGAATATAGAAGAATGCATCAGTCTATGGTAATAAAGAACCATTGTTTGTTTGGACTAGATGCTGATGCTTCCTGTATTGGGGAGTATCTGAGATGGAAAAATTCATTTAGGACTCTTATTGATGTTGTTGATGTGTTTTTGAAAAGTGTTTTTTGAAACTTGAGCTAACTAAATATCAATTGTTGCAGATTTTGATGGAGAGATGTTGCTCACAGAAACCTTTGACATTGATGTCAATGGGGGAGAGCGTGGCATGAAAAACATTATACTATGGGAGAAGTATTGTAGGAAAACATTATGTTGAGAATATGTTCTGCATGAGTATGGGAGAGTTTGGCATTAATTTGTAATAACAATTCGGTATAGAGTACATTGAGGTATATCAATGGGGGAGTATGATTGATGAAGAGGATTTGAAGACTATTTGTCTTTTGTTGGTATTCTTGGAATTAGATGGTTTTTTCATCTATGTTACCATCAATGTGAAAAGGGGATATTGTTGGAAGATTGGCATGATTTTTGGAAGACTAGAGAGATTGGTTTGATGATGATATGTTACATTCATGACTAAGTTTTCCATTGATGTCAATTACATAGCATGTTTGATGTATTTTGTGGTATATGATAGAAGAATAGAAAAAAGATTAAGTCAATACGGATGACTAGTTGAGAATGATAACCACCCAAGGTTATGGGAGATACTTTGGAGTATCTGGTATATATAGTTAATGTTAGAAGCCAAAAGGATAAGTATAGAAGAAGTTATGTAAGCTTTGGTGATGTTTGTTTTGAGATAGAGTTTACAGATGCATGTTTTGGTAAACTTGTTATATCTCTTAGCAGAGTTGATATCTTGAGGATCAAGGTCAAGGACATAAAGAAAATATATTGAGGATGATGTGTCTAAGCTCACTCATTATAATATTACATGTATAGAATCTTATTCAAGTTGCAAGGTAGAAGATTAAGGTTATCACTAAGTGTAATGTGTTCTTAGTGAGATCCTATTATAATTAATTGAGAAGGACTTACAACAGACTTAGGAAGTGTTTTATGGACTTGGTATAAAGAAAGGACATTTTCCTTTATCATGATATGTGTGGATATGGATGAATGTGAATTGTGAATGTTTGGAAAGTAGCAGAGAGTGTGGAATACAAAGTTGAGCAGAGTAGTGTAGAAGTGAAGGAAACTTCATTTTCAAGGTTTTGCTAAGTGATTAGAGGTTTTGTATTTGGATCCAAGGTTTGTGACCTAGTCTACAAGGTCCAATAGTGATTGGTATGGTTGATAGGATAGAGGAAAGTATAGAGAAAAGAAGAAGATACCAATAAATTACTTGTTTGAGTAGTGAGCTCTTCTTGTAGTTGAAATTTTTTGTTTGGGTAGTGGGCTCTTCTTGCATACATTATACCACAACTCCTAATAGGTTTGGCACAACTCTTAATAGGATTGGAATCTCCTAACAAGGATTCAAAGTCTTGTAATAGGGACTCATTTTACTAAGTGTTGTAACAGACTCCTAATAGAGTCTATCCTCTAACAAGGACTATTTATATTAGTACATCATCTTTTGGGCATCTTTCCCACCTAGTTTTCCCTCTTATCAATGATTTCCCTAGTCAACATATTTGGTGTTATTGTCTATATGCATCTTTGTATGTTTTTGTTTACTTTGGTTGAATGGCTAATTATTGCATAACTAATTCACCCTCCACACACCCCCCACCCCACCCCCCAACCCAGTTATCTTGGTGGAGTATTGTTTCTAACATTCACAAGGTAGACTTAATAGTCTTTTATAAATCTCTTTACCAAGTGCATACTTCATTGTATGTTTATAAATCCTTTCACAAGGTGGACCTAGCAGTCCTTATTGCTCCTAGTAGGGAAAATCATTCAAAGTGATCATTATAAGCCTTAAAGGGCCAACTTTATACTGCAGTACAAAAGCTTGTAGGTATCATCTCCACCCCAATTTTATTTTTTATTTGGAAGGTTTCTAGGTCACCACATTATGTGTCAAAGTGTTATGAATATTTTAATATTTTAAGTTTTTCATGCATACAATTAGATCAAAACACACATGAAGGATTAATTTTTTAAAATAAGATTTAGTTTTATTAGTTACTGATTCACCAACCTCAAGAATATTCCTTCATCACTTTTAGCATCAAGTTTCTATTTCTATTATCCTTTAGTATATAACATTTTATTTTAAAAACTTTAAAATACTTCACATTAGGTGTATATACATACAAAAGTTTAAAGGGTGTAACATATGTACCTTTCTTATCTTGCACTTTGTTCAAAGTATAATATATTGTACTTATAGCTTCTCTCTAATAATTTTGTGATACATTTTTCTACATCATCGGTATTCAAGCATTGTCCATGATTGATCTATTTCTCCTTTCATCTATTTCATTTTGGGGAGGGGTTCTTAGTGCTAACATCTACCTTTTAATTCATCTATCGTTGAAGAATATATTGAGTTCAGTAAAGATGAATTCTCCACCTTTATCAAATCTCAAACACTTCAGACACTTACCTATTTTCTTTTTAACTCTATCCAAATACCACTTAAACAACTAAAAAAACATCATTTTTTTCTTTAAGAAACATCATAGTCATCATTCTAGAATAGTCATCAACAAATATAATGAAATATTTTTCTCCACAATAGCTTTGAACACCAATAGGTCCACAAAGGTTAGTATGAACCAATTCCAAAATATAATTAGATGAATATGTCTTTCTCTTGAAACTAGACTTTGTCATTTTTCCCAATTAACATTGTTTACACAACATTATTGGTTTTCTTCAATTTTGGTAAACCTCTAACTCTTTTCATCTTACTAATGCCCACCCAATTGTTAAAATTCACATGACATAACCTCTTATTCCATAAGCATATATCTTCATATTGTGAAAATATACATGTCTCATTAGATAAATCCAAATAGAACAAATTTTCTCTTGTTTGATCGACACTTCCAATTTTTTCCCCATTAGCATCAAATATCTTGGCATTCTTGTGATGGAATTCAACCTTGTGTCCTAATTTTTTCAACTATGAAACACTAAACAAGTTATAGTTAATTCCTTCAAGCTAATAAACATTGTCACACTTGATCTTATTAGTTAATTATATTAGTCCTTTACCTTTCTTAAGACATGGTGTGTTATTACCAAACTTAACACAACTACCCTTGTATGGTCTAATTGTTTCAAATTTACTTTTATTAGCAGTCATGTGACGTGAACAACCACTATCAATTATCCAACTTTTTTTATTTTTTATTTTTAAAGAGGGGTAAATACTTTGACCTAGAGCAATGAACTAGTGAGGCCACAAACGAGGGACCTCATCCCCATTAGATTTGAACCTTGATGGCAAGGATAGCAAATCAACAACTTAACCATCACAACATGCCACTATTGGCATCAATTATCCAACTATTACCTTTTCTTACAAAAGAGATTAATGCAGTTTTCTCATTTCATTAGATTCTTCTTTCATAGCAACATAGATAACTTCTTTATCATTACTTTCAAATTCATTATCAATTTCTTCTTCACCAATGTAACAAGATTTCTTACCTTTTTCTTTGTATTCCTTGTTTCTCCTATTATCTTGATCAACTCTCCTTCCTTTGTACTTGTTTTTATTTCTTTCATCCTTGTCCTCTGTTGGTTTTATTTTTTACATAATTAATTTTTCTTAGAATCATGGTGAAAAAATCAGATGTGAGTTCTTTTGTTAGGTCCTAGGGTTTTAGGTTTTAGTCTCATATTTTGATATCTTTTCAAAATTTGTATAAAACCCTAGGTTGTGCCTTTTAAATTTTATCCTAGTGTGAAAGTTTTAAAAAAAGGGATAAACAAATATTCTTTTCCTATCTATTTTGAGATCATTGTTGAGTCCTTTTGAAAGAGGTTTTATCCCACTGTCAAATCTTATTTGAATCTATGGTTGTCGCATACTCGCTATAGCAAGATGCTCAAATGTTATGCCTAGCAAGGTAGGGACCATCAGATAACTATGTTGTGATACTGAAAAATGAAGTCCGGCATAGAGAAATGTGTTAACATGAAGACATTATGACCACGTGTTATGTCTCAAGCTTGTCAGTTTTAAGAAGAAATACACGTGAAAAAACTCATAAATGGTGTCACCAGAGTTCAAGTTTCTCTAGAAATTTGCTAAGTCGCTATCAAAAAATCCATGCGAATTGCCAGTGGTGACGTAGCAAGTGCCTGAATTTTGCAAAAGGCAGTAACCTATTTAAGGTTGATGTGATCATGAAAATTCCCATGCAGTCTTATAAATATGCATGACTACTTTCTCTAACACTAGTTTTAATTGGTGAAGTCTCAATCAATGTGTTTTTTTTCTTCATCACCAGAATTTAGAATCTGTCAAAGGTCACTATATTGCTAGCCAGAAAATCACCAATTTTTTGGTAGTGACATAGAAGGGCCTGGTCATTGCAAAAGATGACATTCTTTTATAATAAGAAATGATTTTGACAATCCCAAGGAAAATATTGTGCAAGCTTTGCTTTTATTTCTATGCAAGTTGTGTCACTCATAGTTTAATTTCTCGGCATCAATTTTGATGGTTACCAGAAGGTTGCTATATCATGAGTCAGATAGTTGGTAATTTTACCAGTAGCAATGTAGCAACTAGTTGGAAGGTTGTGATGTAATAGAAAATCCTTAAAGGTTTTCCCCAAAGGAGTGACTTGACAAAGCTGAGTTGTGCAAATCAAATGACATGGGGGCATCCTACTAAGCATCTATAAGCTGGAAAATCTGAATTCATTAGACCTCACTATATCGCTAAATGAATAGTTAGTAATTTTTCCAGTAGTGATTTAGCGACCTGCTTGAAAGTAACAAACATAGAAAGGCCAAGGGCATGTGATGCTATTGGAAATTAAATAATATATATGTGTGCTAGCATGTTGAGCTAGCTCAGTGACAGCAGTACCTAGACCCACACCCCATGTATAAAACATATAAAGAATTCTAATCATCAAATCAAGCATAGATCAATGATACTCATTAACTCGCTATGAAAAGATGTGTGAAGATTATGTATAGCGAGTTAGTGAATGAGGGACCCACCATTGTTCTCTTAAAAGTTGTTTCAAATATCTACCACACGATCAAAGAAAAATCAGTGGTTATCACTAGCTCGCTATAGAAAGGTGCTCAAAAGTTATGTATAGAAAGATAGCAAGTTGATGACACGTGTCCTCAGTCATCCATGGGCCTAGTTTGAAATGCCAACATTGAAGGAAAGGTACAAATGGAGGCAGTTTATTGGGTTGACTGCTAGTGTGCTAAGAAGAAAAGTGAGTCAGCCTAGTTTTCATTCCTAGATAGTAGGATTTTTCAAGCATCAACAATTAAAATTTAAAAGGAAGTGTGATGCCACTCTATTTTTCTATTCTGTGCATTTATGAATAATGAAAGCTTTTCTTGTGGGAGAAACAAAGTAGAATATAGGAGATTTTCATTAGTTCCAGTCCCACACAAACAAAGATTTCACATTTTCTAAGCACAAGAGCTTGTTGATCATATTGTGTTTAGCTTGGTACGAACATGAACTAATTTCTCATTTGGTCGAGAGCAACTATAAAGGTTAAAAGAAGAATAAGTCTGGCAAGTCAAGTAAGTACTTATATATAACATCTATAACATTCTAGTTCCTATTATTACAATCAAGATGCCTCCTAAGAAAGCATTTTCTAGGGAAGTTAATTATATGGATAGGAATTTTCATGATGATTTGTTAGAATTACTCCTAGAATCCACCACTAAACCTACACTAGTTAAAAAATTGATTTCATTAAACCCTAGCCTTAAAATTGTTGATGGCTTATATGACAAGGGGAACTAGGTTAGGGATGTAACAACTAATCAAACTAGTCTTTTCTTGTTTAAAAAGTGGTTTTCATAAAGGAATTGGTTTGCCTCGCATGCTAATGTCTGGAATTTTGATTTGGGAAAACTAGTAGTTCCAAGTGTTTTCATGGATTATGATTTTCTTGATGCCATTTCCAAGAACTATGACCAAGCTATTAGGGTGGTGAGAAGAAATGATGGCATGCCTCTGATCTCAATTAGTCTTGAAGAAATTAGAGAGATTTTTCACCTAGAACCATTATCAAACTACCATGTGCCAATAAATTTTCCAAAATTGGAGAATGAATATAGAGCAAAGAAGGATATAATTAGGGGAGGTGAACTGAGGGCACACATTGGTACAATAGGAACTTTTCCAGTAATTACTGCAGCCTCTAGAGAACCTTTTAAGAAGAGTCTTTTCACTTCTCAAGCTGTGCAGATAAACAGAATCCTGTGCCATGTTTTTGGTGAAGATGAGTAGGATTTCATGCTCATCGGCCTTATGTATATGATGGTTCAAATTACTTCTTTTGGTGTAGATGTTATTTTGATTTTGCTTCCTTATTGGCTAAAGAAATTCATACTGGTTTAGTTGGAATTGTAAAGGGGAAAGTGAAGAAAACTTTTGGCCACTATTCTCTATTGATGCATATGTTCTTGTTCAAAGGGGTGACATATTTTAGTAATGAGATGGAACTAAATAGAGAGGAGAATGGGGAAGAACTACTAGTCTAGTTGTGGAGTGCAGATATGACCTAGGATGCAAATAATGCCAGTTTTGTTAGATTTGATAGGTATTTTGCTTCTAAATTGAGATGGCTCATATTGAATGGCAATCCAAGAATCCCTAAAGTACTAATGAGTCTCATCAGGCCTATGGATAACCCCCATAATTTGAAAGTTTCACATAATTGGGGAGATATCATCCCTTACTCTATTTCTACTATTTTCAAAATCTATGGTTTTAAAGGGAGTCTTCATGTCTTGCCTTACCAAGTACCTTTCAAGGTAGGAATTGTTGAGGTTTTGTGGCAATTAGGAGTAGAAGAAATGTTTCTGTTGAAAAGGCAACAAGGTTCAATTTTCCCTACCTGCATAGTGGCCCATCAGTTTGTGATTACCAAAGGGGGTTGACTCTTTTTGCATAAAATTTTGGATTAGTAAATGATGACTGTCTCACATCGCCATTTTTTTGATTTTGAGGGATTTTTCAATCAGACCTTGAGGCATAGAATTAAGCTAGGACAAGTCAAACATGATTCATATTATCTAGAGGACATTACAAGGAATGAATTCTCATTGTAGGAGCAGGAAACTAAAAAATAAAAATGTAGAGTTTACTCCCAGGACCTAGAATTCATTCATTGTTTTGATCATAAATATAGTCCTTTAGATAATGCTAATATAGAGGTTGACAAAATAAATAAGCTCATGAGTAACTTCCCTAAAATAATGAAATCTATGAATGAGAAGAAACAATTTTTTATTGATTCTTATCTTGATAAGGCCAAAGAAGTCATGAGGAGGTTGGCTTTCACTACTAATATAGGAGCTAGTCAAATAATTGTACAAAAGAAGCCTAGTTACACTATAATTCAAAATAAAAGGGCTCTTGTAGATAAAGGCAAGCAAATAATGGGGTCCACCAGTATAGCCCTAAAGGAGAGACCTGATGAACCTAGTCCCAAGAGGTAGAAGGTATTGAAAGAAGGGAGAGCTCAAGTTGAGGAATATTTGCCCACTCAATCCCCTTTGAGGATTAGAGAAGAACAACACACTAGTGAGAAGATTGAACAGATGGGATCATAGGGAGGTATTTTTATTACTTAAGTAGAATTAGATGTGGGCAACCCTCCAAAACCTCCCCTCCCAAGTTTGGACCTAACAATAGCTGACTATAGAGGTAGGGAATTGGACCCTGTGTTAGAATACACAAGTCATCAATTTTTGGCTGATGATATCTTTGTAAAATCTAGGGCTTTTTAGTAGTTTACATGGAGGGAAAACATGAATATTTTTGAGGAGAAATGTAAAAGGTTGAAAATAGATCATCCAAAAATGGATTAAGCTTCCATCTAGAACCAAACAAAATAAGAAATGATAAAATAATTTCAGAATATAAGCCCTAAGGATGGAAGGCAAATGGTGAAGGCATCTAACATTTTATTGTTACCAAATTGGGATATTGTTGATGCCTTAGTTTTCAATTTTGTTTCAAATAAACTGACTTTGCAAGATCAAAATAAAGGGGACTTTCAAGGTACTGCATTCATTGAGGATCAAGTTGCATTGGTTAGTTGGTCATTGATAAGAGGATCTAGAGCCACATCATCACAACTAGATGAGTTTGGATTGATGGGAAGCATAATTGTGAGAAGAGTTGTTGATGCCTCACATGTGTAGGTAGCACACTGGAATGTGGATTCTTCCAAGTTTATTTTGGCCACTACTAAGAAGGAGGTACAAGCTATGTTTGAGTCACAGAATAAATATGAAACGATTCTTGAGGCTTATAATAAAGAGGTAAAAAGGAGAATTGAGCTTGACGACAAGCTAATGGGGAAGTCCACTAAGCCAAGAATAACATACCCCCATCCTCCAGTGGAACCTTTTAAATCCACCCCCCTTGTAGAAATATCAGACACACCTCAAAGACCTAAATATTACACAGCTAAGGATTTTGAGGAAGAGAAAAGCAAGCTATGGGCCTTACATGTAGAGTTAAATATGCAATATGAGGATAAGCTTAGAAAGGCTCTAATTTATTTAGTAAATGAAATATAATGGCCCTTTCTCTATGATCAATTGGAACAAGTAATAAGTATATGGGAGAAACTAAAAACCCATGATGAAACCCACAAGCCTATTGTTAATAAGTGGGGAAAAAGGGAGAAAGAAATCACCCTTTTATGTTATTTAGTTATAAGGTCTTCCCATGACCATAGTGAAAAAATGTATGATGTTGCTAATGACCTATCAGATTTTGATAACAAGAGAGTTGCTCTGTAACTAAAAATTGTTTCTTATTTGAGCAAGTACAAGAATAAAAAATTTGATTTGTTTCCTTGTGCCTAGGATAGAAAGAATAAATTGAAAAATAAGGATGAATGGAGTAAAGAATTGGATGACCTTTTCTGCATAAGGATAAATAAAGTTGTAAATGAAAAGGGGCATGCCTGGTGGTCCATCACGACAAAAGAATTGGTTAAAGTCTAGTTATTTTTTGATTCCTTGAGACAAGAGTTTGTTGGTCATGAAAATGAGGCTAACTACATATGAAAAAAGAAAATGATATTCTGCAATTCAGTTGGCCTGATGATGCATAGTTTAACACCTAGATAGTAGATATTCCTTCTGATGAGCAATTAGAAGAAGGTGGTATAGATGATGATGAGGAACAAAAAGGTGAGGTGTAGATCATGGACACATCAACACTAGATCTGGAAAAAGAAGAAGGTGAAAAGGTAATATTGCCTACTCAAGGTGAAAGCAGTGAAAATCTATAGGAAAAAATTGAATTGGAGGCACCATAGGATAACTCTTCATTGGCTAGTTTGGTTACCATGTATTCTGAAGATCTAGAGTAGTAGGGGACAAATCAAAAGTTGATTATTTGCAACAGTAATAGAAACAGGCCTACCCAAAGAATATTTGATGCACTTGGAATTTTTTTGTGCTCATTTTTGTCTCTTGTATGTTGTTTTGTTTCTTGGATACTTGTCAAATCGCAGTTGTCCTTTGCTTGTTGCAACTCATGTTATGTAAATGAGTTTTCAAGGCATTGTGATGGTTCGAAAAAATTGTAGAATTTTTGTGTTTCTCAAGAAAAGTATAGATATTTAGTCCAATAGTATGCAATTGTTTTGAGTGTGCTTCCAATTGTATCTCTGATAACATATTGAAATGATAGAAAAAGAAATCTATTCTAGGTTTTCAATTGGTTTATGTTGGTAATTGTATTAGTCATCTAAAAGGATAATACAAAGGGGTATTTATGCTATATTTGTTTCATCAATTTCTATCTCCATTTTATGGGTTTTTCTACTTTGAAGTCATTTTAAATAAGGTTTAATTTGGCTTAATGCAGTCTAGATGGGTTGTATACTGATTTCAGTGTTGCTTTTAGTTCAAGGAATTATAGAAATGCTTCAATGAATTAGTAGGGTTTATGAGTTTATAAAATGATACTTCATAAGAATGGAAATGGGTGATTACAATTGATTAATTCATTTACAAATTATTTGAATTAGATCTCCTACCAATAGTTAATTTTCTACCCAATGCATAAGGCACTAGTCACATAAGTCAGAAGTGAGCAAGGGTGAATTCTACTATTGCATATCAAATCATTTTTAAAAATCAAAACCATTTCATTTCATTTTGTTTAAAGTCACAAATGTTGGTTACCACTCGTTTGTATATAGTTTTTTGAGTCTTAGATAGCCATTAATTCTAGGAATACTTGTAAACTATAGGAGATTTATAACCAGATCTTCTTATAGGGGATGCGTATAGATTTGAGAAGCTTTTAGAGAAAATTGATAAACTATGTATGTGCCTAAGGGTAAAAGATGAGAATTAGAATGAAACTAAGATAATTTCATATCACATTTTGCATTAGAATCATCCCTAGGTACACTCACCTTGGTTTAGCAGAGCCTAAAGAGTAGAAAACCATGTTTGGTCTTTCTGAAGTTGGGTCAAAGTGGTTTATTCATGTAGTTGCTACTAGGAATTGGCTAATCCTTAGATTGTGTGAGTAATTTCATTGTGATATTGAGCATTTTGTTGCTCAGTAGTTTCAAACCCCAACATCCTTTTTGTTGGGACATCTTACAATAGTATGACTAGCTTTGTTACATGAAAAATACATTATAGCAAGTATACCTTTGTATTTTCATCTACCTCCTAGAAGTATTCTAGCCATTAGTGCTCCAAGATCATCATGTTCATCATCAAAAACAATACTATCACTTTTCACACATTTTTCTTTTCCTTTCTTAATAAGAACCAATTATTACTTGAAAAAAGATTCAATAGTGGTGGGAGTAAAATTATCAAAATTTGACATCTCATAACTAGTAATTCTGCCAATCACACCTTCTAAAGTAAGGTTATAACCAAGAGTACACCTCAATTCTTGTATTGCAAAAACTCTAATAACCTAAATAGGAAGCAAAGTTCTCAATACCTTGCTAATCACATTCACATCATCAATCTTCCATTTTCTCCTCTCTCTCTTTTTTTTAAAGGGGTAAATGGTTTGACTTGGAGCTATGAACTAGTGAGGCCACAAACAGGGGACCTCATCCCAACTAGATTTGAACCTTGATGGCAAGGATAACAACTCAACAACTTGACCATCACAACATGCCACTATTGGCATTCCATTTTCTCCTCTTATAGCATTAACAACCTCTTTGATTCTCCCACAATACAAGACAATATTCTCACCTTCTATAATCTCATTTCATCAAACTTACCTCTCAAGTTTTTTGATTTTTCCCTTAGGGCATTCTTGTCTTCTCCATAGATGGTTTATACTTTATCACACATTTCCTTGGTAGTTTTGTAATATTTTATTCATCAAACTTAGCATAGCTTAGGGCTGATGCAATCTCTAGCATAGCTTGGTTATGTTCTTGCTTCTCCTTTAGCTTCTAAGTTGTTAGAGGAAGAAATGTTATCTCCACATATGCAATTATCCACAAATTGTATTTCATCATCACCAATTCCTTCTAGATGTAGCTATTAGAGTAATATAGTATTTCCTTATTAATTAAATCATATTGATTTAATTATTAACTCACTTATTATCTCTAGTATACTTAAGCTAAAATTTGGGCATATAATAATTAATTCTTTTATTATTTATTATCATAAAATCTAGGTTTTATCTATTAGTGTTTTGATCTCCTTTTATAATGATTGATCTCTTTGTATTTTGTTAATTCACTTTTGCTAATAGAGAAAATCTTCTTTTTCTCATAAGAATGTCTCAGCTATGGATTTGGGAATCCTAGCTTCCATAGCTTTTTCTTCTCTCTTTTGTGTGATAGGCATTTTCATGCAGGTGATTCTTGGGAGCTGTGGGGTTGATATTTCATCAACTTCAACATGGTATTAGAGCTCCAGATCTTCATGTCCTTGTTTTGTTTATGAGAAGTTTTCTTGGCCTTCAGATTTGTGGTTTTTTTCTTTCATAAGGTTTCATTTAAAAAAAAAAAAAAATTGTATTGAATCTAGGAGTCACCATTTTTTGGTGAACTTTTAGCCCAAACTAACCTCACCTTTAAGCTCAAAGCACCCAAAAACCTCTTATTTTCATATAAAATTTATCCAATTTAAACACAGTTGGATTTAATGTGAAAAAATATTGCCCCCAAATTTGGGATTTTTCCTAAGGTAGTGATTTTGTGATTTTTTGGCACAGAAATCAAGATTTTTTCTTCTAAAAAATTGAGATTTTTGGCATGTAAATAAAGATTTTTAGGCATGTAAATCAAGATTTTTTGGCATGCAAATTTATATTTTTTACTACACAAATCAATATTTTTTGGCACGCAAAACAACATTTTTTGTACACAAATCCAAATTTTTTGGTATGCAAATCAAGATAGTTTTGGTATAAAACTAGCATGCTTCTGGATGTAATTTATGGTACTTTTGGGTGTGCTTTCTGAGACATTTGGCACGGATCCTGAGGTGGTATTTTTTTTGGGGGTTTTAAGCTTTCTTTTGAGCTGCATGTGGTTTTTTAGCCATAACTTGTTCATCTGGACTCCATTTTTTGCAAAAGAGATATCACCATAAATTTGATTTCAAGCACATCATGATGGTGCATTTTATTTGGACTTTTGTGTTAAAACATATAGTCCATTGATACAACTAAGAGGGGGGTGAATCATTTATCTAACTATTATCATACTTATTATCTTTAAACAATCTTAACCATGTGAGTAATGTTAACTAAAACCACAATAAGATACTCATACACAATTAACACCAGATATGTTAACTAGGGAAACCCTTGATCAGAGGGAAAATCCTGGTGGGAATGGTACCCACAGGATGATGTACTAATATAAATATTCCTTGTTAGAGGATAGACCCTGTTAGGAGTCTATTACAACGTTTAGTACATATGAATCCCTGCTAGGAGACTTTAACTCCCTATTAGGAGATTACAACCCTATTAGGAGTTGTGCTAACCCTGTTAGGAGTTTTGGAAGATAGCTAGACCCACTACCCAAGTAGCTTCAAGGATAAGACCGAAGAACCCACTATCCAAATGATCTATGTATTATTCCTTACAGAATAATAGAACTAAAATGTACTTCCTCTATCACTATCTTGTCAATCAAAGTTTTGCTCCTTCAAATCTTGTAAGTAGATCTCATACTACACATCCAATGATCCCTAAGATCACTTACATACATTTAGTAAACATTCTTCTCCTTCTCAAACTATGCACTAATACTTCACATTCCACTTGATCCTCCGATCCAAGTCTTCTTTGCAAACAAGGAAAACAACTTTCTTTTATACTGCATCTTCATAATAATAACTTGAGTCAGCCTTCAAGCTTTTCGAATTAATTAAAATAAGATAGTTAATTAATTCACAATTACAATAGCACTATTGGCTTATAGTCTATACCAAATTGTTAGAGACAATAGCTCACCAAGATAACTGAGAGGGGGCAAGGGGAATTATTTATCTATCAATTACAACATTTATTATCATTAAACTATATTATCCATTCAACCAAAGTAAAAAACAACCATAACAAGATGCACATAGACAATTACAATAGATATGTTAACTAAGGAAACTCTTGATCAGGGGGAAAGCCCCCATGGGAATGATGCCCACAAGATGATGTACTAATATAAATATTCCTTGTTAGAGGATGGACCCTATTAGGAGTTTATTACAACATTTAATACATATGAGTCCTTGTTAGGAGACTTTGAATCCTTGTTAGGAGATTACAACCTTATTAGGATTTGTGCCAACCTTGTTAGGACTTGTAGTACAATGTATGTCAAAAAAGCCCACTGCACAAACATGCAATTTCAATTACAAGAAGAGCTCACTGCCAAAACAAGTATTTACCTATTATGTTCCTCTTTCCTCTATTTTTTTAACCAAACCAATCACTATCAAACCTTGTAGACTAGGTCACAAACCTTGGATCCAAGTATCCAACTTTGGATCACTCAATAAAACCTCGGCAATGAAGTTTCCTTCACTTTTTCTCTACTCTACTCAACTTCGTATTCCACTCTCTCTATAGCTTACAATCACTTCTCTTTGATACCATTCCATGCCGCATGATAAAGGAAAATGTGCTTCCTTTATATGAAATCCATAAAACAATTTCTTGAGTTGGTTGTTGCACCTTTTCAATTAATTATTATAGGACCACTTTAAGAACATGTTACACTTAGCAATAACATTAATCATTACTTAGTTTCTAGATTAGATTGTGTAATAATTTTTTCCATCAACATTTTGAATCACACTATTTTTCATCTCTTGCTCTTTCATCTTGATGATGGATCACTTAGTGTGATTCAAAATGTTGATGGAAAAAATCATTACACAATCTAATCTAGAAACTAAGTAATAACTACTATGGATTGTGGAAATCGGATTGCATTAATAACATTAATCTTTCACTTTGCAACTTGAATATCTTTCTACACACACAATATTATGATGAATGATCTTAGCTACATCATCATCAACATGTCTTCTTCACATCTTGAACCTTGATTCTTAGAGTAACAATTCTACTAAGAGATATAACAAGTTTACCAAAATATGCCTCTATAAACTCTATCTCAAAATGAACATCACCAAAACTTACATAACTTCTTCGAAACTTAATATTTCTTCACTTCAAGTTAATTGCATATACTAGATGCTTATAAGTATCTCCCATAACCTCAGATAGTGAGAATACTCAACTAGCCATCCATACCAACTTGATCTTTTTGTTTTTCTTCTGTCAGATACTACAGAAGACTACTATGTTGACATCAATGACAAACACAATCATGAATGTAACATATCATCATGATAAAATATCTAAAATAATCCCCAATAGGAATATCATTAGCATTCATGCTTCCAAAAATATCCCCCTTTGGCATTGATGGCGACATAGGTGAAAAACATCTAGTTCCAAAAATACCAACTATAAAATAATGTTAACCTTTCTTTTCAAATCCTCTTCATCAATCATTCTCCCCGATTGATATACCTCAATGTACTTTATGTTTTTCCATCTCTCCAAACTATTTTCATGCAGTGCTTCTCCCCCATGATGTTTTTCATGTAGTACTTCTCCCCCATTGATATCAATTTCAAAGGTTTTAGCAACCATAAAACTCTACAATAACCGATTCTTACTAGCTCAAGTGTCCAAAGACACTATTCAAAAACAACATCCAGCAAGAGTCCTACATAACTCTATTCATCATAGATTCTCCCCCATAGAAAAAGCATTAGTATCTAGTCTAGTTAAATAATGGTGATCTATTACATTGGACTGATGCACTCTTGCATCTTCTACTCTAATGTAAGAAGGGGCATAACCCCTAGCATACCTTGCAAATACTCAAAAGTCTCTTTGGGAAGAGGTTAAGTGAAAATATCTGTAATCTTCTCTTTAGTGCTCACATACTCCATTCTAATTTCCTTTTCTACAACTTTCTCACTCAACATGTGATATTTAATAGAAATGTGCTTAGTCTTAGAATGCAACACTGGATTCTTAGACATATTTACTATGCTTGTATTGTCACAATATATGATAATAGGTTCATTGATTTCTATCCTTATATCCTTCAACATCTACTTCATCCAAATAACTTTATTACAATTGTTTTCTACTACAACATATTCTACCTTTGATGTACTTTGTGAGGTACAATCTTGCTTCTTGGTTAGCCAAGAAACCAATCTTCCTCCAAGAAAGAAGGCTCCACCACTAGTGTTCTTTTTGTCATCCATATTGCCTGCCCAATCAGCATCAGTATAAGCACTTAGAGTAAAATCATTAGATTTGTCATACTATGATCTAAACTTTGGTGTTCCTTTCAAGTATCTAAATATTATTTTGATTGCTGCATAATGTGCTTCTTTGGGATTATCTTGGAATCTTGCAACAATTCCAATTAAATATCTAGCCTTATGTGAGTTAGATATTATAATCCTCCAATCATAGATCTATACTTCTTTTCCTCAACATTAGGTGTCTCATCATTTGTAGATAACTTGTGTCCATTTATCATAGGTGTTCCAATGGGTTTACATGTTTTTAAACCAAACCCTTTTAGTAAATCCTTCAAATACAAAGTCCAAGAAATAAAGATTCCTTCTTTATCCTATACAATCTGTAATCCTAGAAAATATTTTATTTCTCTTATCATACACATTTCAAATTCCTTCTTCATTTCTTTTGTAAACTTGTCACTTTCATCATCATTTCCTCTAAATATGATATCATCAACAAATATTACCAAGATCATTAATCCATCATCAATATCTTTCCAATAGAGATTACTATATGCCATACCTTTACTATATCCAAGCTTTGTCAAATGCTTGTCTAACCTTGCATAGTAGGTTTTGGGTGCTTGCTTCAAGCCATACAATGTTTTCTTTAGTCTACATACTATGTCCTTATCATCTATCAAAGGACAACCTTTAGGTTGCTCCATGTATATTTCTTCTTCAAGTTCTCCATTCAAAAATTTTGACTTTACATCCATCTGATACACTTTGAATTTCTTATGTGCTAAATAGGCTAAGAAGAACCTTACTACTTCTATTCTTGCCATAGGAACATAGGTCTCATCATAGTCTATTCCTTCTTCCTATTAGTAACCTTTAGATACCAATCTTGCCTTGTTCTTTACAAATTCTCCTTGTTCATTCATCTTGTTTCTAAATGCCTATTTAGTTCCTATCATATTCTTGTCTGTTGGTCTAGGGACCAATTCCCACGTCTCACTCTTTACTATTTGATCTAATTCATCTTTCATAGCTTCCTTCCAACAGTCATATTTGCATGCTTCATCTGCATTTTCAATTTGAGATATCAAATATAGTTCTTCATTGACTCTGCTTCTTATCATCACACCTTTATCTCTGCTTCTAATTATCTATTCAAGGGGATGATTCTTTGTCATTTTCTTACCCAAAGTAGGAGTTACTATCTCAAATCTCGGCTCTACTAAAGGTTCTGAGCTTCGTCCCTACCTTGGCTCTCCTTCATTCTACAAATCATTGTTAGTCTCAAGGAATACTTCATCATTCCTTAGTTTATTAACAAAATCATCATCTGAATTGTAATCAACTATTCTCTCTTGTATTTTGAATTTCACATTTGCACTTTCCATAATTGTCTTAGTTCTCATATTATAACATCTATAAGCCTTACTTTTCAATGAATAACCAAGAAACATACCTTCACCATTTCTAGCATCAAACTTACCAATATCATCATCTCTTTTGATATAACACTTACTGCCAAAAATTCTAAAATACTTAACTATAGGTGAGTGACTAGACCACAATTAATAAGGGATCTTTTTTGTGTCTTTCCTGACCTATACTTAGTTCATAGTGTAGACTATTCTATTCATAGATTCTCTCCAAAATATCTTGGATACATCATTCTTAGGTAACATAGCTCTTGTTGCTTCTATTACTAACCTATTCTTCTCTCTACTATATCATTTTGTTTAGGAGTTTTTATCTCAACTTTTTCTTTTTCTCTAGGATTAGATCTTTGTTCTTCAATTTGATTCTCATTCTACAATTCATTGTTAATGATAACTTCCATATTTTCATGGTTATCCTCTAGATCAACAATAGTTACCAAATCTATCTCTTTTAATACTTCCTCTTTCTTAACTAATTCAAGTTCATTATCCTTATCATCACAATAATTCAAGAATCTTTCCATACTAGCTTTAAATTCTTCATCTTCATCAAAAAGAAAACTCTTTCTACTCTTCCTTACTCTCTTAGAACATCTAGACGAAAAATGACCAACCTCTTTACATGTCCAACAAACAAACAAAATTCATACCTTTCAGCTCTCTCTTTGTAAGTAGATCAATACCTTCCTTTATCTTTATGTCTTCTTTGGATCTAGATCTATCTTTTCTTGTGTTTTTATTCTTTTGAATAAAATAGAAGGATTCTAGATCTAAAAACTCAATGCTCTATCCTTTACATAAATCTAATAACTCACCAAGAATTTCCACCATTCAAGTGTTGTAATTTCTTCTATCAGATGTAGAACTATCTTTCCTGAACATGCTCACCATGGATCTCCCAAATTTGTTAGGACCTAATGCTCTGATACCAATTTTTAGAAACAATAGTCCACCAAGATAACTGAGAGGGGTAGGGAGGGTGGTGAATTAGTTATCCAACAATTAAAACATTTATCAACTTTAAACAATCATATCTATTCAACCAAAGTAAACAACAACCATAACAAGATGCACATAGGCAATTACAGTAGATATGTTAACTAGAGAAACCCTTGATCATAGGGAAAGCCCTAGTGGGAATGATGCCCATAAGATGATATATTAATATAAATATTCTTTGTTAGATAATGGACCCTATTAGGAGTCTATTACAATAGTTAGTACATATGATTCCCTATTAGGAGTCTTGCCAACCTTGTTAGGATTTCTAGTACAATGTGTGCAAGAAGAGCCCACTGCCCAAACATGCAATTTCAATTGCAAGAAGAGCTCACTACCCAAACAAGTAATTTATTTTTAAGTTCCTCTTTCCTCTATTTTTTCAACCAAACCAATAATTGTTAGACCTTTTAGACTAGGTCATGAACCTTGGATCCAAGTATCCAACTTGAGATCACTCAATAAAACCTCAGCAATGAAGTTTCCTTCACTTTTTCTCTATTGTGCTCAACTTTGCATTTCTCTCTCTCTGTTGCTTACAATTCCTTCTCTTCAATTCCATTCCATGCCACATGATAAAGGAAAATTTCCTTCCTTTATATCAAATACATAAAACAATTCCCTAAGTCAACTGTTACACCTTCTTAATTAATTATTATAGGACAACAATAAGAACGTGTTACACTTAGGGATACCATTAATGTTTCTTCTTCATATCGTCAAGCTTGATTCTTAGAATAAAAATTCTACTAAGAGATATAAAAAGTTTACCAAAACATGTCTCTGTAAACTCTATCTCAACACAGACATCACCAAAACTTACATAACTTCTTCTAGACTTAACATTTCTTCACACGATGTTAACTACATATAATAGATACTCATAAGTATCTCCTATAATCTCAGATAGTGAGAATAATCAACTAGCCATCCATACCAACTTGATCTTTTTGTTGTTCTTCTATTAGATACCACAAAGGACTACTATGTTGACATCAATGAAAAATGCAGTCATGAAAGTAACATATCATCATGATAACATATCTACAATACTCCCCTATAGGAATATCATTATAATTCATGCTTCCAACAAAAAATTTACATGTGTGAAACCACATATTGCACACATGCTAGAAACATCAAACAACTATCCTCTATCACTATGTAATTGTGCATCACCTCATTATATCTTGGCTAAAAGATATAATACAAACATCAAAAAATGCCAAATAGATGCTCTATTTCTACACTTTTTCTAGTAAATCAAGTGCTACTTTTGTACAAAATCAAATCATACTTAGTCCTTTTAACCACATCATTAGGACAACCTCAAGAATATGTGCTCCATTGTGCATCATCTAAAACATCCTCAACTTCTATACATACTAAGATTACTAACTATTATTCTTTGAGTCTTAACATAATTACTACTATGTTGACATTGATGATAAATATAGTCATGAATGCAACATGTCAATACTCTACAATGCTTAGGATACTCCTCGAATGTAGTATCATTAACATTCATGCTAACAATATCCCCCGTTGGCATTGATGGCAACATAGTGCTATCTACCAATGGACTGATGCATTCCTTGCATCATCTACTTTGAAGTAGGTAGGGGCATAAACCCTAACATACCTCTTAGGTACTCAAAATTATATTTAGGAAAAGGTTCTATAAAGATATCTGCAATCTAATATTTAGTGCTTACATACTCCAACTTTATTTCTTTCTTTGTTGCCATCTCTCCCAAAACATGATACTTTATGGATATGTGCTTTGTCTTAGAATGCAATACTAGATTCTTAGACATACTTAATGTACTTATTTTATCACAATAAATGATAATAGGTTTTGTAAGCTCAATTCCAATATCCTTAAACTTTTTTTTCATCCACATAACTTTATCACAGTTATTTGTTGTTGCATTATACTCTACTTTAGCTATACTTTGAGATATATAGTCATGTTTCTTGCTCAACCAAGAAATCAATCTTCCTCCAAGAAAGAATGCTCCACCACTAGTGCTCTTTCTATCATGCATACTACCTACCCAATCTACATCAATATATGTGTAAAAGGTGAAATCACTTGATCTATCATACTAAATTCTATAATCAAATGTACCCTCCAAATATTTAAATATCCTTTTTACTATTGCATAATGATATTCTTTTGGATCAGCTTGGAATCTTGTAGCAATCCCAACTACATTTTCTATATCTAGATAGGTGTGGGTAACATATTTCAATCCTCCAATCATAGATCTATACATCTTCTTCTCAACTATAGGTGCTTTATCTTTACTAGATAACTTGTGACCAGTTATCATGGGTCTACCAAAAGGTTTGCAACTTTTGAAACCAAATCTTTTCAAAAAATCTTTCAAATACTTAGTTTGTGAAATAAATATCCCATATTTGATCTGTGCAATTTGAAAATAACATGAAAAACTTCATTTCTCCTATCATGCTCATTTCAATTCATTTTTCATTTCTTCAGCAAACTTATCACTTTCTTTATCATTTCCTCCAAATATTATGGCATCCAAAAATATTACTATAGACACTCAAAAATGGTTCACATCTACAATTTCATCACTTCTTCATAATAACTAGTCCCTTTTCCTCATTTCACTAATTCTAATCTTTCGGCCAATTTGATCATATCTCAATAGTGTCTATCATCATTCTTATCCTCTTTCACATCAATTGCATATCATTTTGAAACCATTTCAAATAAATTCTAAATAATATCAAATCAACTTGGAACACCCCAAATCTACATGGAATCACCCAAAATAAGTCTTAATCAACCCAGAATGTGTCAAAAATCCCAAATCTATCATCATTTGTCCAATCCTAGGCATTGTTGTGGCTTTCAGTGCCTTGGAAACCTATCAATCTATCAAATCTTACCAATTTGATCTTAGTATTGTCATGGCTCTTAGTGCTAGGTCAAACTATCATTCATGTCATCTAATATTTGACATTGTCGAGTCTCTCAATGTAAGATCATGGCATTATCAACCATTTAATAACATTGATAGTGTTTGTCAATGTTATTATGATCAACCTTATCAACCAATCTCGATCCTATATCATTTACAATGTCAGTTAAATGTTATGTGTCCTTAGTTCATGTCATGTGTCCTTGGCATGTTATCAATTTCAATCAATCGATCAATTTGACCATGGATTTTTTCTACCTATCATCATCTCAGTCTGTCTACATAATCATCACATTTCATCAAAGGATACTATCACACTTATTTAATCCAATTGGCCAATCATCTACTAATTTTCTCTATAGGATTAAATAACTCATAATTTAATCCTATATCATTTCACTAATTATTCTTCCTAGCTAACATTCTCAATTAATAATTTTATTAATTAATTGATTAATCATTTGCAAACCATGGAAATTCTCAATTTCTTGAGTTATATTTTTTGCCATTAATTCCATTTTACTAATTTCTTTTTGTGTAGATATATGGAATTTTAATTCAAATATTCCACATAATATTGACATCATCATGACAAATGGGCATGACAGATCATGGATTCTCCATTTACACTTGGCTAAGATATGCATGTTTGATTTCCAAGCATCATATAATCCTACATTTGGAATATTGTGTCATATGCATCATGGATTCTCAAAGGAATCTCTTGCAAAGTTGCATATCCAAGGTGACAAGTCCAATGCTCTCATCTTTTGTGTTGATTATAAATTGAGCATTCTTCCTCTCAGTTTTTGGTCCTTGAGTCCTTGAGGTCCTAATTCCTAATTCTTTTAATTCCTTTGTCTTTTAGTCTCTCAAGCTTAAATCACATCATCTATTACTCTTGTAGCATTATCATAGGCTTTTGCTACCAAATTATATGCATTATAGGCAATTGGAGCTACATCACATGGAGAGGAAAGGAGGAGATGGGAGCTACAACTAAATAGGGAGTTTAAACTTTGTGTTCTCTCTTTATTTTAGTTGGCTTTCATGGTAGACTAGAGGGTATCAATGTATGATTATTGAGTTTGTGATTTTCTCATAGTATGTTAGATATTAGCCCATTTTCTAGTCCTATAATTGGTGAACCCAACATGAACATGCTTAACTAACTTGGGTTTCTTATTTTTGTACTTGTAGATACAAGGAAGGAGCTCACTTGGAAGGTTATAATGACTATCCAAACTTCCTTATCACATCTAGATTAATTAGGGGGTCTAGTAACATGGTTATATGCTATCATTTTATTCTAGTAGCTTCTTGTCCTAGTGTGCACTCTACTCTATTAGGGCACACTTGGGACCCCTAGGAGGTAGTTTTAGGAGCTTAGGAGACACCATAACCCCCATCTAATGTTCCTAGCTTACCAATTGTGCTTAGAAAACACTGGTTGCACCCTTCTAGGCCCTAACTACACCATGGGCATAGTTGGTAGGGTAGTTTTCAAAAATTTTGTTCCTAGGTCTTGTTTAGGCACCATTTCGCCACAACCTGTAATTGGCCTCCCACATGCACCTAGAAACTACCAACTACACCCTTATGGGCCCCAAGTGCACCATGGGTGTAGTTAGGACTATTTGTGTGCACTTGGGGGAATTTTGGTCTTCTGGGGCATAGTTTTCTTTGTTAGAGCATAGTTGGTTCACAGAAAGCACACATTTCACTCAGAATCTACATCTAGGATTTCTATTTCTTTCTAGGACCTAGATTATATGTTTTTGTCTTACTAATGGTCTAGTTTCAGCATGTGGTGACACTTGGATGAAGACATAATCATTACAAACTACTAATGCTTGTTTGCAGGACATTGTTGAAGACCCTAATGTGCTTGTCTAAACTATGTGTGTGGATTTCCTAGATAAAATAATAGTTTGTTTGGTGCATAAAATGAACATTTTCTATTCTTCTTAATTTTTCTATGGTGTTTAAAATCCTAGGAGTTACATGGACCTATTTTCTCCCCTTGCCATTCACTGATCTTGGGTGTAAGAGAAATTTGTGTGACTTCTATAATGAAGCATGCCTTGGACCAAGATATTTGATATTGGGTATGCCAGGGGATGACCTTAGAGAAATAATAGACCAAAGCTAGGTCAACATTCTAGCTACTATATAAAACTTGATTATAGTGAAAGTCATGTCAGTAGTATTGTTGTGTGATAGCTCTCCTCTAGTACCCTTGTGGTGCGTCAAACCCTATTTCTTGGGGCTAGGAGACCTTCTATAGAAGTTTATCATTCACTTGTAGAATGTAATGCCCTTACTAAATACCTTGTTTTAGTGGCTAAAAAACTTTCTATCCATTGGATTAAGGGGCCACCCATGCCCATGAATACATCCTACATTCTCGTAGTCCTTAGTAGAGACAATAGTCCCTTGGGAAGTCATGCCCCTTGGGAAGCAAATCGTGGTAGCCCCAAGAAGTGAGTGCACTACTTGGGGGAGCCTATGGTGCCAAGATTCTAAGTTGTCCACTCTGGAAAAGCATGGATGAACTTCAATTCAAGTAGGAATTTAGTGGATACAATCCTAAAGCCTAGGTTGTGGTGTGCTTGTTCACTTTTAGCAATAATTATTCTTGTCTTATTGTTCATGTGTGTGTATAAAACATTAATCAAGATAAAAACCAACTTGAAAATTTACTCCTTGGATACTATTCAAATGTTGTCAAAACTTCAAGCATTATCAAAATGTTACAACCTTTTTCAAACTTCACAAACTTTGGTCTAAAATATTCAAAACTTTGAAAACATGGAACACTATAACCTTAGAAATGCTTGGCATAACTTAGATTTCACTCTTGCATAAAATCCACTTGCATTCACCATAGTTTGAGCCTCATACTTGCATCATCTAGGCTTCATCTTGCATCTTTTAGCCCTCATTTAGTATCCCTCATCTTTCACATTGCATTCATTAGGGTTTAGTTTGCATACCTTAATCTTTATATTGGAACCTCAAAATCTAAATCTTGCATCTCCCATTTGCATTTTTGCATTACCCAACCTTCTCCTTGGAAACTTTAACCATCATTTTTTGTGTCCTAAACATCATTTTGAGACTTCACTCTGGTCTTAGGACTATTCTTTGTTATTTAGCTTATTGTGACATCAATTTGGAAAACCCAACACTTAAAATTGCCTTAGTTTCAACCCAATTTACCAACTACATCCAAACTAGCCCCAACTACACCATGAGCATAGTTGGTACTTTTTGAGAGCACTTCGTAGTCTAAGAACCCAATTTGGACTTCTAGAGAACATTTTGAGGCCTTACTAGTGTCCTTAGGTACCTAGATAGGTCCCCCTATCTCAGCATGCCCTGATCTGCATGTTGCATTTCCTAGCCATCATTGTCTTCATGGAGGGCTTAATTTCTTAGGTCATAACCTTAATTTTGCATCTCATTTCCAATCATAAAATCAACCCTAACATCCTAGCTCTCTAGTGCAACAACTTAGCCATCATCTAGCTCAGAAACAACAAACATCTAACCTAGCCTCCCAACTATGCCATGAAACTATGCCCAAAATGGCCCCACCTACACCATAGCTATAGTTGGAATTTTTGGAGTGCACTTGGTTCTATTGAGGTGCACTTGGTGACCAGAAAGACCATTTTGAGCCTCCAAACTGCATTATAGGACCCTAAAATTGCATTTAGATGGCTTTATAGGTCCTCACTTTGCATCACACCCAAAACAAAATCTTGCACCCAAAACTCCATTTTTCATCATAGGACCTTTGCATATTACATATCTAATCAGCATAACTAACCTTTTGAGCCCCTTAAATGTCATTTTGAACCCAAAACCTTTGAATTTAGTCAAAATCTAAACAAAAGTATGGACCCTAGAGTATTTCATTGTATCAATAGATAATGGATCTTGACCATGGTCATTTTATCATTTTTTTTGGTCAAATCCTATCTATGTCAAGATGGATTTGACCTTGTCATTTTGATCTTTTTACTTTTTGTCTCTTTTTGGTCAAAATCTAAAGTCTATTGTTGTAACAATAAACTTTTAGGTTAATACCCTTTCAAAGATTTCACCTAAGTTCAAAACCTTGCATATACCCTTATCATTAGCATTTTTATATTCTTATGCTCCCTAAATGTCATTTTGACTTACCTTAGTGGTGTATCCCCTTCATCTTGCATTGTTCAAAATCTTATCATCATTTCCACTATCAAACCCTATCACCTTATCTATCAACAAACTTGTCTCCTTGATCACTTATCCTCATTTTGCATCTCCCAAACATCATTATAAACCTTAGCACACCATCCCTTGCATGTATCAACCTCCATCATCACTACCAAGTCCAAGGTCCAATCCTAACCTTTATTTTACACACCCTAATCTTCATTTTGCATACACTTTAGTCAAAATCCAAAACATCATTCACATTCACATTTGCATAATTCCCCTAGGACATTTGCACTTTTCATATCAAAACCCTAGTTCATTTGGAACTCTCCTAGGTTTCATAACATCCTTAAACATTTTAAAATCCAAAAAAAACTCATATCTTGCATACCCACATCCTAATTATCAAATTTTGACCTATTTTACCAACTACACACTTCAGGTGTGCACTTGGTAGTTTCAGTACATAGTTGGTAGTTTCAAAGTGTACTTGGTAATTAAGGATTTCATTCTCGGTTCCAAACTCCTAATCTTCATTTCCATATCTTGCATTGCATCCCTAAACCCTAGAAAACACTCAAAATCACCCAAATCATTCACATTCTTCATTTTAGGCACCCTAACACCTTTGTTTAGCAATTGCATACCCTCTACTTACCAACTACTTACCTTTGGGTCCCCAAGTGCACCAAGGGTACACTTGGTACTATCTGAGCATAGTTGCTAGTTTAGGTGCACACTTGGGAGGCAAAGAGTCCATTTAGGTTTTCCCCCATTGCATCTACATCTTTCAGTACCATGCTAGCACTTACTAGGGCACAATTAGCTTAGAGACCTAAAGAACTTTATCAACCCATATTTTATGAGTTGCCAACACAACCAAAACCTCATCCAAGACTGAAGAAGAGAAATAAAACCCAACAAAAATTTGATGAAGACCAAATTGAAGCATCACAACACCTACTTGCAGACCCCTTTAGCATGTATGTGCAAGACCCTAACAATCAAGGGATGACACAAAAAACCTCAAACAAAATATCTACTATGAGGCTCCCTTTAAACACATCTCCTACACATAGAATGGTTCAATGGAGTCCTAACTTTGAACCCATATTCATAACAATACCACCCAGAGGAGGAATTTTGTCAACCACACCTAAGGATGAACAAACATACTCCTTCAAATTCAGTAAACCAAACACAAGGACCTACAACCCTAACATATCAAACACAAAACAAGGTACTATACACCTAAGTGATGACTCTAACTCTAACATGGATTATGGCATCACTCATGAAGAAATGGCTAGGGCATATCAAGACAAAAAAATTAGCAAAAACTTCAAACTTTTGGTAGCCCAAGAAATTGTCAAGTTTCATCCACATTTGGGGGACCTAAGTCCAAACATCAAATAAACTAAACAATTAAAAACATACAACCTATGATTGATTTAGACTTAGGTAAAGGAAAATAACCTTTGGAGTTTTTGAATACAATGATGGCACCGATAAGGTCCCATCAAGAATCAACCATTGAAATTCTCCAAAGTACATTTGAACACATAAAAATTAATCCCTTATTTGATGCACCTCCACCACTAAATGGAAACAAGACTCTTCCTAAATATCCCAAAAGGATGTTAAGACTTGATCTCAATCACATAATGCAACAACAAAATGTGCCTAAAGGGACTTGTACTCTAGGGATATTGATGTGGGAGCATCTTGACCCTTCATACATTATGATGAATTTAATAATATTTTAATATTTAAGTCATTTAGAATTTCTTATAACCATGTTGAAGAAATGGTTAAAATGCTTAACTTTTCATTGTGATGTATTAAAAACTAGAAAAAAAAAGATTTTCATTGTAATGGGAGTGCTTAAAGAAGTATTGAAAAATGTACAAGGGTTAAAAAAATGTAATGGGTTAGTTTAAAAGGTAGTTGGGAAGTTGTAAACTATCAAAACCACTTTAAAATCATTTTACTTGGACATCCTCAAATCTGAAAATAACCACTTTTACCAATTTTTTCATAACTTTTTCATTTCTCAACATAATCACTCGAAACTAGAACCAAACGAAAGATTATTCATCCTACTTGAAATAAACTACACTTTTTACAACATTTCTAGGTTGTATAGGTTCGTACAAGACCTAGAAAATACATAAATAATATCAATGGAGTAAACAAAATTTTGGGATACATGTTGATCCCATTAAAATACATGAAATAAATTCCATTTTTAAATACATCTCATGAGGCAAAACAAAACTCTTTCCAACACTAGTTTACAATACTTCACCATTCACATGGTGTGACTTTTATACTTGAGTACATTAATCATAAATTTCAACCCTAAAATTTATTTCAAAAACCTTTGGAGGAATTTTTCCAAATTAGAAATACTAAAACATATCCAAAGCTGAGCCCAAAATAATAAATCCATTACACGTTATAGTCTTTGCATGTAGACCCATTTTCTCTATCATAAATCGAAAGTAAAACCAGTATCCATGCCTAGGGCATTTTATACTTGAGTACATTAATCATAAATTTCAACGTTGAAATTTATTTCAAAAACCTTTGGAGGATTTTTTCCAAATTAGAAATACTAAAACATATCCAAAGTTAAGCCCAAAATAATAAATACATTACACGTTATAGTCTCTACATGTAGACCCATTTTCTCTATCATAAATCAGAAGTAAAACCAGTATCCCTGCCTAGGGCATCTAATAACTTCATCAAAATGACTCCAAACAAAACCAAAAAAAAATTTAATTACCCTTATATGAGTCTAGTTTCTAAATATATAAGCCATTAATTTTTCCAATTCATAAATCGTTCTACAAGCACAAAGATCCTTAAAAATTAGTCTTCATTACAATGAACATAACTTACACATAACTAAATGGAAATGTATCAACCCAATTGAAAATGAAACCTATTTCATATATATTTCCAATTAATATAACTATAGTTTTTTTTTTCATCCAACTGTGGCTGTACTAAACATTTAAATCTGAATGTAGTTGGGCATCCTCAAATCTAAAAATAACCACTTTTGCCAAAATTATCATAACTTTTTGATTTCTCAACATAATCAATACAAAATAGAACCAAAAAAAATATTATTCATCCTACTTGAGATACGCTACACTTCTTACAACATTTGCAGGATGTGTAGGTTTTTACAATACCTAGAAACTACATAAAAAATAGTTAACACCAATCAAGACTACAAGTTATGAAGATACCAATTGTTTCCAAATGATCATCCTCTTCTCATTCATTCAAATCTGATTTGGAATGACCAATAAAATTATTTTAAAGTGTTTTTGGTGGTTTAAAATTTTTCAACCACCTTTTAAACCAACCCATTACATTCTTTTAACCCTTGTACATTTTTCAATGCATTTTAATCACTCCCATTACCATGCAAATCTTGTTTTTTCTAGTTTTTAATACATCACAATGAAAATTTAAGAATTGTAGCCACTTCTTCAACATGGTTATAGGAAATTCTAAATGACTTAGATATTACAATATTATCAAATTCATCATAATGTATGAAGGGTCAAGATGCCCTCGCATTAGATGCCAAACATACCTCCTTTTGACGAAAATAAAAAAAGTGAACCCTTGCTACTAACTTTACCAAATTTAATGATGTCAAATGTTATGGAGCCTCCCATGAGTACACCATGTGAATCATCAATTGCAACAATCCCTATTGACATACAAAGGAAAAGTCTTATTGACATTACACCCATTCCCAAAAGGAACACATCTCATTGTCAAATCAACTTGATCTCCCAAGGAGAAACAACTAACTCACAAAGCTATTAAAAAAAAAACTCAAACATTATGTTCAATTCTGAAGTACATAATCAATGTCCATGACAACATCAATCTATAGTGTTATAAGGACTTAATGTTTCCAATTCACAACCAAGTTTGAATCCACTTAACACACATTCAAAATATCAACGACAACATCAACCACAAAAACATAAACCTCAAGTGGTGCAAGCATCCAACATCCATAATACGCAACCCAATGTAAATCCACTTGACTTACACACAATATATCAATAGTAATTCCAACAACAACAAGCCATGTTTGCTAAACAACAAGAGCAACCAAAACAATAGTTGAAATACCAAAGATGCCTTGAGCAAAAAATTGTATATCAACAATACTTGTTGCAACAACAACATGTGCCCCAACAACCTCAATAGATACCTCTGCAACAATAGTCACACACATGGTCTCACATGTAACCACTAGAGGTATCTGAAAAACAACCATAGAAAATGGCACAATAACAACTGCAACAAGTGATATAACAACACCATGTGGTACAATAATTGTAGTGAATACTGCAATAGGTGCCACAACAAATACCACAACATATACCACAATAGAGACCTTTCTAACTTCAAGGTATCAACATACGTCCACCACCTAGCGAAACATCACTTGACTCTTCAGACATAGGAATGTTAGAACCAAGTAGACATAGTTCTCATCATAGCAAATGATCTACTCATAGACACAAAAGACTTGAAGAGAAGATTATCATGTAAAATCCTAATGAAGAATTACTGCAAATATTCAAACAACTTTCCAAACAAGTTGAGGCATTGGGAGTCCAAAAGAAATAGGCTTTGTATACAAAAAGGGATTTATGTCCATATTCACTTTAAAGGTTGAAGACCCCTATTATGTTGTCACTACATGCCATACCAAGTTCACCCTACCTAGAGCTCCTTCTAGACCTACCACCTCTACTAGACCTACATCCTCTAGTAGGCCTAATGCTCCTACTTCATCTAATTATAGCCTTGTTGAATAGCTCGAAAAGACCCTTGTGTAAATATACATCTTGGACCTATTGTGTGCATCTACCCAACATCATAAGATCCTAGATCATGCCCTTAAAAAGTCTTTAGTCCCAGATAACATTGATGTTTCCTAGTTTTAGGCCATGGTTGGAAACCTATCTACATCACAACATATCATCTTTTCCCTTGAGGATATTCCTAAGGATAGACCCAACCACAATGATCCCCTTCACCATGAAGTCTTCATCCATAATATCAAAGTTAGACATGTCTTAATAGATGAAGGAGTAGGACTGAACATCTATACTCTTAAGGTTGTCAAGGGTTTGGGTTATTCTAAGGAAGATGTGGATCCCTCTCATCAAATCACAATAAAGGCCTATGATGATGGTGAACACTTCTCCAAGGGCATTATCATATTACCCATAAGAATTGGTCCAGCTATTGAAGACACATTATTTCATGTCCTAGATATCAAAATAAATTGTAACATGATACTAGGATGCCCTTGGATTCATGCTATGCAAGCAGTGCCCTCTACATATAGTCAATGTATGAAGTTTTCCTACAACAATGTGGACGTTACTATCACTGGTGATCTAGATCCCTTCCAATTTTGTGCTAATCTAAGAGATGCCACTGCACACCAAATCCCAACAAACATTAAAGAACAACCCATAGGTTCCTCTAAATATGCGGATGCTGATATAATCCTTAGTAAGGCTAAGAAAAAGATGAATATTGAAGACAATGGATGTGGAGAGTACTTTATGTCTCAAGTATTCCACATTAGGGAGTCACCACTTTCTCCCCAATCTTATGGTCAATCACAAATATCGCAAGCACAACATTCTGAGATCAGTACACAAACTTATAATTCCATCAATTTTATTAGTAGAAATGGCCTACTTGAAGAACATATCAATGAGAATACATTTGTATGTATTGGGAAAGTGAAAGAAAAACACAAACCCTCTTTGATACCTCCTAGCAAGTATGGACTTGGGTCTACTATCATGTAGAAACAAGGCTATGATGTCTCTATCAGTATTGGATATTAAAAACAAGGAATAATTAAACCTATCACTACAAAAGGACAACCTCCTATTTTGGGGTTTGGATTCAAACCATTATGAATAGGTCCTACGAGTACTGTGATACCTACATGTAAGACTATGGATGTTTTTAAGAATGAAAAGGCATCTAAGGATAGCCCACCTAAAACCAATAGTCCTCTAGCTTCTAAGCATAAACCCAATGATACCAAGAAATTAGATACCCTAATATCTACCTTTAGCCAGAGTTTGTTCAACACTGATGATGACATCCCCTCCAATTATCTTGAACTATTGGATTGGGGCCAACATAGACCACCAATCTTTGATCGATTCAACAATGATGATGCTTGTGTAACAAACTTTGGAATCTATGAAGGCATTATGATTGAAAATCATAAAGAAGCAATTTCTCCTAAAGAGAACACATTGACATATTTTGGGGAGCCAACTCCACCTTCTAGTTGCAAAGCAAAAAGAGAAAAAAATAATAGAAGTAGGTCTCTTGGTGAAAACTAAAAGGTGCCATTAGATCATGAAAAATCAAAAGCTAGGAAGCTCCCAAGGATACAAGATGAAAAAGTTGATGCCATGAATATCAATATTCTAGTGTTCAACATACCACAAAGTCTTTTTGAGCTCTCTTGATCATCCTTCATGTGGTAAGTCATTGGTCTCAATCCTCCCAATCCTTCCTTATATCTAGCTACTTATCCCCCAATCCTACTACCTAACTTGTTTGATTACCAAAATACAACCTCTATCTAGTAAGCCTTTAAGCACATCATCATCAATGACATCCCACACAACATTTCTGTTGACCCAATTATCCTTAGTTTCCTTGATTCACTAGAGGCAGACACTATCTTACATGTAGTACATGATGGTATATGTCAAGGCCTTTCTAATTGTTTGATCTTGGCTACAGACCCGAAACGACTCCTATGTTGTTATGGTCGGTTATGGATCCAAAGATAATCAGCTAGCAACACCAACAACATATTTCTTATCAGCATTCTTCAAGAACATTCTTGATTCTCTCTAAAAGTCCTTTAAAAAAATTAAAAAAATGGCAAAAAGTCCTATAAAAAAAAAAAGTGAAAAATGTCATGAAAAAATAGATGCCTTGATGAAAACCTAGCAAATTGGCATCTTGGCACAAAAATTTAAGTCAAGAGAAAATTTCCATCCAAAAGTAAAAACCTAGCAAATAGGCACTTTGGGCAAGTACCATGGTGAAAATCTATCAAACATGCACCATGTGTAATCAGTTGCTGCTCCTCCATCTATTGGGATTCCATCTAGTTTTTTCCACTTTTGTCATTCCTTGGTCATATCCTTCATATTGCAAGACATCCCTAGTCCTTGATTAAGGCCTATAAACTGGTTAATGCCCATTGTTATCTTACCCAAGAATCACCAGTCTACAAATACTCTGTCATTGGCCTTACACATAGTTTGCATCTTGTCTGGGGGCATATTACCTACACAGTACATGAGTTTGAACTTGAATCGGGGGCATAGCACTAAGAACTTTTTCCCATTATACTTATCACATAATGGATTGGAGCTAACACTTGTATATGCTTTTATGATCCTAAAAAAATCCTAAAAATTCAAATATGATCCTAAAAAAATCTTGAGAATTCAAATATGATCTTGAAAAAATCCTAAAAATCCAAATATGATCTTGAAAAAATCCTAAACATTCAAACATGATCCTAAAAAAAGTTATTAAAAAACATAAAACGTCCTAAAATAATCACTAAAAATCATAAAATGTCCTAAAGAAATGAGTAACACAAAAACATCAAATATCCTCAAAAACCCTAAAAATCACAAAACCCATCAAAAAAATTGTAATAAACCTTGTACATAATTGCCCCTTTTGCATAAACACTTGGACTTTCATAGATTGAAACTCAAAGCACTACACTTCAATCACAATCACACTATCTAAGCAATGTGAACCAACACTCAATCCAACATGTCACTATGACCCTATCAACTAAATCTGCCAACAGAACTATCACATGATTAACCTGTCAAACACTATCTAAAGACTTAAAACACTAAAAAGAAAGTAATAATGGACAAGAATAGCTATTGGCTCATGCTGTTTAGTTAGTGATTTATTTTTTCTTTGGTTTTCTTTGATCATGTTCCTATGCCACTCAATGATATAGATTGATCTATGAGAGTGGTCAGGATGGTTCATGGTCATCTATTATTTTCTATCTATTACAATGTACCTTTGAGAGTTTGGGGCATGTATATATGCCTCAGGAAGGACATGGTCATTTTTATTCTACATCATGCTTGTTTATGCAAAAGGTTTTCATTTGCGTTGTGGCCCTTTATGCCATGATGCATTGCATTCTACTTGCCATAACAAAATAAAGCTCCATTTGACATATAGTGCACTTTCTAAAAGAAAAAGTCTTCACCTCATTCTCATTGGTCCTCATCTCATCTCCTTGGTCTTCTATCATTCATCTTTACATCCACCACCATGATTATGTATTCCAATACACCAAATCATCTTCATCTTGCATTCTTGCATTCCTCCATCATCATACACTACCTATCAACCTTCTATGGCTTTCCACCAAGTCTAACCTTGATTTGATCTAATTTAGCAACATTTGACCATGTTTGGATGATTTCACCAATGTTCTAACCTCTTTCCATCATTTTTGGCATGTACACAATGTTTTAGGTCATTCTAAGTCCAATCAAGTTGATTCTGGCCCCCAAAGCCTTTTGGGGCATAGTCTATTCTTTCAGAGTGCACTCAGCACTATCATAGCACACTTGGGCTTACCAAGTGTGCACTAGGCATAATTGGGTGCATTTTGGGTGCACTTGGCTTACTAAGATGCTTAGAACTTATCTCAAAACACTTATGTTGCACTCTGGAGGCCATAACTTGTGCATTTCAACTTTGATTTGCAATCCATCAATTGCATTAGATTTCTATCTTCATTGTCAATAAATTGAGCTATCATTTTCATTATTTGGTCACTATCTTGAGTAGTAACCCCTAAAACTACTCTTGAACACCTGATCAACCCTTATTCTACACTCTAGATCTCATATCTTTACATTTTAGCTCTAATTTGTAATCCATCAATTGTTAAAGCTTTGTCTTCTCATTCTTGAGAAATTGACTTATCATATGCTTATCTCAATCAATTTTTTGAGGGGGCACCCATATATACCACCATTACTAGGGCATATTGTGTCTTTCTCACTAGTGTTCATTGACACAACACTCTAAATCACATTATATCAAAGCAGGGCAAAATGTAGATTGTAAAAAATGGTTACCATCTACAGCTTCATCAATTCTTCATACTAACTTGTCCCATTTCCTCATTTCACTAATTATGATCTTTGGGCCAATTTGATCATATCTCAATAGTGTCTATCATCATTTGCATCCTCTTTCACATCAATTACATATCATTTGAAAACCATTTCAAATCAATTTGGAATCATATCAAATCAACCTAGAATCAACCTAAATCTACCTAGAATCGGTCTTAATCAACCCATAATATGTCAAAAACCCCAAATCTATCATCATTTTCCAATACTAAGCATTGTTGTGGCTTTCAGTGCCTTGGAAACCTATCAATCTATCAAATATTATCAATCTAATCTTAGCATTGTAATTGCCCTCAGTGCTAGGTCAAACTATCATTCATGTCATCTAATATTTGACATTGTTGAGTCTCTCAATGTTTTGATTAAGTAAAAATAGGTTTTAAAGGATCTAAAACCTTTACAATAGCAAAGTTCTAGAGAGAAGCATGAGAAAATAACAACAAAGAGAAGAAACCAAAAACAACATGAAATAGACCTTAGAAAACAAAAAAGAGGTAACAGAAGATAGTGCTAAAAAAGATAGAAAAAGTCTAGAAAAGGTACAACAACTGACTAGCTAAGGAGTATTAATCAAATTCACAGCTTGGTTCACCAAAGGTTTTAACAGTAGCTTTCACCTCATCTTTCTTACTAGTTTCCTCAATCTTCTTCAAATGGGCCTGAGTACACATCCTAGGTCCTTAACAATCAGCCCCCATGGGAGAATCTTGGCCTTTATCTAGCTCATTCTTCTTCAGGAAATTAGTGACATTATCCACCATTTTCTTAAGTTTTTTATCCATGTTGCCCAACCTAGTTTCGAGTTTTGACACCTTCCCCCATATACTACTAATGTCCTTGTCCATAACCCTCTTCTTAACTTCCATCACAAGAATCTTGTGCATTAGATTTTTCACTTCTTCAGCATTTCTTATGACCTCTGAAAGCTTATTAATATGCTATCCTAAGGTTCTTTCCCCTCTAGCCATTTTGGTCAATTGATCCATTTCCTTGTTCAACAACAACATTTTATGCTTTAGGATGCCAATGTCCTTATGAATAGAGCCAGGGTTACCAAATAAGCCTTTAGAAGACCCTAGCCCACAACTGACATAATCACCCCCATCAAATTTAGACCCTTTCTCACCATCACCATCATAGTCAGAATCCTCCTTCATCTTATTAACATTTTTATTATCTTGTCACTGCATAGATTTTCTTCTCCTCTCTAAGCATTGAGCCAAAGGCTCATCATTAGAATGAGGAGAAGCCCTCTCATCATGACAACCATTTCCCTTTCCTTTACTACCTCCCATATTTTTGATGTGCTCTCTGACAAATTCTTCAACATAATCACTTTCCCTCTCCTAGTCATAATCCTCCTTCTTAGCATTCTTTTTCTTTTCTTATTGCTACCACCTGAACCTTTTTTTGGGCTAGCCAGACCTCCTTTGGCCTCATCATGTGTATCAAAGTCATAGCCCTTTTCTTGAATCCTCCCTTTAGTGTCTTGATCACCTCCTTTGAAATTTCTAGGTTTTAGGATTTTTTTGGATTTGAGCACATTCATAATCAAAACCATAAGATCTTCATGGTAGATATGTTCTCTATTTGGGTCATGCTAGATGGCTTGGGAAGAGATGGAAAGAAATTTGCAATAGATAGGAAGGAAAAATCACCCTAATATTATGTTAAAAATCATTTGCCAACACAAAGTGGTAACCATACAATTTTTTATATCTACCATCCAAAGTCAAATATTCCATAATAACAAAGAACACAAACCGCCATGGACAAGACATAGAAGCTGGGTTAAAATAAGAATTACCTATCTTAACTAGATGATTTCTTTCCTGTTCAATCTTGACAAAGTCATCAATTGCCTTATCTAGGGTCTTCCTTTCCCTATAGAAATTCATCCCATCCAAATCCAAACTAGTAGCCTCCATGATGGTCTCCTCCATGACTCCATCGTCTAATTCCTGACCAATACCAAGCTATCCTTCCAAGATTTAATGAACTAGTTCATGATTGCATGGTTATTTCCTTTGAATCTCTCCATGTAACCAATAAAATTGCCACACATGAGGATGTCCCAAACCTTTGGTTTATTCTTCCATTCTGCATACCTAGGCAGTTCAACCCATTTCCTCTTTTCCCCCATTATCTCTACTATAGATGCATTGGTTTGCTCGCACTAAAATACCCCAAACACTTTGCAATCACCACTATCTAAGCATGAATAGAAATAAGCAACCCATAATCTGTGTGAGCTAGCTAGATTTCCAAAAAAATTTCCCACCTCACTTCAAAGAAGTAAAAATCATAATTCATTCACAACATCATTAACAAGGGATTTTTGCTAGGATTTCCATTTTTCATGCTTAACATGCTCACGACCATTAGAAGGTAAAGTGTGATATGAATCTCGTATGATATTTTGTTCATTACAACATGCCACATTCAAAGCCAAATCGGCTAAACCATTGGCTTCCCTATAATTATGGGATATAATGCAATTTTGGAAACAATTAATAATATAACCTGCCTTAGAAATAATATTGCTAATAGTCCATGAACGTGGGTTAATTTTATTTAAGTAGTTTATGATATTAAGGGAATCACCTTCAATTCAAATGTTCTTCAAATTCAAATCTTTGGCATAAATAAGACCATAAAGTGCAGTAGAGGCTTTAGTAATGTGATTGGTTTGACACCCCAAAGGTATAACCATACCACCAACAAAATCACCATTAGAATTTTTAATCACCACTCCACCACCAACGATATCATAGTATACTAGAGGGTATCAATCTATGATTATTGAGTTTGTGATTTTCTCATAGTATGTTAGATATTAGCCCATTTTCTAGTCCTACAATTATTGGGACATGTTGTGGCTTTACTCAGTAATAACCTCTTAAAGTTAGCCATATATACCACCATTACTGGGATATGTGGATTTCTCACTTGTGTTCTTTGACACAATGCTCTAAATCACATTGTATCAAAGAGGGGCAAAATGTAGATGCTCAAAACTAGTTCATGTCTATGATTTCATCACTTCTTCATACTAACTTGTCCCATTTCCTCATTTCACTAATTTTGATCTTTTGGCCAATTTGATCATATCTCAACAATGTCTATCATCATTCGTATCCTCTTTCACATCAATTGCATATAAATTTGAAACCATTTCAAATCAATTCAGAATCATATCAAATCAACCCAGAATCACCCCAAATCTACCTAAAATCACCCAAAATCAGTCTTAATCAACCTAGAATGTGTCAAAAATCCCAAATCTATCATCATTTGTCCAATCCTATGCATTTTTGTGGATTTTAGTGCCTTGGAAACCTATTAATCTATCAAATCTTATCAATTTGAACTTAGTACTGTCATGCTCTCAGTACTAGGTCAAACTATTGTTCATGTTGTTGGTGTTTGAAAATGCTACCAGTTTCAAATTACCTCAATGAGAAATTAGTACATCTAGGGGTAGCTAACTACCATCTTCAATATATCATTTCAGACACTAGGCCAACTATAAGGCTAGACCCTTCTTCACTTTAGGCTCTGTAAGACCTAGGCGGGTGGACCTTAGATTCAATTAATATGGTACCAATGCAAAAACATATTCCTGAATCTATAATTATCAAATTTAACCCTTATATCTCCTAATAACTCATGCAATAACATAGATCTACAGTAGCTAAATGTAAATCTATGAAATTCATAAGCTAGGTGAGGGTTAGACTTTTCAGCTCTTCAGCATGAAAGGGGGAAAAGCATTTGATTAATAATGTTCAATTTAGCAAAACCCTTAATATGCAGTAGTAAGAACTAATTGATCCTATAATTGATTAGTGCCATATTCATTGGGTAATTCCATGAATCAATCACATACACATGGATACCTGAGACATATTAGTATCTTCAGATATTTGATCTATCCATTCACAATGTAAATAGACATCTGTGTTCAATCTAAATCTCATTCTTACTTGATATCCTCCTCAATGAATTCCCTGAAGCATTTACATAACCCCTTGATTTTTAAGAAACAATGAAACAACATACAACCTTAATGGACTACAACTATGACCTAAGCTCTTTGTTCCAAGATCATAAAACATTGAATGTTACTTATAACAGAGACAAGAATTAAGATGAAACTTAACACCTACTATTCTTTGTATTTATTTCCTTGAATTAATAAATTTATATGCATAAAATTAAAACATAAAAACACCTAATAGATCTGAACTATCTATATTTATCTTCCAATTTTTGTTCATACAAGAGAAATTTGTTGAAGGAAATTGTGGTGAAAGAGTATTGGGGATACATCATAACTGAAACCAAAACATGGTACCATAGTAGTGAGTAGTTTCTCTCCAAAAAATTGGAAGCAACCCTTACAAAGAGGAAGAAAAAGAGTTATATAACAGGAAAGAAATCTTAGATTTGATCAAAACTTGACAAGTGTCTCCTCAGAATTCTTTCCCAAGAAACTAAAAAAACCTCTCTCTACCCTCTCTCTTGTAACTAATAAATCAAATAATCATCATTTGGCCTCCAAAAAGCATATAATATCTAATATATTTGGTTAAAAAGATAACTGATTTTGATGCCCAATTTGAAACTGAAAGCCAAAGCAAAAATCAGTTAAATGACCTCAAAAGGAAAAATAAACTTTTCAAAATCATTTTTCTTCATATCTAGGATTCAACAAGCTCTCAAACTTGTCATCTAACCAATTCTAATGATCAATGACAATTTTTTCCCATTCCACTGAGAATGCCCGAAAAAACATAAATCTACTTAAAACACAAACAAGTGAGCACCTGTGCAAAAATTGACTTCATATTAGGAAAGCTTGAATCATTCTAGTTCGAATAGTATATTAGAGTGCCCATTTTGATGAATAAATGCCCTTGTTATTCCCCTCTAAAGTTTAGGCTCCCAACCATGGCTTTCACATTAAAATACCAAAATTTGAAAAATTAAAAATATTTCTATAGTATAAACTATAGAAATTCAGTTCTTGAAACAAAAACTTCAAATTTTGAACTGAATGCTCTTAAATGCTTCAAAGTTGGGAAAAAGTCACTATTTAGAAAAGGTAATATCCCCTTGTCCAATCATGTGGTTCCACTTATCATATCTATATTAGTTTTGATTTGTACAACAATGCCACATGTCACATTTGTATTGGGTCTAATCTCAAGTGGGACCAACATTTTCTCATCGACTATCTCTAGATTTCTAAATTTTCTAGCAAGTCGCCATGTTGCTTGCCAAAAAATCTCCCATTTTTTGGTGGTGACATGGCAACCACCAGATTCTGGCAACTTTTTTTCGATGACTTCATCCACATCATCACCACCTCTGTGCTCGCTCATTGCCACATCATTTCCACCTAGGCAGTCGCTATGTCACTATAGTTATCACATGAGCAACTTCACTTGGTGACATAGCGACAACCACAAGATCATCCACATGTCACAATCTGATCACCCAATCATTAAGCTCACCATGTCATTGTTGATGTCAGTATGTTCATTCAAAATTTGATTCAACATTGCCTCCAACTAGTGGGGTCCACCACAGGTAAGTCTACATGTTGCGTGCCTTACAAAAGGTTGTTTTCTTAAAGACAACATAACAATTGTGTGCAATGCTATTTAAAAACTAGAACTTTCTTCACCACAAGGCATGTGGAATTACGGTTTTGCCTGTTTTCCTCTCAGCTTCACTGGTGACACCACCTCAACCTCACTACTATGATTTTCATCTCAACGCACCAATGATCTCAATATACAAATATTTTATTTTCATGAAAGTTGGCCGATGATGCAATTTTGGTGTCCTGTCAATTAACTTTTGGTTTTTTCCATTTGAGTAATTCATCGTGTATCTCGTATTTTCTACATAGATGATGGGAAGCAGATACAAAAATCATTTTTTTAAACATAAAATGTGTCTCTATCAAATTCAAGTGTATTGCAAGAGAACCCATTACATTCCTAGAACAAAACAAGCCTCTATTAAGATTGATGCAACTTCAAAACATTTTTTAGTTCCTATTGTTGCATCAACCTTTTTCTCTACATTGTTTGAAGAGCAAATGGAAACTACTGCATCTAATCAAAGTTGGGGATGACACTGGCAAGTCTAATTTTTAGTCTTCCTCTATTCCTTTTTTTAAAAATGTGTCTCAAATAATTCATTTTAACCCTCTACCTTGGCATCTTCCATTTCTTATACCTCATTAAAGCTTTTCCCTTTTTTGGTTGTTATCTTCTTCAATTGATCTTGAGCTCGAATTCATGTAATCTATTACTATCGTAGCTTTTGGGGAATCCATGCAAAAGGGCTAACTTGAAGGGTATATAGAGAGGGAAAAGTAGGAGTGCTATCAATAAAGACATGTAAATTACTTCTCTTCTATGATTTTCATGGGGGATGAATTCATAAAGTATTGAATATATGGCAGTGATAATAGCAATCACACAGAATACCAATGTTCTTCTCTTATCTCCCTCTTCTTCCTTGGCCATCTTCAACTGAGAAAAATGAAGTAGAATTGTTGCAATTAGGGAAACTATTATAGGAAGTAGAGAGCTCAGTAGTAGGTAAGATGAGGGATGTACTGGATATATCACTAAGGAAAGACGTGTATATAACAACACTTAGCCCTAAATAGCTTCTGCTCAAACTAGAAGCAATTCCTCTACTACAAGGAAAGTTGCCTACAATGCATTATAGAATTGGCTCATTTTCATCTTCCACATAGTATATCTTTGTTAGCACACTATTCTTAAAATATGGGTTCCCATTAAAAAATAATTCCAACTTGAAATCCTTCTCGTCCTTGGCACTATCTAGGCGATAACATTGTATGTCTTTCAAAAACTTCAAGGCACCTTCATCATGTTCTATTATCTGCATTGCCACAACATCATTGTTCTTCATGACAGTTAGCCAAAATTTAAGGGCTCCCTTTTCATATCCTATCCCCCTTTTGAAAACCTTTGAGAATCATTATTCCATACATATTTACATTAATATGATGAAATCAGTCGAGCCCGAGGTAGGTCTAATGAAAAAAGAATTCATTTCCAAACAATTGATATGCAAAAGTGATCCATTCACCCTCTCGTACAGATTAGAAATAAGTTTGATCATCGAACCATCAATTAAAAATCATTTTACCACTAATCTACAAATTGTCAATTTAATGCAAGACGTTCCTTTGACTGGCTTTAAAGCTGACCCAAACACCTGACTAGGCTTTGAAATGTGACCCACTGATTCTTTGTTATGTACACTTGTACCATGTTGAATCTCATCTCATGATGAATTTGAGGTCAAAAGATATTGACCATCAAAGTTCACCTCTTAGAACTGCATGCAAGAAAACATGTCAGAAAACACTAAATTACATTTGAGTTTGGCTTTGAAAACTAGGTAAATGGACACTTGGGAGCACAAAAACAAGGGTGTTGATTCAATTTCATGAGGAGAGTATGAATCTAGGATTTGGGATCATGATGAATAACAGGATGCATTTGGAGAGTGATCAAAGTGAGGTACTCAGAATTTGCAAATTGAAAACATTGGTAGAAAAACAATTTTTGCAAATGGAATGGACTTGGGAAAGTGTGCAAACAAATTCGTCAAGACTTGAAAATTGGCACACTTGAAGTATTTTTAGAGTATAAAATAGTGGTACAATCTATTTGATTTTACCTATCACAAATTTTGAGATATAACATCACAAACAGGGTTTCCAACAAATCTGCACTTCTTGACACTAGTAAAACATTAGAAATTGCATTTGGAATCACGTTTGAAAATTGATCAAATGGATTTGTCATAAGCTCAAAATTGAAACATAATATATCTCTGACCTCTAAAATATAATTCAATAGGAATTTCATCATTTTGGTCAACTGGGTCAAAGTTATGGCAAGTCAAATAGGGCTTCCCAAAATTCAGAACTAATTGTATCTGCATGACAACAATAAATGACCAACTTTGAGGGATTCAAAACCTAGTCAAATGGACTTGAAACGAGTCAAAATCTGAAACATAGGCTCTTTTATATGGACACTAAACATTTCCAAAGTACTTATTCATGAAACATTTTTGGGTTAAAGTTATTCAAATGCAAACATGGCCTCTTGTCACTATTTGACACAGGGAAAAATGTAAAATTGACAATTTGCTCAAAACAGGACTTCACGAAATGACTCAAAATGACAATTTAATTTCATGAAACATATAGGCATATTGAATGTAGGGTGTTAGAAGCATTAAACACTAGTCGGGTACACATGCATTTAAAAGCATTTATAGGGCTTAATCTCTTCAAAGGTACTCAAAATCAGGGATACACTTTTGAACGCCAACACATGTCAATTGATTTTTGACATTGTTTAGTCTCTCAATGTTGGATCATGGCATTACCAACCATTTAATAACATTGGCAGTGTTCATCGATGCTATTATGATCAACCTTATCAACCAATTTTGATCTTGTAGCATTTTACAATTTCAGTTAAATGTTATGTCTCCTTAATTCATGTCATATGTCCTTGGCATGTTATCAATTTCAATCAGTAAATCAATTTGACCATGGCTTTTGTCTACCTATCATCATCTTAGTCAATCTGCATTATCATCGCATATTCGTCAAAGGATACTGTCATACTTTTTTAATCAAGTTGGCCAATCATCTACTAATTTTCTCTATAGGATTAAATAACCCATAATTTAATCCTATGTCATTTTATTAATTATTCTTCCTAACTAACATCCTCAATTTATTTATTTTATTAATATATTGATTCATCATTCACAAACCAAAGAAATTTCCAATTTCCTATGTCATATTTTCCACCATTAATTTTTTTTTTTTAGTAATTTATATTTGTGTGGATATGTGGCTTTTTAATTTGAATATTCCACATAATATTGACATCATCATGACACATCATGGATTCTCCATTTACACTTGGCTAAGATATGGCATAATCCATATATTCTTATTCTCTTACACATGTCTATCTTTGGCTTCCATCATCATAGATTTTTGGCTTTAAGTGGGTTTGAGGTGTCACATGATGCATCATAGATCCTCTTCCATTTTTAGCCATGCTTGACTTCAAGCATCATCGAATCCTACATTTGTTTGTGTCATACATGTCATGGATTCTCAAAGGAATCTCTTGCCAAGTCACATATCCAAGGTGACAAGTCCAATGCTCTCATCTTTCGTAATGATTATAAATTGAGCATCCTTCCTCTCATTTCCAATTCTAATCCTTGAGTCCCTTAGGTCCTAATCCTTAAATATTTTCAATTCTTTAGTTTTTTTCTCTCTCAAGCTAAAATCACATCTTCTAGTATTCTCATAGCATTATCATAGGCTTTTTCTTCCAAATTGTGTGCACTATAGGCAATTGGAGCTACATCACATGTAGAAGAAAGGACATGGGAGCTACAAGTGAAAGAGGGAGTTTTACATTTTTGTTCTTCCTTTTGTTTATTTGGATTTCATGGTAGACTAGAGGGTATCAATTTATGCTTAGTGAGTTTATGATTTGCTCATGATATGTTAGATATTAGCCCATTTTTTGGTCCTACAATTACAATTATAAACAAACCATCATCAATTTTTTCTTAAATAAAAATTTCCATCTATTGTACCTTTGATATATCCAAGCTTAGACAAATACCTATCCAACCTTACATATGAGGTTGTAGGTGCTTTCTTTAGACCATTCAATGCTTTCTTTAGTCTCCATACAAAATCTTTATCTTCTGTCATAGGGAATCCATCAGGTTGCTCAATGTATACTTCTTCTTCAAGTTCTTCATTTAGAAAAGTTGAATTGACATCCATCTAGTAAACCTTGAAATTCTTGCTTGTTGCATAAGCCAAGAACATCCTTACTACTTCCATTCTTGTCAAAGGTGCATATGTTTCTTCATAGTCTATGCCTTCTTGTTGTGAGTAACCTTTGCAAACAAGTTTGGCCTTGTTTCTCACAACTTCTCCTTGTTCATTCATCTTATTTTTGAATATCCACTTGATTCCTATAAAATTTTTGTCTTTAGGTCTAGGAACTAATTCCCATGTCTCATTCTTCACAATCTAGTCTAGTCCTTTTATTGCTCACATCTAGTGATCATCCTTACATCACTGATCTATATTTTTAGGTTCCACTTGAGAAATAAGACATAATTCTTCATTCACTTTGTTCATTTTCATCACACATTTATCCCTGCTCCATTCTTTGTCATGTTTTTGCTAGAAGTATGAGTTGACATCTCAACTCTTATCTCTTCTCTAGGTTCAAATATTTGATCTTCTCTATGATAAATAGATACATCATTTTGCAAGTCATTGTTAGTCTTAAAAAGAACTTCAACATTTTGTCTAACAATTCTAGAATTATCTTCTTCTTCATCAAAATTATAATCGATCATCTTCTCTTTAGTACCAAAATTTCATCAATCCTTACATTTGTGAACTCAACTATTGTCTTAGTTCTATAGTTGAGACATCTATATGCTTTACTTTTTAATGAGTAACCAAGAAACATACCTTCATTACTTCTAGGATCAAACTTACCAATATCATAATCTCTCTTTATGTAACACTTACTTCCAAATATTTTGAAATACTTGACTGATGGTGAATGACCAAACCATAACTCATAGGGTGTCTTACTCATACATTTCCTGATTTGTACTCTATTTAGAGTATATACTGCAGTGTTAACTCCTTCTCTCCAAAATATCTTTGAGACGTCATTCTCAAATAACATCTATTTTGTTGAATCTTCTACTAACTTGTTCCTTCTTTTAGCAATCCCATTTTTTTTAGGTGTTCTAGGTGAAGATAATTGTCTTTTGATTTCATTCTCTTCATAGAACATGTTGAACTCTCTAGAGATGACATCTCCTCCTCTATCTAATCTCAAACACTTAATCTTGACAACATATTATTTTCAACTCTATTCTTGAACATCTTGAATTTCTCAAAAGCTTCATACTTCTCTTTAAGAAATGCTACCCATATCATCCTAGTGAAATTATAAACAAATATCATAAAGTACCTTTCACCATAGAATCCTCTGGTTCTTGCAGGGTCACTCAGATCTCTGTGAACAATCTCTAATTTCTTTGTAGTAGATAAATTCTTGCTAGGAAAAGACACTTTCCTCTACTTATCCAAAATACATTCCTTGCAGATAACATTAGTAGGCTTAATAATCTTAGGCAAATCTCTCACTAAAAATGTAGTGCTAAATTTTACAATATTATTAAATTTTATATGACAAAACCTTCTATGCTACAATCATTATCAATCTTTGCAACCAACCATGTTATTTCAATAGGATTCAACTAAAATACATTACCTCTGGATTTGGTTCTGGTACCAATTGGCTTACCATCTTTGTCTTTGATAATGCAAGTCTTCTCTATGAATTGCAATAGATATCCTTTATCTACCAACTATCCAACACTTAACAAATTATCTTTCAAACCATTAATACAATAAATATCATCAATGTTAGTTTTACCATCAAGAGTAATAGATCCAATCCCTGTAATATGACAGGTTGCATTTTACCAATTCTAATAATACTTCCATCATGATTTTTGAACTTGACAAATTTGTTCATATCACTAGTCATGTGATGTGAACATCCACTATCAATTATCCAATCTATTTTTTTTCTCAACTTGGTTAACTAGAGATCTCTCTTCTCTAATTTATCTATCAATATTATCTTCCTTAATAGCCACAAATCCTAATTGATCATCACTTTCGCTTTGATCTTTTTCATCAAATTCTTCATCCTCATTAGTATATAAACAATTTCTATCTTTATCTCTTCTAAGCTTATATTTTCCTCAAAAAAAAATTTCTCTTTCAAGACATTTAGATGCATAATGACCATATTCATCACAAGACTAACACTTAAAGATTTTCTTTCCATCTTTGTCTCTTCTTACCAAAAGGGCTATTCCTTCTTCAATCTTCTTATCTTCTTTATATCTTCTACTCCTAGAAAAATCTCCTCTTGCTCTTGTACTTCTTAACAGATTAGGTCAAATGTTCATAGCACTGAAATTTTTCTCAACTCTAGCTAATTCTCTAGACTATATCATTTTTGCTTCTACCTATTCTAATATTCCAAGCAATACTTCCTTTGTGAAATCTTTAGTGCATGACATTACTAGCTAAATCATTTGAGTTGTTTTCTTAAGTGGTGGTAATAAAATTTTCAAGGTCTTCCATATAACCTCATCATCTTATTTAGTTCCACCAAGAGATTGAATAACTATAATAATTTTTGATCTTCTACTAGCAAAACTTCTTATGGATTCATCTTCCATCATCTTAGCATCTTGGAATGTGTGAATGCAATTTTGTAATTTCATTATTTTTGCATGATCTTCACCTTCAAAAGTAACTTCTAATGCTTTCCAAAGTTCATGAGAAGTTTGACATGTTTTTACTTGATTGTACTCATTTTCTAGAAGAGCTGATAGTAGGGCTTCTTGGGCTCTCATTTTACAAATGAATAGATCTCTTTCTCCCTCACTACATTCCTCTAGCTTTGATTCTTCAATAATTGCCTTCTTAGCTTTCGTCAAAAGCCAATATCCTAGATTGATGCAATGCAGATGAATTTTCATCTTTTCCTTGCAACTATCATAGTTGGCCCCATGAAATTTTGGAATATCCTTCCTGAACATATTCACCATTGATCTCCCAAAGTTGTTAAGCCTTATCTTCAAGGTCCTAATGCTCTGATACCAATTGTTAGAATATATAGTCCACTAATATAACTAGGGCGGGGGGGGGATTAATCAATTATCCAATTATTATCATAGTCATTATCTTTAACCAATCTTAACCATATGAGTAATGTTAACTAAAACCACAACAAGATACTCATACACAATCAACACCAGATATACTAACTAGGGAAACCCTTGATTAGAGGGAAAACCCCAGTAGGGATGGTACCCACAAGATGATGTACTAATATAAATATTCCTTGTTAGAGGATGACCATGTTAGGAGCCTATTATAATATTTAGTAAATATGAGTCCATGTTAGGAGACATTGAATCCTTGTTAGGAGTTGTGGAAGATTGTTGGATCCACTATCCAAATAGCTTCAAGGTTAAGATCAAAGAACCCACTACCCAAATGATCTTTGTATTATTCCTTGTAGAATAATAGAACTAAAAGTCACTTATTCTATCTTTTTCCTATCAACAAGACTTTTTCTCCTTCAGATCTTGTAACCACATCTCATACTACGCATCCAATGATCCCTTGGATTGCTTACACACATTCAATAAGTGTTTTGCTCCTTCTCTAACTACACATTGATACTTCACATTCCACTTGATCCTCTAATCCAAGTACTCTTTGCAAACAAGGAAAACAACTTTCATTTATACTATACCTTCTTAATTATTCCTTGAGTTAGCCTTGAGGCTTTCCCAATTAATTAAAATAAGATAGTTAATTAATTCACAATTACAATAGTATTGTTGGCTCACAGTTTATACGAAACTTCACATGCATAAAACCATGTCTTGTGCAAACACATGCATCATCAAATGACTATCCTCTATTATTGTATAACTATGCATCACCTCATTATATCTTGGCTAAAAGATATAATGCAAACATCAAAAACTGCCAAACAGATGCTCTATTTCTACACTGCTTCTAGTAAATCAAGTGTAACTTCCGTACAACATCAAATCAGACTCAGTCCTTTTAACCATGTCATTAGGAAAACCTCAAGAACATGTCCTCCATTATGCATCATCTAAATCATCCTCATCTTCTGTGCATATTAAGATTACTTACTATTATTCTTTTTGTTGTGATAGAATTACTACTATGTTGACATCAATGAAAAATATAGTCATGAATGCAACATATCAATACTCTACAATGCTTAGGATACTCCTCCAATATAGTATCATTAGCATTCATGCTAAAATTTTGATGTTGTTTGGTTTCCATTTCATGCAGTTAAAGTCAAAGGTTCTATTTTTCACTCTGGGAGACATATCTTTAGGCATTATATTTTCTAGATTCTATAATAGGCACATTCTATTCAGCCTTTTTTCTTTTTTGCATTCTTGTGGATATCTTGGTTGCTTAAGAACTGAAGATCTATTTTGTTGTTTTACATAATTTTTCATGGGTTGTACTATTTTGTGTATCAGCCTTATGTCTCTTTTGATCTTTGTTGACATCCTTTTGTAGTATTTTTGCAAATGCACTTAGATAAAGTGTCACTCTATTGCAATTTGGGTAGTGATAACTTTAAGAAACCCCTCCTGAAAAAATGTCTAAAATGCTGGCAAATCTAACATTTTGTGGGTAGGAAAAGTTTAATGTCGAAGGCAATTTTTTTGTTCCATATAGGGAAATAAAATATTATATGTTGGCAATCTTTTTCTTTCCCTAGCAAAAATCATTTTAAATGTGGTGAATTAATGTTTTTTCTTGCTGATATATAAATAAATCATGGCTATTTTTTCCCTTTCCAAAAATGAATTAATAATGTCAGAGGCAAATTACTTATTTTGTAGGAAAATGAATAATAATGGTCTTGGCTAATCTTTAGTGGTAAACTGAAAATTTGTTTAATCTGAAAGTAAATTAGTAGTCACTTCAAGTTTCAACTTGTGTACTATCTTAGGTCTATTATTAATAATGTCATTATGTTGTTATGTCAATGTCACTATTACCAAGTTGACTACCATCACTTTCAAGTTTTGTATACTCATATTGTTAATACTATAGTTTTATCGACCATTGATTAATTAGAGATCAATAACAAAAGATGAATTTCGGGGTCACTCACTTGAAATGACCTAGACTTGAATGAAATTCTCTGGAATGGAGACACGTGCCCATGGAAACCATAAAGGTATTAACTAGAATGTACTCAATGTTAAAAAATTTTGATTGTCCAACATTAATGCAAGTACATTTCAGCATTTTGCACACTTGAAAATTAATAGTTATACAAAAAAATAAGATATGAAAGATCTAGAACACCAAACAATTGAATGCAACTACCATTAAATAGCCTCTTGAGTCTTCAACTCCTCTTTCATTATCATTTCTCAAATTATTCAATTTGAATTTGGTTTGCAAAGTTTCTTGAATCTATTATCTTAGTCATGGATATGCCAATTCACCTGAAATAAACTATAATGGCTTTGCAAAATCCCTTTTTGGGCAGGATTCCTGACAATCTCCTTGCCATGGTTTGCAAGCTAGATGTCCAAAGCCCTTTTATCCACCATGCTATATTCATGGTCCTCAGCCATGAATTCTTAAAAAATGATAAGAGGCACATGTGTCCACTGATATTACCTCTCGCTTCTTCGCGTCTCTTCTCAACCTTAGAGGTGGTCAAATAGACATTCTGATGCTTTTGCATAATGTTTTTAAGGAGATTTTTTTAGAAGGTGATATCAAAATTCTTGTATTGGACAAGCAGGTACCAGAGCCAAGCATTGGCATCCCTTTTGTAGACATAGTAGATGAGTGCTGGGAGCAATGCATAGGAAGCATTATATAGAAGTATCCCTTCCTGCTTGGCATGAATGAATGGCAATTGACTTGCCATCAAAAGTGGGCACAACTCAGAAGGGATTTTCTATGGAAGTGGTTATTGTTGGATGACATCAACGAGACTGACTTCACATGGTTGGATGAGTTTAGCAACATCATCTTCTCCAACAGATGCTTCTAGCCTCCCTATTCCTTGGTTCCCTATTTCTTGAATCCTGAATCCTATTTCCTTAACCATTGTGGTGTTTCCCTAGGGCCAAAAAATGTTTTTAAGATATCTATTTTTTCTTTGGATTAGGCCTTGCCCTTTAATGTAAATTGTGCAATAGTAAAACTAGGCTGATTTAATCAACTATTTTGAATATCTATGCTTTGTACAATGTACATTCTAAAATTTTGTCAATGTAAACAATAGTTTTTGGCTTCTCAAATCATTGTTCCAACTTCTTGTTAGTCTATGACTTTATTTTTGGCATCTCAATTCTCGATTTTCAATGCACTATTGAAATGTTAGTCTGTGACTTTGTTTAAAATAATTAAGTGTTAATAGTTATAAAGTTAGAACTCTAAACAAAAAAAAAAGGGTTTCAAATATCCCTTTATGGTTTCATATAATATATTTGATTAACAATTTATAGTAAAAAATTATTCAATTGAAAATAATCGAATTAAAAGTTTTGTAATTTCTAAAACTATTTTTATTTAATCTGATTGGTTAAAAAACTTAAAATAAATGGAGTGATAAGAGTGGATTGCAAGGAAAACAAAAGATTATAACCTTAACAAAGTTAAATAAAATTTTGATAATTTATGTGTCAATTTTTTATACCAATCTTCTCACCTAACTTTTTTTATTATGAAATATTTTAAATGATGATTCATGAAGAATAGTTTATAAACAATTATCACAATTTCCAATGTATGTAAATAATTTATAGATAATTAAACTATATTGTATTTTAATTTTGAAACTAAATAATAAATATGAATAAAAATATAGCATTTGTAATTACATTTTTCAAATTTCAATTATTTTATTTACATTGAACTATTTTCATTATTATTTCATATCTTACTGCTTACACAAATTTATTTTATAAAATTCAATATGTTTTCATTGAATTTTTCATATCATATTTACAATAAAAAGTTTAAACTTTATGATAGAAAAGAAAATCCTTTATTTATATTATATCATAACTATTATTATTATTATATATATATATATATATATATAATGTAAATGATTAAATTAAAATCATGATTTGGCATGGTAAACTTTAAAATATAATAATAATAATTAATAACAATTTCTTTAACAATATTTATTTCAGTATTTTTCTCTAGTTTAATTAATATGTTATTTAAATTCTTTTCAATGATCGTAGCTCTATTTCGGACCAAATTTTAAATGATTGAAGTTAATTCTATTTCTAATTTTCTACCAAAAATTGGGACATGTGCACTCAAATATTCTACATGAAATCCTGACCGTTGACCAAAAGAAAGATTGACAGCCTGACATGAATTTCAAGCTGATTTGGGGAATATTTTCCCATATGCCTAGATTCATTCAAAATTGTGACACGTGTCTAGTCATTGCAAAGCTCAAATAAGTGTCAAGACTTGGTTAATATTATTTATAATTATGTTTATAAACAATTATCACAATTATCAATATATGTTAATAATTTATAGATAATTAAACTATATTACATTTTAATTTTAAAACTAAATAATAAATATGAATAAAAATATAGCATTTGTAATTATATTTTTAAATTTTAATTATTTTATTTGAATTAAACTATTGTCATTATAATTTATTATTAGTACTTGCCAGTAGGCTTAGGGCTAAGTACTATTGTGATACATTTTTTATTTTAGACTTTAACTAGTGATTAGATTTGTTTCATGTTTTAATTTCTTTTATCAAACTAATATATTATATAGCATAGATGCAAAAAATTTAACTTTAAAACTTTTATAAAATATTTTTCTAAGTTATAATTGGATGAATTCATTAATTTCGTTTAGAAAATTAGCTCTTATATTGGTCAAATTTGATACATTTCATTTAGCTCTTATATTGGCCAGATATAAGAGCTAAATATTTCATTTTCAATGTGATTCATTAACATTAATTTTATTTTATTCTTAATGTAAGTGCATTGGTTTATATTTTATATTTTAATAATGTATTTTTTATAAATTATAATATAATATTACTTATATTATATCATCATTTGAGATTTATTATTATTATTAAAATATTATTATTTTTATATTATAATTATTTATTATATAATAGAAAATATAAAATAATTATTTATAATATAATATAATATATTATAATTATAACCATATGATATATACATAATAGAACATATATATCAATGATTATATTTATGAATAAAATTTAAATTTAAATTAACATCATTGCAGAAAAATATAATGATATAACATTTATATTAATTAAAATATTTTATATATTATAATAAATTTATTAAATTTAAATTAGATTTATATAAAAACTAAAGGCAAGTACTAAGCCACTATGTGGCACTTGTTTCATATCTTGCACCAATTTTATTTTATAAAATTTAATATATCTTCATTGAATTTTTCATGTCATCTTTACAATAAAAAGTTTTTGATAGAAAAGAAAATCATTTCTATAATAGGAAAGAAAATTCTTTATTTATATTATATTATAACTATTATTATTATTATTATAAATCATATATATATATATATATATATATATATATATATATATATAATTAAACTAACTTAAAATCAAGACGTGTATTGGAAGATTTTACACAAAACCTTGACTATTGACTAAAAGAAAGATTGATGGCCTAAGATGAATTTCGAGATCCCTAAATTCATCTAGAATTGTGTCATGTGTATGGTCATTGCAAATCTTAATTAAGTGTCAGGACTTGGTTAATATTATTAATAATTATGTTTAGTCTTTGAACAAAAATATTACTTAATCCCAACTTGGCGATGTCACCACCCATGATTGTTAAGTTATGGCGATGGCCTAGGATGAATTTCAGATAAATTTTGGGTCTTCCATTGCTGTTGTCAAGAAACATCTAGAATCATAACACATGTCCATCCAAAATCATGACACCTGTCCATCTGAAATTGTAACATGTGTTAAGGACATGTGTCACAATTCTAGATGTTTCTTGACAGTAGCAATGGTGGACCCAAAATTTACCCAAAAAGCATATCAATAATTAAGTTCAATTTTTATTAATTTATTTATTTAAAATGAGCATTGAACAAATTTCAAAATTCAAATGTATATTAATGTAATAAATTTTTACTTTTTATTATTATAGTTATGTACAGAACTACATTATTAAGTCTTTATGTTGTTTACATGTACACTATACATACTATTAGTAAAGTACCTAAAACTATTAATTACTTAATACTTTCATTTTAACTTTTAACTATTAACCTTCTATGTTTTTACTTTGAAAGTGAAACTTGGAAGTTCTGCAAGAAGAGAGTTTGATACAATAGGATTTTCAAATTTCAACTTTTCAAAGACTAAAACAATTCCATTTTGTATTCTGAAGACTAGATTCTAAAAATGTGAAACTTGAGTATCAAAGGACAACACCAATTATCAAATCTCAATTCCACATATTTAAATTTTTTTTAAAAAAATTATTGCAATTTGCAGCAATAGAAATCTTGATTTTAATTGTCTTAGGTTTACACACTTTACAATTTTTTTAAATAGGGCTTGAAGAAGAATTTTGTGTAATAACCAGTAGTAGGCATGGGCAAAACAAAGTAAAAAACCTCCCCTATGAGTGCAAGCATAAAGGAAAAGAAAAAGAAAGATATTAAAGAACTCAGGCAAGTGCTACAAACCCTAGGTTTCACTAATGAATGTCATGATATTTTTTATCTTGTTATCCATAGAGATTTTGAAATCATGGGAATTAGACATTCATTGTTTAATAAGTGGAAAGATCCACAGAAGGGGAGAAATTATTACAAATATAACAACAATATTCGTGCAAATAAAAATAAACTAGTTGCTTTGGTTACTAGATTAGCAAACCTCGTTGTACCCAAAGTATTCCCTTGCCCTGAAATTGTAATGCTATGCACTCATAATTATGATGAAAATAGAAAGGCAATTGTAAACCAAAACACTCAAGAGAAAATTTTATCCATAACTGAGAGTGAATTTTTCACTTTGTTAGACCTAGGGCTAAGGTTTAAACCAAAAATCTTTAATGAGTGCATTGACTTGGATAAACTAGCATAGGCTTATGATAAACTGGAAAGAGTTTTTCAAGATTCATATATTAAGGGTTTAATAAACTCAGGGTCCTCTACTAGTGTTACACTGGACATAGACCATAAGCCTCCTTATCAGTATGATATTTTTGTGCCATGGGTTCAAAATACCATTTCTTTGTTATCATTTTCTCTGGGATTGGATAGTAACAAGGAAGTGGGGGCCAGTGTTCTTGAAATGATTTATAATATCCATTATCGAGGTCAGTCAATTGAGAAGGTAGATGTAAGATATAATTTTTTTTAGTACATTGTTGAATCTAAGCAACAATAATTACTAATGATTAAACAAAGTACAACTACAAGAAAGACGAAGACATTTAGCTTCACAAGTTACTTGTGCTACCTTTTTAGCAAAGCATTGCCCAATATTTGAGACAAAGAACAACAAGCTTGATATTGAGGTCTATAAGTTTGATGAGAAAATGTAGAAGAAATCAAAGACTCCAAGCCTAGTATATGAGTGGACACATAAGATAAGGATGACTGCTAACAATAAAAACTACAACCATTTTGTAAACTTCTTTTTGGCACCTATTTACCAAAAAATCACAAGCACTTCAATGCCTAGATTACCTATGTCTTTTAAAGATTGCATTCAACTAGGAAGTCTGATTCAATTGGTTTACTAGTTCTTCACAGAAGAAGTTGAACCTTGCAAACTTCCAATGCATGTTATATAAAGGGTTTTTGTACTGGAATATGTATGGAAGATGCAGAGCGTAGATGAACTTTTCACTGGACAACAAAAGGAAACAATATTTCCTTCCTTGCCTTTCACAATTGGAGGCCTCACATTTGAGAGAAATGCTTTCAAAGTGGCAGATGAATCGGTAACTTTCTTTGGCTTTGATTTTATTAGTCACTGGAATTATGATCCACTAAACATAATAAAAACAAGACTTATTACCAATGGAAACTCTGTGAGAAAATATCAACATTAGGAGATGCCATTGATGAAAAAGTTAAAAAACAAGGATTCATGGGATAAGGTTAAGAAATAGATTGAGAAACATGCAACAGAGAATAATATTTCAATGCAAGAATTGTCATCCCAAATTATGACATTACACATATCGAAGTCACACAAATCAGAGGCTCTGACATATTTAAATTTCTACAAGAAAGCATCTCAACTTGCTAAGAGGTTTATGCTGAAAGAAATTAAAGAGGCATGCACAGTTGAATTGTGGTGTCAAACCAAGATGACTAATTTTTGGAAAATGAGGCAAAATTTGGGTGAACTAATGACATCAACAAGCTTTGAGGAAATTGAGGAGGATTTACTTTTCAATGATTATTGGAATAAAGAGCATCCAACTGTACTATATGATTTTGGCAGTTCTAGTGACAATGATATTGAAAGACAAAAGGACCTTGAGTCTGATGCCAACATTCAAGGTATTCAAAATTCTAGGTCAATTGAGGGTTGACATATTTTTAATCTTCAAATGAGTGATTCTACTAAAAAAACATATGGTAAAGGGGCAACTATGATAGAAAAAATGGGTTATGCAGGTATAGGGCCCATTGGTGCAAGTGGTGACAGGATTTGGAATCTAGTTCCATTGCCAGACCCACCCAAAAGAGGAAGTAAACCAATCATTAGACTCTCTGACAAGATTGAAGATAATTCATCTAGAAAGGGAAAAAAATATTATACTTTTTCTTTTAAATGTCATCCCAACACATTATTTGTTAAATATTCAAATCCAGTTTTAGTTTATCCCACTGGCACTGGCACTAGCACTAGCATAGAAGAGCCTTGTGCAAAAAAGACAAAAGTTATGACAATTACACCACAAAAAATGTTAGCAGTTACTTAACCAATGTATGCACTAATAGCTTCTATACAAAATCTTAAAAATAGTCCTAAAACACCAAGATTTGGAATGGGCCATCTTCAGTATGTTGGCAATCCTCAAAATATAATTGTAGTTGGAGTAAGTTTAACTAGAGTTGGAAGAGCATACACCAATGCAACTAATAATTCACCTTTCAAACACTTAATTGTGTTAGCAAACCCAAATTTTAGTATGAGTTTGCATCAAAGTTTGAACAAACAAGTGAAAGAAATAGGCAAATTATGAAGATTTTGAAAAGTGATGTAGTTGCTAAATGTTAGGGATCTACTAATAGAACATTTCTAACATATGATTCAAATAATGAAATGATGAACTCCATAGTTGTTATGCCCCTGGGCAGAGATAATAATCCATGAGAAAATATAATAACTCATAACGATGTACAAGTTACTAGTCTTCAAATGGATTTGTTAAAAGTAAAAAATATTGACAAAATCAATATATCAAAAAAGAGCAACAAAATGGTCTACTATGCACTTATGAAAGTAGAGATGGAAAAAAAAAGGTTTACAAAGAAAAAAGAAAAGTTCAAGGCAAACCTTCATAATGTGAAGGCCAAGGAGAAAGCAACAGACAATAGATTGAAAGAATTGCAAAACAGGATAAAGAACTCTTCTCCTACAAAGGCAATTATCTAGCAAGAAAAGATGAATGGACAAGTAAAAATTTTGACTAAAGAATTAGATGAGTGCCAAAAAATAATTCAGCATGAAAAAGCCTCTACTGCATAGTTGTTCAAGTCTGTAGAGAGTAGTGCACTGGTCAATAATATTTTGAAAATTGACTTGGACTCTGCTATCAATGAAAATAATAATTTTAAGATTGAATTGGAAAATGAAAAGAAAAAAGAGGAGTCTAAGGCAAGGATAATTTATAATTTGTAGAAAGATCTAGGGAATGAGAGGAAAAAAGAAGCGTCTAGTGCAAACACAATCCACAATTTGAACAAGCAATTGGAGAATATGAAAAAAAAAAGGAGTCAACTACAAAAACAATCATTGATTTGAAGAAGGAATTGGAGAATCCAAAGAAAACAGAGTTTAGTGCTACTACTACTGCAAGTAGTAACACAATCCACAATATGAGGAGGAAGTCAAAGAATGCAAAGAAAAAAGAGGAGTCAGCTACAAAGAAAATGCTAGATTTGAAGAAGGAATTGGAGAACGTGAAGAAAGAGGAGTCTATTCAAACACTCCATGACTTGAAGAAGGAATTGGACAATGTGAAGAAAAAGGAGGAGTCCACTACAAAGAAATTCCATGATTTGAAAAGGGAACTCAAGGATGAGAAGAAAACAAAGGTAACTGCTACAAATACAATCCAATATTTGAAGAAGAAATTGGAGGATTAGAGAAAGAGAGCAACTAATTGGCAAGGGAAAATAGAGGAAATATAGAAGAAGAGTGAAAAAGAGATGTCTGAAATGAAGAAAAAGATGGAGAATGTAATTGCACAAAATAGTATGACATCTTTCGAAGACCATCATGCAAAGGATACTATAATAAACATGGTTAAGCTTATCAAACAAGAAAATTGGGATAAAATAATGAAGAACAATGATAGTTTGTTTGAATGGCTTGATTTAAATAGCAATCTTAGACTTCTCTTTGAAAATGTAAAAAAAGATGTTTAGGCTAAAAGAGGAATCTTCAACAATTCTTTAAAAAATCATGCTAAACAAATTTTGAGTAAAGTACGAAGATCCATTGACATGGATTTGGCAAACCATGGAATAAACAACCACTTGGATGCCTTTGTAATGTCCTTTGTTGTTTGTCATAGTTGTGAACAAATAATGGAAATAGATGAAGCTCTCAAATCTACTTCTAAAGACTTGATGAAGATGAATCACATCATACTGAACTTGGTAAATGTTGGATTATAAAATTTAGGTAACTTAGAGGGAATATTCATTGAAAAAGAAAATTACATGAAAAAGTTGTAGAAGACCATGAATTCTGATTTAGGTAACTTGCCAAAGGAAACCACTCTAGAAGGAATTGCAAGTTGCATCAAACGACTATCAATAATGAATGTAGTTATAGATAAATTCTTCAATTAATGTAAAACTATCTCTCTAAATTATTTATTGTTGACAAGGTTACAACTATTTAGCTACAACCTCAAAGAAATGGATCTTCTAAATGATGCAGAATGGAGGGCCCTAAAGAACTTCATTGGAGCTTGGTCATCTTCTAAAACTATTATTGTTGTTGTTAGTGGCAATCATAGCTAATAGCACTAAGAAGTAACAACTTAGTAACTGATAGTACAATAATCATTTTGTTTCTTGTTGCTCTTTAATTTCAAATTTTGGATTTAATTTCAAATTTGTTTAATGTCAATTGTTACAGGAATCAAGAGCCAGCATATCAGGATAGTTGGACAGCCAGGCACTAGCATACTATTACTACACAGAGCAGATGGAAAAAAATTCCTACTACTACTTGTAAAAATTGTACAATTAGCAATGTGATTGTACAGAAATAATGTATTATGTAGTAATAATCTGATTATATATACAATTACAAACTAACCTATAGCTATTGTTGCTCCCTTGTATCTGCAAAATGGAATTCAAGGTCATTTCAACTTGGCATTGAGCCATTTGCAAAGGGTTGTAATTGTTTTTAATTGTTAAATCTATTATGTTACAGGCTAATTTATAATTATAAATTGTAATACAGTTTTTTTAAAACAGAGCTTATTCTATTAAATGCATTATGTTACAATTTCTTAAAGAAACTAGAATCAATGAAAATCTAAAAGTAAAAATGTCTAAAAACTAGAATCAATGAAAATCTCAACATGTTTAAAAAATACAATCAATGAAATTCTCAACATGTGTAGGCTCTACAAGTAATAACTAGTTTCAACGAACATCTCAACATGTAAGTTTGTAACATCAACATGTTCAAAAAAAAAAAATTAAGCATCTATAAAAGGACAATGAATGAAGCCTATAAATTAACTTCTAAAAACATAATTAATTAGTAGATAGAGTCTTAGATCAAAGCTACTAGTCTACTACTTGACTCATGCAAAAGTTAGAGCTTGAAGTTGAGAAGCTGCTATAGTTGTCACTCCACTTGGACCGGCTCAACATCACTATCATCAAAATCCTCCTCATTTATTGCATATAATATTTCATTGTTTGTTGTATTTTCTTCAAACTCACTATCAGTGTCAGTATGCATGCCAAAGTCAACATCATCTTCATTGCTTCCAATATCAAGACATGAACCACTGCCACTACCAATGCCACTTGGGTTTGAAATATTGACAATCCCTCTTCTTAGACATTGGTTTCTCCAAATGTTAAGAGCCTTTTCATAAGGGAAACTATCTACCTCATACCTAGAATTATAGAGCCTCAAACAATTATCCAAATTTTTATCTAATTTGTTTCTAACCTTTGACTTCAAGAAGCCCAAAGTACTAAAAACTCTCTCATCCTCCATTGAATCCAATATTATTGTCAAACATAAATCAATAAGCTTGAAATATTCTAGTATTGACTCTCTCAACTAATTGCTCTCACCACGGTTCTTCCAAAGCTTTGTTACCACTCCCTCTTTATTTGGTTTCTCCATAAGATCATATTGTTCCCTCATTATGTTTACAAAAGAATATGATTGATCTCTCAATTCAGATTCATCTAAAATTTCATTTATAGTTACTTCATTGATTATGTTTGGTTTGCAAAAATGTTGAATCAAAGTCGTCATCCTTCTTTGAAAATTAGTTAGACAATTTAGAGACCAATATTGTGGAAAAACAATTAACATTACTTCAAGAAATTCCTCTAGAGGGAATCTAAATATAATTTATGACAACAAACTTGCTTGACAAAGTCAATCACAGAGTCTTTGATCTTTTTGAAGTCTTCACTTGTAACACATGAGAGTACCTTCTCTTGTTCTGATTCAACTTCACTTCCTTCTTCATTGGGGTTGGAATTAGGGTTGAAATAGGCATCGTACTACATTGGTATGTCAATTCCATGTACCCTAACATAAACCTCATTGTTTGCACCAATATATAAAAAGTTCCCAGGATTGTTCAAATCTGTGATTTCTATCCACTTTGCAAACTTTGATTCACCTAATGGTAGCAATCAATATAGAGTATCTAGGCTATTACATTTCATTTTATGTAGCTTATTATTTTCTACAATGTACATAGCTCTTTATTGAACCTTTTTTATAATATTTCTCATGTCCTGTAGCATGGGAAGAATAGCTACTCAAGTTAAGAGTATCTTAACATTAGTTAGACTTGAATATAGCCAAGGGAATCTATCTCGCATAGAGTGGATTAGTTCAAGAAATGATGGATGTTCAAAGATTACTCAATACGTTGGTTCATCCAAAGAGATCCATCCAGTATCATTGTCTTTAAGAAGCTTCCTCCCATCAGTAAGTCCTTGAGCAAAGTGTTGAAATTCTCAGACTCATTTTGGACTTTGAGAAAAGTATTGGTAAATCTCTTTGATTAGAGATTTCACTTTACTCACACAACCAAAATTGTTGATAATTTCAAAAGCTAGATTCATTCAATGGGCCATGCAATGAATGAGAATACTGTAAGGTGCAAAATCATTCTTGATCTTTTTACAAAAAACCACTTTTATGACCTTGCATAACTGAAGCTCCATCCACTCCAACACACACAACCTTTTTGGAAATCTCCATGTTATCCTAACCAATGCATTTAATTAGAGTACTCTTTAATAATTCATATAAATTTTCAGCTATCACAATACAATTCAATTTAGCAACAGATAGTAGAAAGGGTTGATGACAAAGATCATTTATAGTCTAAACATGCATGCACACCTAGGAAGTATTATCAATTATTGTAAATTCATCTAGAGAAAATGCAATGAATTTGAGTGTTTTTTTTTCCTTCATGTCTTCTTTTTCAACCTATACAAGACATCTAGCCCATCCCCACCTGTTGTTTATTGACCAATGACTATTTAGATAGTTTCAAACTTTGAAAAAGTGTAATAAGGTAGTGATTGAAGGGTAGTCTTTCATAGGATGTCCTCTACTAAAAATATAAAAGACCACACTTAATTTAACTACTTTTCCCATATTTTGCACTTCCATTTCTTTCCCAATGAAATCTTCAATGGGACCTTTTACTACAGAATGCTTCTCCCATAATTACTAGTGTAACTCATATATTTTGGCATTTTTGATATGTAGACAGTTGTCCTTTGTTTTCCAAGTTAACACAGATTTTTCAACTCCATCTATAGTTTCCTTTTTGTAAACTTCACTGATATGATTTTCTATGGTATCAAGTTTAAGTTGCAACCTCTTCTCCTTCTTTGTTATCTATGTGCAAATCTTACATTTGCATTCTACAGGAGGCTCACCATCAATTAGATTGGCCACTGGTTCAATGAACTAGTACTTTTTCACCTATTCTAACTAAAAATTCCTTTTGGATAGATCCCAGTGAGATTGATCTTTCTTTTATTCCAATTTTTTTTCCCCTTTTGTGCATGAACATGATTTATGGAATTACTTTTTGTTTTCTCACTCAACTAGTCTAGGACAGACTCCAACTTTATAATACCAGCTTGTGACTCCCTCCTTAGGGGAAGTGTGTCCAAATCATGTTCAAGTTCATCCTTGATTGAGATATCAGGTTCACCAACTTGAACTTCTTCAGTACGGTCTAAATCTCCAACTTGTGATGAATCTTTTTTTTCAATAAGCACTAGAGATCTAACTTGTGAATCTTGTAGGTTGCCAACAAGTCCACCACCAAAATATGTTGCTATGGTTCTATGTTTTGGTAATGATGGCCTCTCTTCACTTTCAAGGATCCTACCGAGACCCCTATTACCCCTCTTGTTTGACATTGCAAGCCTATAAAGGCTGCAAAAAATAAATCAACTTAGTTGTTGAACAAAAGACTCAAATAGTGATGACTCAAAGACTATAAATAGTGATAGTAGATTTCTTAGAATACATATAGTAACAATAATATGATTAATTCTCCAAAAAAGGGTACTAATAGTATGGTAGTACAGTATACTATACTATCCAATATAATTTGCAAACTTATAGGATATCTTAGCATGTGAGATGTTTAGTCACCAATGGACACTGGATAGTAAAACTAAAAAAATAACCAGTACTAGTATACTAGTACCACTTTTGACATAAAAAAATTAAAAATTACTTGCCTTTTATGAAAACCAAGGTCCATAAGTCAATGGGCAATGCACTTAGTACTCTAAAACTTTGGCAGCAATAAGAAATGCCAATCTCCAGAGCAGAAAAGAGAAAATTATGTAGAACAATAATATCTTATAGTCAAATATAGGTTGGAAAATTATGTGGGATTAACATGAGATAATTTCAAATGTAGGTGAAATGCACCTTCCTATGCAAGCCCATAATAGTAAATAGTTAGCTAAACAAGGATGGTGGTCAATACACATTAGGAAAATAGTAGGTGACACCCAACCCAAGGGAAATTTACTTCATTGTAGTAATGGAGAAAGAATGTGGGCTAATAAGAAACAACATGAAAAGGATGGAAAAATGTTTAAAATAAATGCATCCAAAATGTATATTGCATTGGTGATTGGACTAAATCTTTTTGACCAATCATGTGATAACTAATGGGTGACTACCACGGGCATTGGACCCAATCTGATAAATATTTGGTGAAGCAGTTGACCTATGTTGCATGCACTATTTTTCAAATGACAATCGACCCATGAGATGGGATCACCAAAAGGCAAAGATTTGCCACTAAGGTAATCTCTAATTTTGGGATCTTACACATCTTTGTGTTTTGTTTTACTTGCACTACATTATAAAGTGCCTTGGGGGGTTTCATGTTGGCCATACTCACCATCTTCCTTTTTCAAGTGAGTGTTCCTTCCACCACATTAGCCCCATGATGTGTTGATGACATGTGTCATTATAGGTGTTTGTACTTCTTTTGCACTCTCAATGTTCATGGTTCTTCTTTCTACAAGAGATATTGCATTTAGTTTCAGTGTTCATGTCTTACCTCTCAACATTATTGTTGGGTTATGTTGGTTCTATTTCTTTCTTATCTCAATGGAGTGAGTTATGTATTTAGTATTTGGTCCTATGTACAAGACGATTGTATTAGCTGGATACCTATGCATTTTGGTGAGATGGATCATTTACCATACAGACATTCTTTCATTCCTATATTTGGAGGCCATGAACATACCTTCCATTTTTTATTGATCAGCTCTTCAGACTTAGTCTTCTCTACCTGGTCATGTTCTATATAGTAGAGGTTCTTTAGATCAATAGTTTGGTAGTGTTTGCACCTTCATGCTTCAATGGTGATCTTCATGATCATCTTTTGTTCATATATTTAGGACATTCCCTTGTTTGGAGGCTTATTCATTCCTTCACTAGTTCTTTTGAGCATTCTTTCCATCTCTTTTTAGAGTAGGTTTTTACCAATGTAATTTCTCTATTTTTCCTTTTTTCAGAGATTTTGTTGTGCTCGAGTACCTTCTCAGGCTTTGTTGTTGGGACCCAAATTTACTTTCAGTAGTAGTTTGTAGGTTTTTAGCTACTCCCTAAGTTTATCTTAAGGGGGGATGTTAGAGTAATAAAGTATTTTTTTATTAATTAAATCATATTGATTGAATTATTAACTCACTTATTATCTCTAGTTTACTTAAGCTAAACTTTGGGCATATAATACTTAATTCTTTTATTAATTATTATCATGTAACCCAGGTTAGATTCTTGTTAGGGTTTTATCTCCTTTTATAAGGATTTATTTATTGTATTGATTAATTCACTTTTGATAATAACAATCTCTTTTTTTCTCATCAAGAATGTCTCATCTATGGATCTAGGAATTCCAACCTCCATAGCTTTTTGTGATAGGTGTTTGCATGCAAGTGATTCTTGGGAGCTGTTGGGTTGATCTTTCGTCAACTTCAATAATAGCCTCATCAAATTTTCCATGCAAGGAAGTTCTCTTTGTTCAACCTTGACACCTCCTTATTTTACATCTTAATCTTTACCTTTAAGTAACTTCAAACTTTTTTCAATAAGCACCAATGCTTTGATACCAATTGTTAGAATATTTAGAATAAATGAGAGAGGGGGGGAGGGGTGATTCATTTATCCTAGGTCCAAATAAACCAATTCAAAAAATAAACACTTCAACTACTTTAGATCTTAACATCCATTAGCTCAATCTCCATTGTAAACTTTCAGTAACATAAACTAGCAATCTATTGTCCTAAATATAAAAGATTTGCAAAATGTAAAACATTAACAATAAATCATCACAAATAATATCCACACAAGTTTGGCACTAGGATAATAATGTGCAAACCTAATTTGGGAAAAACAATGAGTACCATGTCACCAATATTTTCACTCTTATTAAGTGAGCTCTATTAGGAGCCAACCCTATTAAAGGTTACAAAACACACTGTTAAATGTGACCTTGATAAAAGATTTAGTCACCCTGTTAGGAGTGGCAATGTTAGAGGAATTTAGAACATTCCATTAGAATGCCACCTTGATTAAAGGATTTACATATGACTGTTAGGTCAACCTTGATTAAATTATTTCAAAACTAATACAATGGCTAAAAGCAAACATCAGGTTTTGATCTAGAAAATACAACTCACTTTGTAAATACAGATCACGGTTCTGCTCACATGTTGATCCACTGCTTGTCCTTCATTGTCATCTCTATCACGGATCTACTTGGAAACCCTTCAAGAAATAAAAAATTCTCATCTTCAAAATTCTTCTTAGCCTCCTACTTAAGTATTCCAATCAATAACATCAACAACTACTCCAATCTTATTAGGTTTTCACTAGCTCTGCTAACCTTAACAACTTATAAAGTTAATCCTTACACCTTCTTCAATATGTAATTTCAATCTTTCACCACTTAAAAACCACTATAGATCTTAGGACTTCGATCATATTTAAGACATACAATTAATCTGTCATCGTTCCTGCTTGTCTCCTCTTCTAAAAAAAATCTTTTAAATTATTCTATTGATCACTCACCAAATCCTTCCCTTGCATTAAACATTCTAGATCATCAATCCTTATCTTCTAAACACTTTACATATTCCAAGAAATCAACTTTGTTGGTTGGAAATCATGATTTTCTCATAAACTATTAAAATGTTGTCCCTTAGCCAACACCATGTTCTAACACTCGGTCATCACAGGGTTACTGGGTCACTACTAATAGTCTTGTTTGGCATATATATTGATACTCTATCAATACTAATGCTCGATCACCACTACTTTTGCTCGACACATACTAGCACTCAGTTGATACTACCATCACTTGACAATCATTGCAAGTTCCTTAATCTTTTGCTCTTTTTCTTGGTCAATCCTATGCATTTGTTCAATCTTTGATCACTTCCTCAAGGCTTTAGTGGAACTGTCATCTTCAATTGTAGCATGATTTAAACAATCACTTTATCTTGTCAAAGTCTAAGTAATCAAGTGTCCATTGTAGTTTCTTTACATAACTCAACATTTCCTCTAGGTGCTATTGTTATGACCAACTTTTCAAATTCTTTTCTTCAATCGTCTAGATATGACAATTAAATTAGATAGAAAACTATCTTACCAATAAGTTTTGACATCAATGACAACATAAAAATTGTTCAAATTATAGTTTTCAACACCCTATTGGGGTGCAATAGAGAATCTCTACTGTAGGGTTCTTAATGCAAAATAATCTATATAAAATATGAGGTTCAAAAAATTGAAAGCTTGCCTACAATAACTCTCTAACAAACCAAGGTATCAAACTCTCTCCTATATTTGCATTTAATCAAAAAACTCTCTTTTCCAAACATCTATTCTAACCAATTTATCATTTGCAAAAAATAACTAAAAATAACTAATTTCAAGAATTTAATGTATATAGCCAATAAATTTCAATAATCCAACATGCATATTGAAGAACAAAAGCTACTTAACTTTGATGGACAATATGAGGACAAAGTTATGTTTTGTTTTGAATGTCTTTAAAAATATACCATGAATTTATATTATCCAAGTATATCTTCCTAGATCGACTTAACCATTTTACTTGATTAGAGTGCAATTGCTAGTTTACTTATAATTTATATCATTTATGAATAATTATATAAATATCTAATAAATTAAATTATATATCTTTAAAATATAAATCTATAAATCTATCTTCCACATTGCAATAATATTACAAGCTTTAAAATCTATTCTAATACACAATTAAAATCATTTAAAATATATATAAATAAATATTACTATTATAGATATATATTTATTCACAATAATTATTAATATTTTTCAATATATTAATAATTTAATATGAAAAAGGTAATAATTTTTACTGATCAATTAAAAATAAACTAAAAATAAATAAAATCTTGTTTACAACTATATATATATATATTATAGCTATATTCATTAAATCAAAACATCTTCATATTCAAAATTACATTAAAATAAAATAATAATCATAATGTTTCAATATTATAATAAAGATTATAACCTTATACAATAAATTGTTTTACTTATATATTTTATAAAAAATAAATTAGGTAAATATTTGATAATCCACTCCTATTTTTTTCATTACTCACCAAAACACTAATACAAATAAATGATTAGTCGATAGGTTTTTGTTTTTTATTAAAATAATGCATATATTATAGTAGAATAATACAAGGAGGGCAACAATGTCTGTCATACAAATAAAAACAAATGACACATGTTTGAACACATAAGAAGGCAACTTGTAGACAATGATAGTAGAAGCAACCTATACCAAGCATTACCAAACATGATCAAACATTGCTTGCAAAGTAAATTTAAAGTAATTTTGCAACTGGGTAGAATAGAAGAAATCTTTCCTATGAACTCTAAGAAGCTGAAATTTGATATTGTCCAACAATTTTATGATCTTGACTAGTTGTTTAGTGACCCCCTGTAAATGAAAACTTAGTGAAGTAATTAGAAACAAGATATATAAGTAAAACTTTAGTATTTCATTCCCCTATTGAACTAGTTGATTAGAGAAAATAGCCAAAAACTTAAATTTCCAAATATTAAGTAGAATAGTGTGTCTTATGGAATTAGTAACCATATTATCATGAATACCCAGCCCTAGAATAGAAGATTTCTAGCTCAAGCCATGTTGAAAACAATAGGCAAGAGAGAGAGGACAACCCTCCATTTTGATTTGGCAAATGGACATTCCCAAAAAATATACTTTACATTCTCAATACCATGGCAGAATGGACAAGTGTTAGGTTGAATAATCAAACATTTCAACCTGTTGCCTATAGGAAGTTTGAAATGAAGGATCTTCCAAGCCAACATTTATGCATTGGCATCAGCACGAGATCTCCAAATTTCCTCACTTAGCCTCCTTCGTGTCTTCTCACAAAGTCTACATTTCCATTTTTTATTACGTCTTGAATTCAAAGGCATGCTGGGAAGAACATATAAATAAATCTTCTTAAGAGGAAAATGATATAAAGGAAACTTTTTTAACCACACCCAATCCTTGCAAAAACTACATTATATAGGGGTACAAAGTTTGATAACTAGATCTGTAGGCACTAGAGAAATCAAAAAAATCAAAAACCACTTGGACTTGGTATTCAATTGAAAAGTAGCCTTGGATTGTTCCCAAGAAAGCCAGTCCAAGGAGTGAAAATCCCATATGTCACCAAATTGTTTTATCCCTTTTCTGAATAGATAATGAACATATCTAGGGAAAACAACAACAAGGGGTTGATCCTAGTATTGAATTAGCATGTTCCACCAACCCCTAGTATTGAATTAGCATGTTCCACCAAATGGATGAAGAAGTAAAACTAAACCCATGTTGCATCAAATTAACTTTCCATCTTAAAAATTTAAACACTATTGCCAAGCTTTCCATATAGATTGTAGAGGGAAAGAAGCCCTCAAACTAAAATAAGGAGCAAGAAGTATTTTATCAATCCAACTAATAGCAAACCATTTCTTTTTAATGGTAGCCTGGCAAATGTGATGTGGAACCAAACCTGTCCAAGGTTCATCACCAAAAACAATCTTTACAATCCATTTAGAAATTAGACAAATTCCTTATGTCTTGGGATCAAGTAGGCCCAAACCACATTTGGCTGTGGGCTGAATACAATGAAGTTAGGAAGAGTACTTGAAACCTTATTTTCCATCCTAATTTAACTAAAAAAAGTGTTGAATGATTTTAATTAAATCCTCATATCCTTTCTTGGAAGTCATCCAACAAGAAGAATAGTAGACATGGGAAGCCAAAAAAAATATGGTTGACAACCTAAACTTTTCTAGCTAATGATAGAAATTTGTTTCCCCAACTCCACAATTTAGTTTGTAGCTTTGAAAGAAACTAATTCCACATATTGGAAAGGGGGACTCCCAAACCAAAGGGAATGCCCAAATAGCAGATGATTTGACCATGCTCAATGTGATTCCATTCTTTCATAATCCAAAAAGGGGTAGTATTGGACCTTATTAGAAAGAAACCTATCTTGTGATGTGAAACCTTTGAACCAAAAACTGAGTAATATAAATTTAATAGTTCCTATTGACAACCTAAACTTTCCTAGCTAATGATAGAAATTTGTTTCCCTAACTCCACAATTTAGTTTGTAGCTTTGAAAGAAACTAATTGTGATATTGCTATCAAGATTTAACAGTGTGATTTTGAGTCAAACTCATTGACCCATGTTTCATGAGAATAAATGGAACACTGAGCACTCATTAGATCTAGGTGATGCTCACAGGGGTGAAGCACTGGGACTTCCCAAGAGATCACCCATCCCAGTATTACTCTAGCCTAAGCACGCTTAACTATGGAGTTTCCTCCATAGTTAAACCCAAAGCTTGCAACCCCATCTACAAAACCTTCACCAAGTGTTGTGCCTTATGAACCATTCATTAGAAAGCCTATTAAGCTCATCAATTGATAAGTAGGAGATAATTTCTATAGTAAGTCAAATTGTGATATTGTTGTCAGCATTTAACTATGTGATTTTTGAGTCAAACTCATTGACCCATGTTTCATGAGTAGTGATTCAACATGAACCCATCTCTCATGAGAATAAATGGAACACTTTGCACTCATTGGATCTAGGTGATGCTCACAGGGGTGAAGCACCAGGACTTCGTGGGAGGTCACCCATCCTGGTACTACTCCAGCCAGAGCGCACTTAACTATAGAGTTTCCTCCATTATTAAACCTAAAGCCTGCAACCCCATTTGAAAAACCTTCACCAAGTGTTGTGCCTTATGAACCATTCATTAGAAAGCCCCTTAAGCTCATCAATTGATAAGTAGGAGATAATTTCCACAACAAGTCAAATTGTTATATTGCTATCAGCATTTAACTGTGTGATTTTTGAGTCAAACTCATTGATCCATGTTTCATGAGTAGTGATTCAACATGAATCCATCTCTCATGATAATAAATGGAACACTTAGCACTCATTGGTTCTAGGTGATGCTCATACGGGTGAAGCACTGGGACTTCTCAGGAGGTCACCCATCCCAGTACTACTATAGCCTAAGCATGCTTAACTACAGAGTTTCCTCCATTGTTAAACCAAAAGCTTGAAACCCCATTTGAAAAACCTTCATCAAGTGTTGTGCCTTATGAACCATTCACTAGAAAGCCCCTTAAGCTCATTAATTGATAAGTAGGAGATAATTTTCATAGCAAGTCAAATTGTTATATTCCTATCAGCATTTAACTGAGTGATTTTTTAGTCAAACTCATTGACCCACATTTCATGAGTAGTGATTCAACATGAATCCATCTCTCATGAGAATAAATGGAACACTTAGCACTCATTAGATCTAGGTGATGCTCATAGGGGAGGGGGATTCCCAAACCAAAGGGAATGCCCAAATAGAAAATGATTTGACCATGTTTAATGTGATTCCATTCTTTTAGAATCCAAAAAGGGGCAAGATCAAATGTTATCAGAAAGAAATTTGTCTTGTGATGTGCAATCTTTGAACCAAAAACTAAGAAATGTAACTTTTTTGTATGAGGATTCTCATCCAAAAGCAATGTCTTATGCTGGCCAAAACAACTTTCAATTTCAAAAATGGCAAGAAAAATCACTTCTGAAAAAGTGGGGAAATCAATATCTTTGGAGTATACTTTGGATTTTAGTGTCTCATTGGCAGGGAAAAAAGGAGCTAGAGAACCCACACTGCCACTCAAACAAAATTAACAAACCCTAAGGTGAATATATGATATAATTATAAGAGATCTTTTTCTTTCAAATATTTTGTATTGGGAACATCATCAACAATTTCATTATGAGGTGAGTTCAATATCAATTTTTGTTTAATAATGTAATCCTCTTTTATATTTAAGCTGACAGGCTTATTGTGGGATCTTTCTACCAAAAATTACTATTTCAATAGAAATCTTGTAAGACCTCCTTGATTTTTGGATTTTTTGATTGATTTTCCTATCACTTAAAAAAATATTTTAGAATTTCTAAAAATGAAATTCCATTTTGTCAATCTAAGTTTTAATGTTTTGGCAAGTTTCTATTTTGATTTCATACAGATCATCTAGTTCATAGATTCACATCCATTTTCCATTTTATCTATTTATTCATTCATTTTTAACTGCTATTTTGATATTTTCATTAAGTTTTTATTTGTATTTTGAACATGTAAACAACATTGTAAATTACTAAATTAATTACTTCAATTTGATATTCATGTAACAATGGCACCATAAAATATCAACAAAAAACATTCTTTCTTAAAAGATGAGAAATAATAACAATAAATAATAGATTAAAAAATTTTAAAAATAACATAACATCCAATCTAGAAGCATCAAAAAATAAATTACACTAAAATTATGCTTTGTAACTTTTTCGTTGGTTTCTCGCTCTTTTGGCATTTTGAATTTGGATGAGTGGAAATGACCCCTAGGGGCTAGGTTAGGTCCTAGAATCCTACCTAGACCGACAATTTGTTTTGACCTCATCTAGGGTTTCCCAATAGAGTGTAGATATTGATTGTCCTGCTATTGGGGTGTCAATGGAGTTAGCGATGGTATCTGTAGTGTGTTAGGAGGATAAATGAGTCCTACAGTAGCTTAAGGATGGAAGGATGTGGTCCTTGGAGAGAAGATGACTCATGTCCCACTAGAAGCTCCCAAGGTGATCAGTGGTGATGAGGGAGTGGAAATCATTGTCCCAGATAGCCTGGTGGATAATTTATCTACCAACCTAAAAATTTGCCTAACTGGTAGGTTTGTAGCCTTTCACCCATCGACTAAGATGGTCAGGAAGTGGGTAAGCCAGAGATGAAAGTTAAAAGGGAATTTGACAGTTTCAAAAATGTCAGGAAGTTTTTTCTTCTTTAAATTCATGGTTGCTAAAGACATGACAATGGTGTTGGTGGGATCTTGGTCCTATGGAAGGCATAGTCTAACAATGGCAAAGTGGCACCTTGTGCTGGACTTGGTGAAAGAGTTGAACAAGATGGCTCTGATTTGGGTTAGACTCTGGGGACTCCCTCTAGAGTTTTGGGATGAGAGGGTCTTAAAATCTATTGGGAACTCCTATGGACAGTTTCTTGTGGTAGACACAATTACATTATATAAGTCTAGGCTAGTGTTTGCAATACTCAATGTGAATGTTGCAGTGGGTACTTCCTTACCTGGGTCCATTATTCTGAGCTCAAAGTGGGGTAAGAAAGTGTAACCCATTATCTATGAAAATGTGGGGCTTTTTTCCCAAAAATGCTCATCGTTTGGACATTTGGTTATTTATTACAATAAGAATAATAAGTTGGTTGAGGGGGAGTCAATAGGGGAGAAGGAAGTTGTGCTTGTTTCTTCAAAAATAGGAGAGGAGGCAGTTGTGTCCCTGGATAAAGGGGAAAGAGAGCCAGAAAGAAAGGTGAAGATAGTTACTTCACCTAGGAAGGAGCTAGAAGATAAGGTAGTTACCCACCAAGGAGAGGCAGAGAGTAATAGGATAGAAGTGAAGGTGACCCACAAAGGAGAGGAGGAGATGAATATGGCAAAGGATTTTGAGAAGACCTATGAACTGGATGAGCTTTCGGGGGGGTTAGAGGAAGGTGAATTTTTTAATAAAGAGGATACCTTTCCCTTTCTATAAGGTATTGAGGATCTCCTTAGCACCCCTTTGAGAAACATGGTGATTAAGGAGGTATTCGGGGATAAGGTGGATAAAGTTAATGCTTTGGAGAGAGGAAAAGCAAGAGACTTGGATGAAGTTGAGGTAGCTAGAGTACTTTGTTGGAGTGAAGATGTTCCCCCAATTTCTAAGAAGGTGGAACCATTAGCCACATTGGAGGATGTGGAAGGGAAATGGAAAACCTAGAGAAGTCAGACAAGAGTATCAAAGAAATATGAGGCAAAGATAGAGTTATAGATGGATGTGCAGAAATCTAGAAAATGGAGTAGAAGAACAAAGTAGATGGCAAGGGAGGTGGTTATTGGCAGGCAACCTACTTTGGAGTCCTTGAACAAAGGTATAAAATAATCATTCTATCTTGGAATATGAGGGGGTTGAATAGCCCTCAAAAATATTTTTCCCTCAAGCAACAACTATCTAACCTAAAAATTGATATCCTCCTAATCCAAGAAGTTAAAATGACTATGTTTGACATGGAATGTATTGCTAGTTATATTTGGCTAGGTGCTCATTTTTGTTATAGTGAAGTGGAGGGTGTTTCAGGAGGTGTGGCTACTTTTTGGAACCCAAGTGCTAGTAAAGGAAGTTTATGACATTGTTCTAAAAACTATCTAATTACTAAACATAAGAAAGATGATAAGATATGGAATATTGTTAATGTGTATGCTCCTAATTCCAGACAAGGAAGATGTTGTCTATGGGAGGAGTTTTTTGTATTTCTCTCTCACAACAAAAATACTTTTTTTATGGGAGATTTTAGCTCACCTTTGTACCCCTTTGAGAAGGTTAAACGAAAGGTGGATTTTAATGATAGTATGAAGAATTTGGTTGAATTCATTAATAAAATTGACTTAATGGATATCTAGATGTGTGGAGTGAAGTTCACCTAGTCAAATAATAGGAAGGGATTTGACCTTATCCAAGTCAAACTGGATAGACTTTTGGTTTTGGTTGGCTAGGAGGGTTTGACTTCCTCCTCTCTCATAGGATTTCTTAGGATGGTCTCGGATTGTGCTCCCATATTTGTTAATTGGAAAGAAGTATCCCAGGGGGGCCCAAAACCCTTTAGATATGAAATAATATGGAAATCTTGTCTTGATTTTAGTACTAGGGTGGTGAAGTGGTGGGGGATTAGTGTGGAAGGAAATACTATGTACATACTTTTTGCTAAACTAGAGAATGTTAGAAGGAATGTAAGATCTTGGCAGAAAAGATTTTTTAGGGATATCTTTAAGACTAAGGCAAAGGTGGAAGAGAAGTTAGAGGAGCTCCAAAAAGCAATGGGGGAAGGCTTAGCCTCAAAAGATATGATTCTGGAAGAGGATAACTGTAGAAAGGTCTAGAAGGATACGATGATCAAAGAGGAGATCTTCTAAAAGAAGAGATCTAGGGTATTGTGACTAAAGGTGGGGATAGGAATACTGATTTTTTTCATATATTGGAATTAATCCATAAAAGGAGAAAAATTGCTAACACTTTCAAAGATGATAATAACATGAAGCTCACTAAAACTAAAGAAATCGATAACTGGGGTACTACTTACTTCAAGAACTCTTATATGGAGGAGAAGAGACATATCAAGGAGGAGGATAGACAATGGTTGATTAATTCCATGACTACTCTAATCTCAGTAGAGGAGAATGAGGAACTAACATAGTTGGTCACTAAGGAGGAAATCCACAATGCTATCTTCTCTATGAAAGCCTACAAATCCCCGGGCCCTGATGGTTTCCCCCCAGCTTTCTTCCAACACTTTTGGGATGTGGTTAAATTGGATCTACTTTGCATTGCTCATGACATTTTAGACCTAGGAATCTTCTAAGGAAACTCAATAAAACATTTATTTCCTTGATCCCAAAGCTCAAAGACCTAGGAGCTTGCTCTAATTTCAGGTTGATTAGCCTCTAAAACACTACTTATAAGATCTTTTTTAAAATTATGGTTAATAGGTTAAAACCACTACAACATAAATTCATAGGGAAAACCTAGAATGGGTTTGTTCCAAGGCACCAAATCCTTGATGTAGCCATAACCACTCATGAGGTGCTTCACTCTATGGAGAAGAGTGGTAATCTAGGTATGGCTTTGAAACTTGAAATCTCTAAAGCTTATGATAGGATTAATTAGACCTTCTAGTATGAAGTTATAGTTAAAATTAGTTTTAATCAAAAGGTTATATGGATGGTTATATCAATGGTAGAAATTTTTAATTACTCAATGCCGGTGAACGGTTCACCTTGGGAGAACTTTGGTGGGGAGAGGAGACTAAGATAAGGTGACCCTATCTCTCCCTACTTGTTTATAATGGTAGCTAAAATGATGGAAAGGGCATTTCTCAGAAAGATAGAAGGGGGGATGATCAAAGTTATTAAGCATGCCTCCACGCTTCAGCCAGAGGTGATTCAACAGTTTGTGGATGACACCTTCCTAAGTGGGGAATCCTTTGTGGGTAAAGCTAGAGCATGGAAATTTGTCCTGGAGGTTTATGTATTCAATGTGGGACAGAAAATTAATTTGTATAAAAGTAAGGTGTTCTTCTTCAAAACTCCTCTTGATATTCAATAAAGGATCTTAAATATTTTGGGGTGTAATATTGTTGTGTTACCTGACATGTATCTGGGCCTTCCTTTGATGATGAAAGATGTAAGTAACAACTTTTGGAATACCATCCTAGAAAAAATGGAAAAGAAGTTGATTGGGTGGAAAGGTAAGACTCTGAGTAGTGTGGGTAAGCTTTAGCTTTTGGTTTCATCCCTTGAAGGATTACCTATGTATTTCCTATTTTTGTTCAAAATTACTTAGTGTATGGCAAACAAATTGGAGAAAATACAACGTAACTTCCTTTGGTTGAGAGGAAGTGAGAAAAATAGGTTAAGCTTGGTAAACTGGGAAATGATATGTAAACCTAAGAGTAGAGGAGGCTTGGCTATTAGAAGGATATCTGATTTGAATAATGTGCTTCTCACTATGGTGGGGTGGAACCTGATGAAGGAGGAGGCAAATTGGTGTAAAATTCTAGAAGCCAAGTATCTAGGAAATTTGGAATTCCCTCATTGTACCTGGAGAAATGATCTTCCTATGGGATCTAAGATTTGGGGAAATATTGTGAGAAATAGAACCCTCTTGAAAGAAGATGTGAGGTGGCTAGTAGGTAATGGTAATTAGATTAATTTCTAGGAGGATCCATGGCCTACTAATAAACCTTTAACAAGAATGAAGTGGAAAAAGGTCAAGTTGCAACAGAATGCTTTTGATGGTGGGGAGTTGATTAAAGAATCAAATGGTCTGCTTGAAAGGTACAGAATCCCAAGAGAGGACAAGAATGATGCATTCATTTGGAAGGCTACTTAAATAGGGGAATTCTTTGTTAGATCTACTTACAAATTAATGTTTGATAAAGTCTTGGAGCCCAATTACTAGGGGAATATATGGTTTAATCATTTAATCCCAAAGATTAATATTTTTTGGTGTACCACCATTCATGGGAAAATTCTCATTATTGATAACCTTATGAAAAGGGGTTTTCAATTATCCAATAGATGTTATTTGTGTAAGAAAGTGGAGGAGAATATTAATCATTTGTTCCTTCATTGTAATTATTCTTCTAATGTTTGGGGGAGGATATTATAGAAGCTAGAGGTGACTTGGGTGTTTAATAAGGTCCTTTTGCCTACCCCCTCTTGGTCACTATGTGGAAGGTTATCCTCCCCCATGTCTACCAGGGTATTTGGAAGGAGAGAAATAATAGGGCATTCAAGAATGAAAAAAGAAGTGAGAAGGTTGTTGTGGACAAGATTTGAAAACCTCTGGTCGAGAATATGAAGTGTAGCAGGTGGAGAAAGCCAACATTCCCCTCTAATTAGTTGGAGATCAAAATTCCCAAGTGCTAGAGTTTGGAGGAGGGGATAATGGAGAGTAATAATTCCAATCTATTGGCAAGGAAAAGGACACAATGGAAACCCCCAATAGAGAACTGGGTTAAGCTCAACTTTGATGGTGCTACCAAAAAGGAGGGGTCAGTGGGAGGAGGTATAGTTAGAGATAGTGAGGGTAGGATGCTATTAGCTTATACTGGATAGCTAGGAAAAGTGTCCAACAATATTGCAAAAGAAATGGCTCTTTATTGGGATCTAAAATTGGTGATTAGTGTGGGATGGGAAAATGTGGCGATTGAAGGTGACTCAAAAATCATTATAGAGACTATTAAAGGCATCATGAAGGAAGGGTGGGCTATTAAACATGTTGTAGAAGACATCAAACATTTATTAGTTATTTTAAATAGATTTGAATTGAATCATACTTTTAGGGAGGTAAATGGGGTGGCTGATGAATGGAAGCTTTAGGCCAAAATGTGAAGGGACTAAGATGTTGGAGGGAATTTAATGCCTTGCCAAATTTGGTAAGAGATTTAGTGAATAAAGAGATCAAGCATGGTGATATCTAGCTAGAGGATGATTTTATTTTTTAGTTACTTGTTGCTAAGTAGGTGGATAGGATAAAGGCATTATGGATAGATGGCAGTGAGTGGTGGAAAAGGTATTTGTGATAATAAATTTGCATGGCCCAAAAAAGAAAGAATTTTGAAGTTTGAGATGAAAGGATTTTTAATGATTTTTTGGTGTGTGTCCTCATACACTGGGATGAGTAAAAGTTAAAATTTTAAATGGTTTGAGAGTATTGGGAATGATGGAAAAGATTGGAGAAGAGATAGAGGTGGTCGACATGTGACATTTATGTCGAGAGGGGGTGCTGCTATTATTAATAATAAAGGCCTTTGTGTCCACTTAAGGGCTATTATCTTTAAGCCTAAGTATGACTTTATTCTTAGTAATTACCTCTAGGTTTGGGAGAACAAGAGAGTTTTAGGAAAAAATTTAGAGATGGGAAGAGATCTTTTGCAAATCGAGCTTTCCATGATAGAGGATAATGCTAGGAAGCCGCTAGTGTGGTACATGCTGAAGGAAGGTGGTTTCATCCTATTTATGGAGGCTTTGAATGGGTATGCTGAAAATGGTTCCCTGCAGTTTGTCAATTCTTGGAAGGACTAAAGAGTCACAATTAATGACATCTCCTTTCATATCTATGAGAAATTCATCTCTCTGGCAATGGTCTTGCTATGAGGGGTAGGAAATGGAAAAAAGTGACAAGGGTGGCTAACAAAGTGAGTTTACAGCACTTCTTCTTAGAAGGGGGAGAACTTATTTGACACAGAGGAGGATTTATGTGGGAGAAGCTCCCTGATCCATGGAATGAGGTTTGTCTAATGGTGATAAAGTGCCTAATTCTAGAAGGGAGGTATGGTGTTTGTTATTCCTATCATTTCCCTCTCCTAAACCATTTTCACCATGTGACTTTATTTCCATTTCATTCTTTATGTTACATGATTTAGTGGATACTATTACTCATGTAAAAGAAAAAATGAGGAAGGGTGTTAACTATGTCATTTTGCATCGAGGGTTGATGTTCTAGCTGTATCAATTCAACCTTGCTTTGGTCCCCACTAGGATTGTTGAGATCTATATTCCTGCTCACCCTAGCCCCCAGCCCTAATAGGCCCCCCTTAGGATCATGGGTCCTAGAGCCCCCACCCCACATCCTTCACCTAGTGGGTCCCCTATTGAGTTGAAGCCCACCCCCTTGACTAAAAAAGGGAAGTTGGATAGAGGGAAAGAGAAGGAACTAGAGGAATTAGAGGACAAGGGAAGAGGTGGTAGGAGGAGGTCAGCGAAGATTGCAAAATCCAATGTTAAAAGAAAATTGAGATCAATGGCCTCATAAGAGGAGTCAGATTTGGAGGTCATGTTTCATCCTAAACAAAGGATCAAAGAGAAGGCTTCAAATTTTGGTGAGGGGAACATGGAGGAAGAGGAACTGGAGGTTTTGGATTCCTCTCGGTTTGGCTTGGGAGATGGGATCAAAGAGAAGAAAGAGATGATGCATGTTTTGGCCACTGTTGGGTTGGAATGCGTGGACTTAATTCAAGACCAGTTCCCTAAAACTATATGGATCGAGTGCCCTCCCCTGTTATGATATTCTCTCATGTTAACATTTCTCCCAAAGATAATGCTAACCCCCCAATTGTGCATGATGTCACTAAGGAGTGGGTGGATGGCTACCATTGTGACAAGAAGGAGGTCACTGTGGAGGTCTGAAAGATGGCTGCTAATGAAATGTGGGAAAGAATCAATGCTCTGGAGGAAAGAATGCATCTCTTGACTAAATTTATTGTCAAGGTGACACATGATGTTGCTACCACACTACACCTACTTAAAGATCAAGAGGGTGATTTGCCAAAGGAGGACTCCAGATGTTTTTTGACTTCCTTGTGGAAGATTGGGTGAATATCCTCCTAGGGAGGAAGGATGCCAAGAAGCCTTAGGGCTCTTTCCTTCTAGTTTTTTATGTTGTTTTTCTATTGGTTGTTGAACATTGTTGGGTTTAAGGTAGTAATGCCTTTGTTTTTATGTTTCCTTAGCTTTTTTAGTTCTAGTATAGGTAGTAGGTATTTTATGCCTGTTGAAACTCTTTTAGTTATATTTCCAAACAATGGTTTTGTGTTACAAGTGGTAGGGGTAATTTTGGTTGGTGGTAATCTACTGTTGATTCACTAGTTTGACTGTTTAATGGGCCAGCCCCCTAGTTTTAGGCTACTTTTAATTCAAAAACAATAAATAATAGATAGATTAGTGAGCTACACTAATATTAATATTTTCTTGCATCTCAATTAATTTAATCTAAAAAATGATTAATATTCCTTTTTATATTTAATAAGAATATAATTTAAATTTAAATTATTTACATATTTTTAAAGAAAAATAAATTTTAAATTATTTAACAAATACTTATTATTTATATTTGATAAAAATAAATTTTAAATTTAAATTATTTACATATTTTTAAAGAAAATATATTATAAATTATTTAACAAATACTTCTTCTTTTTTAGTTGCATGTGCTTTCTAATATCTATTCTAAGTAATTATATAAATCTTAGTATTTATAGTAATATTATTTGTGATAATTAAAAATATATTAATATACTAAATTTGATATATGAACATAAATAATTATAATTTCAACATTATAAAAAAATTAATTCTATTAAGAAGAGTTCCTAAATTTATTTCTTAAATTCTAACCATAGAAGAAAATTTATTTCTATGGTATCACACTCTTTAAATATAAATAAATATTTGATTTGATTTGATTAATCTAAAATTTTAGATGTGTGTGTGTGTGTGTGTGTGTGTGTGTGTGTGTAAGCTAGTAAGTATGTGGCAATTTGATTTTTATTTATTATCATTGATAGGTAGTTTACATTATGTTTTCAATAGGATTTGATCATATATTTCTTATTAATAAAATTTGTAGACTATTATATAATTTTTTAGTATTTAACAATTAAAAATATTAAAATAATATATTAAAATTAATTAATAAAATATTAATTAAAAAAATTAACTATTGTTATATAAAGAATTTAAAGAGTATTAGTACAAATCATTTTCTTTCACATGAACAAATGACTCCTATTGGCTGATTGTTGGGTGTGCATAAAGGCACAACTCCTAGTAATAAATATTTTCTTTTAAAAACAAAGTAACAAGTACCATGTGGCTTGTATTTGCCAAAAGTTATAATAGTTTAAGATTAAAAATTTAATAGTTAGAAAGCAATGACTTGTGATGATAATATTTAATAGTACTTAATCAATATTTACTTAACATTTCATGTAAATGTAATGTTATTACTATAACTGATAAATTATTCAACTTTATTGTGAGTTTCATAGAGTAGTAAAATTCAAAATCTATCAACTAATCAAATTCAAGTAAAATAATTTGATGATTTTAGAAATTAAAAATATCACATATAGACATTCAAATTAAAACTTAAAACTAAAAATGAAAAACAAAAATAGCAAGCATTTTAATTATTATTAAATTCAAACCCTACCATATAAAATGTGAATACTAACTCTAAGGTAGCAAGGAGCATGCAAAATCAAAAATATAATTCATATGTTACTATATTTATTTTATATTTTTATAAATATTTCGTCTACAAATTTTGGGCAGTGCTTCCAAATATGCTCCTATCAAAATTAAAAATCATACATTTAAATATTACAAAAATCAAAAGTTAAAATTGAAAATAAAAATACTTACTTTTGATTGGTTGAAGTAGGGGAAAAAAATCACTAGTTACAGATAAGCAATTACAATAGTATTAGCCTAAGAAAATAGAATAATGTAAGATCCAATATTTGTGATTTTGAGAACATAGATAAGAAACTCGAGAATCCCATTGAATGTGAACTTGAGAATTATAAGGGTAGGAAACAATTTGATGGAAATTGATTTTGAAATCATAAAAAAATGAGGAAGGGAAGGTTCTATAAATATTATTTTATGCACAATAAATGAATATTTATATTGTTTGTCATAGAGATGATGGTAAGGGTGTTAACCAATAGTAGATAGGTAACTATTGGTCTCTGCCAGTGTTAATTTCAGTTTGAAAATTAAATTTGTAGGTATGTGTTGATTTGTTTGGACTGGATACATTATCATGAATTAGTATTCATTATTTGGTAGGCTATTTTTGATTAATTATTTTAACTTGTCTTGACATAAATTTGAAGTCAAATATGCTATTAAGCCCTATTTACTTTGTGTATAATTAGTTAAAACACTAACCTTTTTTACTTTCAAAATAACATCAAGCAATCCTCAACTATGAAATGGAAACAAATAGAAGGTTAGTACACATGTATTGTTTTTCATTTGTACTATTTATTTTTATTATATTTATAAAGATTTTTCATATCTAATTAACACGCCTCATAATAGTAATATTATGTTTTACTTCAATATATTCTTAATAGAAATTATTATTTTAACATATCATAAATAATTTAAAAAGTAATATTAATTTTATAATAAAAATTTCATTAAATGATTAATAATATATGGTAAGCTTTTAAATGATTAATAATATATGGTAAGCTTTTAAATGATTAATAATATATGGTAAGCTTTTATTGAATAATAATAAAGGTTTTGAATATTGTTATTAAATTTTTTATGGATAAAATATATCTATGTAGAAAATATATATTTATATTATAATATTAAAAATTAGAAATAATATATAGACATCTAATTAACTCATATAGAGAGAAAAGCAAAGGAATATAATAGAACTTAAGAAGAAGAAGAAATCATGGTAGTAGAAAGAGGAGGAGAAGAAGTAGAGGATGAGGGGGAGAATGGAATAAAGAAGAAGACCAAATGAAAATGGGACAAGTTAATCTCCAGACAAAATGCACTAAAGATAAAACAAAGTCAAACTTTCTTTTTCCAAATTTGCGAAAACATAGTGATTTTGTTTCCAATTTTTTTGTTGTTTTTTTACTACAAACTATGCAAATCATGAAGATCAACTACTAAAATTTTCAAAAAAATCTACAATATTTTTTATTTTTTGAAAATTGGTCAACTATACAATTTGTAGGGAGGATAGCCACATCCAATGAAAACAAGGAGGAGGAGAAAGGAAGGACAACAAAGATGAAGTAAAAAGGAAAGACAACAAATTCAATGAAGCCCATTTTCATAGAGATACCATCACATCCTCTTCTAGTTGACACAAATCTAGGTATTGGTGATAGCTAAGAGGAACATCTAATTGTGCATTATTATCTCTTCTCTTTCCTCAAAGGACCTCTAATTTTTTATATCCAAAATTGGGTAAGCCTAAACTGAGTGATTATGTGCTCCTTACTCATTGTGCTTAGGAATGCATAGATTATCATCTATGTTTGTTAGAACTAGGCCTAATTCTCTAATGGCTGGACTTTTGAACACCACCCTATAAAAGTCTGTAATTACATCCTTATCCCTATCTATATGTAGGATAATTACTATGAACATGGCCACAATGTTAGTATTGTGCTTCTTCTTGTCCATAAGCTTAGAGAATTCACCCTCTAAAATGATCCTAGTAGCCCTGTGAACTATCCCATCTTTATCCTTTGACATTTTCCTTATCCTTAAATAACTAACCTCCCCCCAAAAGGTCATTTCTCTCTTCCCAAGATGTATCTAAATTGGTGTGTCCATACCTTGCCTACAACATAATACTACTAACTAATCTAACATAGAGCTCTACCTACACATATATACTAAAGAGGCTAGCAACTTTGAACTGAATAAGAAGGATATTTCTCCCTTAAATAGATGAATTGCTAACATGTATGCATTATAGGAAAAGGAAAAAGCATTAATTAGTTTTTGTCCTTACTATCCTCAATTCAAGCCGATGAGCTAAATATGATTATCAATTTCATACTTCACTATCTTTTTGCATCTAAGGGGTTATCTTAAAATGATTTTAGAAGATGTGTGTGCAGAGTCACTGGATTCACATGTGTAGACAAATAATTATTAAAAACTAAGATCACCAAATCCCTACTTTGTAATGGTTAATTTTGAAAGAATAAAATTTGAGATTAATGTCAAGTAACGAGTTTATCGTATCATGTTTTGTATGTTTAGGTTTGAGGATAAAGTTTCAAACCAATACTATCATAATTAATGTTTTAATTCTTCTAAGGGTGAGTATAATAAAGTCAATGACTTTCATAAGGGTGCAAAAGCCAAAAAGTGGTTCGATCTTGGAGTATGCAAATCTTGTAATTTTTAAGGAGAAAGTCTTCTCCATATGTGCCTAAATTGGCTAGCTCATCTGCTAGTTTATTGCCCTCCCAATATATATGTTGAATCTTAGTTTTGAGACTATTACACACTATCAATGTAACCCTTCCACCCTTCAAAGGTGCAAGTGCTAGTATTAATGGTTAAAGAGCACAATCTTTATATGAACAATTTCTTTTCTTGATGCAAGTGTTTTTAAGTTCAAATTCTATATAAAACTAATATGTTTAAATGTGATAAAATATTCTCACATTTAGTTACTTTTGATATAAAATAATAATTATCAAAGCATATATAAGTATGTGGGCATGAACATCAATTTATAGATCTTAATTATATGTCCCCTTCTGTAGTTTTTAACATTGTAGGAATTAAAGTTTAGAGGTTGGAAAACTATATTATCCAAATAGAAAAAGTATTAACTTGATATTTTGTAGGATATATTTTTGATATAAAAGCAACCAAAACTAGGAGCTGACCCTTTACAACAATGGTGGTACAACCAACAAAAAGTTGGCAGACATCCACACACACAAACCCCCTAATGGTTTACATAAAAAACATAAGTAACAATAATAACAGTAATAAAAGTAGTAGAGTTCCTACTATCACTACCTACTGAGTTTAACAAGTTAACAAAAGGCATGTAGGTGGTCATCGCATTGTACCACTACTACTACCCCCTATAGCCCAAAACCAAGTTTAACATAAAAAAAACCATCACCAAAAGATGGAGAGTAATAACCAGTAGAGCACCAAAAAACATTAGGCACTTGCAAGCCACTAACTGGCATCTTTTTTCTTTCCTTTCCCATCTAAGCAAACCTTGGCCTAGTCTTCAGTGAGGAAGCTATAGAGTAGCTTTGATTCCTCCTTCTCAAGGCCTTCCTCCTCTGATGCATTAACTAGTAGCTAGAGATTGGTAGCCACCACATGTGTCATCTTAAGAGTGAACTTGAAGTAGAGGGTGAAACCCTCCTCCATAGTATTGCACCTATCATTTAGCTCCTAGAGGTCCTTGTGAGTAACAACCCCATCCTCCTCAATTCCAAGCTTTAGAGCCCTACTACAATTAACTAAAGGATTCCTATTTTCCCCGTACATCAAGATTGTTAGTGGGGGCATTTAGGTTTTGAATATTATCTTTCTTGATTGGCAAGGAAATAGTGTCGGTAGAGTCGTTGATGGTTTTGGGGTTATCTTGTTTGTCAGCAGAAGGTAGGGTGATGGTGGTAGAAACATGGGTGGGGTTGAGGGAGGGGTCCTTGGTGGGATTGTCTACCTCAAAATCCCAAGTTCATCTAGAGTGTCATCCCATTTCTGTACCTCTTTGTCAATCTCCTCTTTCCCCTTCTCCTTATCATCCCTCAATTTTCTTATCACTCTCCTCAGGTTTGATATCGTCCTCCTTCTCCTCCTCCTAAGAGAAACTAGCCATTTGTTTCTATCTACCATTAGTCTTCATAATTCGTCTTAGCCTTCTTCTATTCCCACAAATTTCCTCATCTAAATCCCCAATTTCCATTGCCACTCCCTTATCCATTTTAATTTTTTTGTTTGTAGTTGGCTCCAAGACTATGGTTTTGTTCTTTCCTCCCTTAACTGGGGTTTGGCTTAGAGAGGGTTGTCGGCTACAAACTCTAAATGAAGGGGGGGGGAGTGGGTCAGGCCATAGAGGATGATATTATCAATGGCTATCACACAAGGAGGGAAAAGGGCCAAGTAGAATTGAAAAAGATGGAACATGATACCTTGGTATTGTTGGAATTACAATAGGAAAGGAAAACTTATAAGAAGGGGGTGGGGAGGGTGGTGTGGGGGTGAATCAGCAGTTAAAACTTTCACCACACATCCATCTCACGCATTCAATAGATAAACTAAAATAACATGCAAAGCACATATATATAAATCATGTAAACATGTAAACAATCACACACATAACACCATATATGATTACCGAGAAACCCTCCAGGTGAGAAAGTAAATTTGGGGTGGGGATGACACCCACAAGAAGTAGTAAAGTGTATCCAATTAATGTTATAATATTTTGATCATGAATCATGATCTACCTTATGAAAGGTCTTCCCTATTAAAGGCTTACAAAGATTGTTAGATCTCACCTTGTTAGAGGATTTCAACACCTTGTTAGAAGTGTGCCCTACTAGACGACTTTAGCTTACAACTAAGTAAGCACCCTGTTAAAGGATTTTATACAGCCTATTAGGACTATTATGCTAAGAGATTTGAGTGAAATCACCTGTTAGAATGTCTTAGCATAGATCTTGTAATTGGCACTTGCTTGCCTAATAATAGATCACCTCTAAACAATGTCTTCTTGATCCTTCTCAATCAGATGTCTTAATGTTGTATCCTTTTCTCTATCCTCTATTCTTCTCTAACTGATTATGTAATTCACTCTTTCTTCACAACTTCTAAGTCTCCATGAATGCTCTACAAACTATCCTCTTCACTCCTTCAATTCCTTACACACTTGTTAGATAGTTTAGCATTTCTGTCCTCCTTAACAAGACTAGGTGACTTAGGGTTAGGTATGAATATGTGGCTAAGATTCATCCATTTTGTTGCATAAACCTTCCCATTTTCTGATTGTCTACATGTAATTGCATAGGGAATCCAAAAAGAGATTTGTCCTTATCTCCAAAATATCGAAATCAATCCTTAAGTCAGCTCAAAAATAGTTTACATAGTTCTTTGTGCCATTACAAATAAATATGTCCAAACTCTGTCACTTGGCATATGAATTCCCTGATGCTCAACATGCACTATATTTCTACTATGATTACACACCTTTACTACTTGGTATCCATTTTTTACTTGGCCCCTAAATCACTTAGCATGGTCTATCTGTTGAGCACTTGAGTGAGTCAGCACTCATTGTAACTTGGCATGGTCTAATATTTACATGTTGTGCTTGACATGTCTTACAAGTTTGACATGAACTAAGTAAATTTTTTAAGTGTGTTGACACTCACTTGTCAAAACCAATCTGAGATCAACAATCTCTGCCTTTGACATGAGTGTCAAAAACACTTGAATATACATTATCAACCTTAATCCCTCGAGCATAGCATATCCATGACTTGGCTTATATATTAAACTTCAAAATTTCAAAATTTTGCAATAACTTGTATACCTTTGTTGGAATTACAAGTAGGAAAGTAAACTTTTGAGGGTGGGGGGGGGGGGGGGGGGGTGCGGGGGTGAATCAACATTTAAAATATGAGCCCACAAATCTTTCACCACACATCCATCTCATACATTCAATTGAGAAATTGAAATAATATGTAAAGTACATACATCTAGAACATGTAACCATATAAGAAATCACACATTTGACACTAGATATGTAAAATTTAGCTGTAATTTGTAGTTGTAAAGTGTATCCAATTAAGGTTACAATGGTTTGATCATAAATTATGATCTGCCCTATCAAAGGCCTACCCTATTAAAGGCTTACAAAGACTATTAAGTCCCACCTTGTTAGAGGATTTGAAAACCCTCTTAGAAGTGTGCCTAGCTAAAGGACTTTTGATCATCCACTTGGAATGTCACCCTATTAAGGGATTTACTACAACCCATTAGGACTACTCTATTAAGAGATTTTACCAAAATCACCTATTAGAATGTTTCAGCATAGATCCTGTGGTTGGCACTTTCTTTACTAATAAAAAATCACCTCTAAACACTTGCCTCTTTGATCCTTCTTGATCATATGTCTCACTATTGTATCCTTCTCTCTATCCTTTGTTCTTCTCTTACTGATTCCACAATTTATCTCTTCTTAATCACTTCTAAGTCTCCATAAATGCTCTATCTATGCATGCAAACTTTTCTACACTTCTCCTTCAATCCTTGTGCATTGATAAGAAGTTTAGGGTTTTCATCTTCCTTAAGAAGACTAAGAGACTTAGGGTTAGTTATGAATCTATGGTTGAGATTCATCCATATTGCCTCTTTAGACCTTCCATTTTCCTAATTGTTTGCATGCAAATACATAGGGATTCTACAAATAGATTCATCCTTATCTCTAAAGAATCAAAATCTATCCTTAGGTCAGCTAGAAAATAGTTTACATATGATTTTGTGTGATTGCAAACAAGTATGTCAATTCTATGTCACTTGGCACTTGATGTTACTGATGCTTGGCACATACTATAACTCTATTTTGACTCGGCACCTAAACTACTTGGCATCCACTATGTTACTTAGCACTTGAATCACTCACCATGGTCTATCTACTCAGCACTTGAGTGGCTTGACACTCATTACAACTCAGCATGGTCTAACATTCATATGATGTGCTCAACATGTATTACTAGTTCGGCATGAACTAAGTAAATTGCTTAAGTATGTTGACACTCACTAGTCAAAACCAATATGAGATCAACAATCTCCTCCTTTGACATGAGTGTCAAAAACACTTGAATATCCTTAATTAATCTAACCTTCTTAATTATATCATAACCATGACTTAGCTTATATACAAAAATTCAAAATTTCAAAATTTTGCAATAGCCTATAAACCTCAAAATGTGTAACTCCCCCTGAGTTAGTATAACTATTTTGTATCCAAAAATCTGTGCTCCATCTAAGTAGAGTTGTCTTTGTTGATATGCTTTCATCTGATACTCTTCATCTAGTTGATATCTTTGTTTGATACACTCCCCCATATTTCCATACTCTCTCTTTGTTTGATATTCTCCCCCTTTTTTAACACAAATGTTAAATGGGTTGTACACTATACACATATCGTGTGTTTATCCAAAAATTATTGATGGACCGCCATTATTATATTTAGAGCTACATTGCAGTTATCACATGCAACATCCAGTGACTTAACTTGAATAGCGAGCTCGGCAGCAAGGTGAACTAGGCCATCTAGTGTAGAAAGATTGGGGTCTTTCTTTAACAAAGTTTCTACAAATCCTTTTTCCTTGTGTAGTATCTACATATGTGGAGTGAGGGAAACCTGGATGCATGTCAATTTGGCTCTTATATTAGCCTCTTATGTTGTTAATACAACTAATTAACTTTTTGAATGAAGCAATGTCTTTTATTTCTTGTAATGCTTGCTTATATTTATACTCCTTCCTAAGCATTTCTTGGTGTTTCTTCTTGTCTAATGCTTGTTGTAAAATTCTTATTTGATCAATTGTGATGGTTTCATAGTCAAACTTTGGAATCACTATTTTTTCATCTAAAGTAAAATCACCATAATGAGTTACCTTGTCATCTTTAGAAGAGTTGGAGCCTGACATTGAGATTTGCAAGAGTATTGCTTCTGTGCTTGGCTTCTAAAGAACTTTTTAGTAGTGCTAGATGTTGGTAAAAATACCAATCTTGTATGGCTTCCTACTTCTCTACTTTCGATGTTTGGTCTCCTTCTTTAGATTTGTCTTTATCTATGACAATGACTTGAGTTGTACCTTGTGTCTATGCTACAGGTACAAATGTATCTATCTATCCTGTATGGTCTGTTGTTGTTTCTTTATCTTTTCTATAGTCTACCTCTACTCTATAGTATAAACTTTCACTAATGTGTCAACCTTAGCAAACAAGTCTACTAATGTTTTAATTAAAGGTTTCACTTAAGTAACTAAAGAGATGGTAGAAGGTGGTTCTTGTGGATTCACCTTATCTCTTGTGGAACTAGTTACTCCCTTCTGAAGTTCATCAACACTGACCAATATTGGATTTTCACATAATTTGGCTTGTAGTGTAGATTGGTCAAGGATCTCCTTCAAATCTTCTACCATCAAGAGGTTGATGTTCCGAGCAAAATTGCCAAGAACATCCTTAACAATTATAGTATTTGCAAGTATACCTGTGTCATGTGGAGGGCTCATGCTTAGCATTTGTGTGTCTTGCACACTATGTTCTTACTACTACTCTTTAGTTGTATCCATCTCATTTGTCTTCTATTATGTCTCCTCCATAGTAGTATCATCTTTTCCTTTTTCCATTTCATCCTCCTTATCTTGCTCTTTATCTTCATTGTTTCTTCCCTCAAAGGGATCCTCTTCTCCTTGTTTAATAGTTGACAAACCATAAATGATTTTCCACATTTTGGTGGATTTCTTCACAACATCTTCAATATTGTTCTAAAGTATGTTGAATGCTCTATGTTTTGGTGCAAATTTGCTACCATACTTCTTATTTTCTTTAACAATTTGAATTTTGGTCAATTCTAGCATAACTTGTGCTAAAGTGGATTCCCTTATTTGTTTTTCCAGGTTCAAACAATAATGCCACTTATTTTCAGCAATGGTATACAAGTACTTAGGCATTGTATTGTCTAATTCAAGTGGAGTATTTTTGAACTTAGACATCATTGCATAAATTTAATACTCCACAAGAACTTAAATTGAAATTAGACATCACTTAGAAAATCAATATTCTTCAAACCAGTCATATCTGCATTATTCTTAACATTCTCATAGACATTCTCAAGATCAGATTTAGGTGCATGACTTACCACTCTAAATTGACTTGTATCTTTAGATTATATTCTTTCATCATCTATTTCTAGTTGTGCAACATATTTTCTCCTTTACTTCTTCTACACTGGCCCCTTTTGTTATGTGGCCTTTGTCTTTATCTTTTCTTTCACTATCTCCTTGGCCTTTTGTGTGTTAGCCCTTGTACTTTCCCTAGTTGTTGGTGTTGTTGGCTTTACTAGGCTTGGCTTGGCAACCTTCTTTGCTTTTGGTTTAGCCACAAGTTGTACCTTGGCTTTTCTCTTCTTAGGCTTGGCCTATGCTAGTGCTTCCTGGATTTCCTCTTCCTCAACAACTTCTTCTTCCTGGTTCTCACCCACACCTTGGGTTAAAGCTAGACGTCCTTGTGCTTGTACCTCTTTTTCCTCTTCATTCTCTTCATCATCATCTTCTTCTTCCTCCTCTGCATCAGCACCCTCTCCAAATTTCTTCTTAAGTTTCCTCACTAACTTGTCCTTCTTTTTCAGTGTGGAGGCTATCTTTAATTTGATTTCAACTTTAGATTTCATGACATCAAAATTTCCAAAGATCTTAGCACTTTTATCAATCTCCTTTACTAGGAGTGCAATGATGCCAACTAAGGCTTCGTCAACATTGATTTCATAGCCTAAGGGTCTTAGCCATCTTACCCTAGGCACTGCTTACTATATGTAATTGTAATCAATATCCACAAGAAGAAAAAAATTCATTGTAGTGTTTTCCAACTAGGGAGATAGGTATCCTTAACCTCTACTTCATAGACTTCTTAAAGTCTTCAAAATAGCTAGTCATAACTGACTCAAAGTTCTCTCCTATTTGCTCAATATATTCATTAATTTGAATAGCCACTGATCTGTTTGTCTTCCAATCAACTTTTCCAAAAGATGGGAATTCATTTTGTACAAAGAAGAATATGCACACAAGTATTGAACCAAACTTATGCTGTGCACTTTTTATCTTCCTAATGGCTCTTAGGTTTTCATTAATCTGTTGTAGTTGAAGTTTTGCAAGGTTATAAGTATGATCTCTTTTGACAATTTTATATCCAACATCAACTGCTATGTAGGACACACTATTTAACCTACTTGGCTGATAGAATTTGTGAGAAATAACTCTAATTGTAAAGTCAAGTAGAGGATAAGTAATGGTATCTATGGTCATTCCTCTCTTGTTCCATTTTGCACCTGTATTTTTCTCAATTACCTCTTTTGAGTCACTCTTTAGAGTCTTGGGATGATCTAGGGTTGGATATCCAATTACCCTATTGATTTTTTTCTTTATAATTTTTATTGGTCCTCCTTCCAACCATATACATCCATCATGTATTCTACTTAATACTATCTTGATCCATTTAGTTTTGAACACCGTGGGGTATTCTAGGGTCAAACCCTTTCTTGCCACAATCTTAAATTCTTCCATCAAGACACCATTTTCACATAACTTATAATAGGCTTGTCTTATTTCCATATCACCTATGCCTCCTACTTTGTAGTTGTAATATTTCCTCATGTCTTGGACCATTATGACCTTGGGTGGAATCATTGATAATGTGCCTGATGGGTCATGTTTATAAGAAATGTCCGGTATAGCTTTGAAATCTAGTTATTTAACTTCATTGTTGACTAATTGAACATCAAAATCTTCTTTCTCCTTCACATTTCTTGAACTAGATGCCATTTTGATGAAGTAGGGTTTAACAAATTTCAAACTGTGTAACTTGGCTTGTGAAGAATACTTTTTAAATTTGTAAAATGTGAGTGAGATCATTGTTGGAATCATTGTAGTCACTTTGAACAGACTTCTAAATTGCCTTCTACACCTTTAGCTCTTACACAAATTTGAAATGATGAGAAATGAACAAAAATTAATCATATACCCTTCAGAACTTTTCATTTAATGCTCAGTGCATGTACAACTAGAAAACTCTTCAAGAATAGGATTTTAGCATCACTTAGCATCTATAGGTATTACCATCACTTGACAACTACCACAACCTCAACATCAACTAGCCAATCTAGTAGATTGGCTCTAACTAACATTCCACTCCACATCCATTGAAAATTTTTTCATGCTCGGCAACAACATGAAAACTCAAAAGATTTAACTTGAATTTTTAACAACATATTGCATCTTCATTTATGCTAATGTAGTCCTTTTAGTACTAGCTTCTTTTGGAACTGGTGTATGATGCAATGCTTGAATATCAGTCCCACATACCTCTTACTTGCTTAGTTTGATGAGGTGTGATCACTTGACCCATTGGGTGAAGTGATCCCTTCTTCGTTCAATGTACTACAACCATCTTTCTTCTTCCATGTCTTGTTCATCTCATCTCTGATGTGCTCAACATCTGCCTTGCCTTTTCCTTTATCAAATTCACAACTTTGACCTAGTTGGACAATACTTGCTGATGTGACCAGTCTTCAAACAACTAAAGCATGTAGTTTGACTCAACCACCTTTTTTAGTTACCACTGAACTATGTTCTAATACAATTCTTCGAAACATGTCCATATTCTTGACAATAATGATAGCTATATCGTGTATTATAATCCCAATAATAAGAGTTGCCATTTTTCCTTACCTGTGTTTGCTTGTTTGATCATGTTGACTTGGATCTGCATTCAAAAGCTCTATGACCATACTTCTAACAATTATAGCAATATCCTTCAAATCTTGGAGCATGCATGGTTCTACTTCTACATTCATGTACCTAATGACCTTGCTTATTGCACTTGTGACAATGAATCATGCTCTTAGGTCTAGCATTCTAATTTTTAGTCTTGCTCCTACACACATTAGCAATACGTCCTTTCTTACCACAATTATGACAAGTGGGTTTGAAGTTCTTACCTTTGTCATTCCTTTCCTCAGCACTTTTAGATGACCCTCCTAAAATGCTTGAATATCCCAATCCAAATATATCATTTTTAGATATAGAGGATTCTAGTAGTTGCTCAAAATATTTGATAGCTTCATTTGGCTTGTTGAAACTTTCAACAAACTCCTTTTCTCTTTTTAGGTCATTCTATAGTTGTTCATTCTACAACTTCAATGTAGTAATCTCAATGTCCTTGACATTTAGTTCATATTTGGCATTCATCATTTGACTTAGAGTATCTAGTTGCATGTTGGAAATATTGGTTAGTTATGATGATGTCTCTTCTAATCTGTGAGACAAAACTCTTTTGTCTTTTTGAATCATGGCTTTCTTCTTCTATTCAATTACCTCACATAGCATTATGGCATGTGATTCTTGTTCTAACTTGAGATTTATGATCTCCTCAACTTGGATCTTGTTTTTCGCCATCAAATCTTCAACTACTACTTCATATTCACTTGATTTTCCATTTGCAAATAACTTGGTAGTATCAATCTCTTTGTATTGTGTGTCATTCTTAGCACTAGCAATTTCCTTCCTTCTCTTCAAGGAACTCTTTAAAGCTTCTCTTGCATTATTTAGCTACTAAAAAATGAGATGTATTTCAATCTCCTGGTTCTCAATAGTTTTCCCTAACTTGTAGACTTCCATTTCAAGATCTTTTCTCAAAGCTGTAAAGCTTCTCTTTGAGAGAACAAGGCTCAGATACAAATTTTTGGAATTACAATTAGGAAAGTAAACTTCTAAGTGGGGGGGGGGAATCAACATTTAGAACATGCACCCACAAAACTTTCACCACAAATCCATCTCATACATTCAATTGAGAAATCAAAATAGCATGTAAAGTACATACATCTAGAACATGTAAACATATAAGCAATCACACATTTGATAGTAGGTATGATTACCCAAAAAACCTCCAAATGAGAAGGTAAAACTGGGGTGGGGATGATACCCACAAATCTTCACTACTGCAATTATAAAGTGTATCCAATTAAGGTTACAATGGTTTGATCAGAAACTATGATCTACCCTGTGAAAGGCCTGCCCTATTAAAGGCTTACAAAGACTATTAAGTTCCACCTTGTTAGAAGATTTGAACACCCTATTGGAAGTGTGCCTAGTTAAAGGACTTTTGATCATCCACTTGGAATGTCACCCTATTGAAGGATTTACTATAGCCTATTAGGACTACTTTGTTAAGAGATTTTACCAAAATCACCTATTATAATGTTTCATCATAGATCTTACGTTTGGCATTTTCTTTACTAATAATAGATCACCTCTAAAAATTTGTCTCTTTATTCCTTCTCAATCAGATGTCTCACTGTTGTAGCCTTCTCTCTATCCTCTATTATTCTCTAACTAATTTTGCAACTCATCTCTTCTCAATCACTTCTAACTCATAAGAAGTTTAGGGTTTTCATCTTCCTTAAGAAGACTAAGAGACTTAGGGTTAGGTATGAATCCATGGCTGATATTCATCCATATTGCCTCTCTAGACCTTCCATTTTCCTAATTGGTTGCATGCAAATACATAAGGATTCTACAAATAGATTCATCCTTATCTCTATAGAATTGTAATCTATCCTTAGGTCAACTAGAAAATGGCTTGCATATGAGTTTGTGCAATTACAAACAAGTATGTCAATTATGTGTCACTTGGCACTTGATGTTACTAATGCTCAACACATATTGTAACTATGTTCTGACTCAGCACCTGAACTACTTAGCATCCACTATGTTACTCAACACCTAATTCACTCAACATGGTCTATCTCCTTGACACTTGAGTGACTCAACACATGAGTGGCTCAACACTCATTACAACTCAGCATGGTTTAACATTCATATGATTAACTCGGCATGTCTTATTAGTTCAGCATGAACTAAGTAAATTTCTTAAGTGTGTTGACATTCACTAGTCAAAATAAATCTGAGATCAACAACCTCAAAATTTGTTAGCTCCTCCTGAGTTAATATGTCTTTTCTATATCCAAAATCTATGCTCCTCTCTGAGTAAATGTGTCTTTTTTGATACACTTTAACTTCAATGCATTGATACTCTTTCATGCTCTCTCAATGTATCTCCCCCTTTCATATATCTTCTCCTTTCTTTATCTCCCCCATATTTTCTATCATATTTTCTATCTCCCCCTTTTTGACACTTATATCAAATGGGCTATACACTTATAGTGTGTTTGTCCAAAAAATATTTATGGACATTCATTATGATCATGAGGGCTACATCCTAGTTATCACAAGCAACATCCAATGATCTAATTTGGATTGCAAGCTTGGCAGCAAGGAACACTAGACCATCTAAAGTACAAATATTGGGGTCTTTCTTTAGTAAAGTCTCGACATAGCCTAGCTCCTTGTGTAATATCTCCATGTGTGGGGTGATAGATGCCTATATACATGTCAATTTGGCTCTTATGTTAGCCTCTTCTATTGTCAATGTAGTTAATTGACTCTGTGTCTAAAGCAGTGTCATAAAATGCTTCTCACTCTAAGTTGGATTTGTTGGTAGGCTGGCACCTAATGTAGTAAATATGTGTTCTAGACTCAAAATGTGACTTCTAGTCTCTTGAGTGAAGAGTGTAGGATTACATAGCTTTGTGTACAATGAGAATATATTCTCAATTACCTTCTTCACCTCTTCAACCTTAGTTTCCAATGCAACTTGAGTTAGTGCTATCTCACTAGATATTTTCTCATTCACCTTACCTTGAAACTACTTTTTTGACCATTATAAAAGTTTTTCATTTTTATCAAGGTCTTTATTGTTGACCTTCTCCACTATGTCTTTCAATTGTTCTATTAGTGGCTTTGTCTCTTTAGAAGTTGGCAGACTAAATGTATCTAGAAAGATGTCCTTAATATCTTGAAGTTCTTGCTTTTGTCTGTGTTCTCTCTTAAGCATTTCTTGATGCTTTTCCCTTTCTAATGCTTTCTTTAATATGCCTATTTTCTCCAATATCATAGTATCAGTCATACTTTGGAATAACAACTTCTTCATCAAGATTGATATCTCCATAATGATTTACCTTTTCAACTTTTGGTAAGCTAGGGCTTTGCACTAAGATTTGCAATGGAATGGCTTATGTGCCCAACTTTTGAAGAGCTTGTATAGTGGGAGTGCTAGATATTGGTAAGGCTACTAGTGCTTGGATGGCCACTTGTTCCTTCACCTTTGGTGTTAGCTCACTCTCTTTAATCTTGCCTTAGTCTATCACTATGACTTGACTAGTACCTTGTTCCTATGTTGTAGGTACAAATGAATCTGTCTATCATGTTTCCTATTGTCTTGTACTAGTGTCTTTCTCTTTTTCTTTCTTCTCAACAATATCAACTTTAACAATTGTATCAACCTTGGTAGATGTATCTTGTGGCATTAGAAACAAAGGTTGTACATGAGTAGTAGAAGGCATGATGGAAGGTGGTTCTTGTGGATTCACCTTTTCCCTTGTGACATTAGTTACTACCTTTTGCAATTCTTCTACACTAACCAAAACTAGATTTTCACAAATTTTAGCTTGAAGTGTAGATTGATCTAGTATTTTATTCAAATCTTTTGCAATAAGTAGATTGATGTTTTGAGCTAATGAATCATTAACATCCTTTACAGTTATAGTCTTAGTAATATTGATTATGTCATGAGAGGACTAACACTTGGCAATTGTGTGCCATGCACACTATGTTCTTCTTACTGCTCAAGCTCAGTTGTTGCCTTGTCATCTTCATTCACTTCTATCTCTGCTTTAGTTGCATTGTATTTTTCATCATCTTCTTTATCATCATCATCTTTAGCATCATCTTTAGGATCATCCTTAGCCTTTGAAGGATCAATTTCTCCTTTCTTCACTATGGTTAACCCATAAATGACTTTCCATATTTGTGTTGACTTTTCATGACATCCTCAATATTATTTTGTAGAATGCTATAGGCTTTGTATTTAGGTTTGAACCTAACTACATATTTCTTAACAACCTTAGTAGCTTGTCCCTTAGTTAACTCTAGCATTACTTGGACTAGTTGTGTCTCCCTAATTTGTCTTTCCAAATTTAGACAATAACACCATTTTTTCTCAACTATGTCATATAGACTCTTAGGTACTGAGTTGGCAAATTCAAGTGGAGTTGTCTTAAACTTTGATATCATGGCATATAATGCCTCTTCCACTTGGTTTTTCTCCATTTTACCCAATTTATCAAAATCAACATGTGAAAACCTTGATAAATCTACATTATTCTTTACATTTTCACATAAATTTTTCAGATCTAAGAGAGGATTGTGACTCACCACCTTGAATTGGTTGTTCTCATTTGACTCAGTCTTCTCTTCCTAAGAATATGGTTGTGCTACATATTTCCTTCTTGGTTTCTTTTTCTCTTGGCCTCCTTGTTCTATTTTCTTTTTGTTTTCCTTGGCTTTCTAAGTAGTTGCACATGTACTAGTTCTAGTGGTAGGTGTAGTGGGCTTTTCTTGGCTAGGTTTGACAATCTTCTTCACCCTTGCCATAGTTTGTGCCTTAGCCTTCCTTTTCTTTGGCTCAGCAGGAGTAGGTGCTTCCTTAGCTTCTTCTCCCTTAGCACCTTTAGTCTCCTCTTCTTCCTTATCTTCTCCCATTCCCCATGTCAATGCTAGAGGTGTTTGAGCTTGAGGTTCATCTTCCTCTTCATCCTTGTCTTCTTCTTCCTCTTCCTCCTTGGTATCCTCTCCAAAATTGGCTTTTAATTTCTTCACCAACTTGACCTTCTTCTTGATGGTTGATGCATTTTTCAACTCCTTGGCAATCTTAGACTTTACCATCTTTTCCAAAAACTTTTGCAATCTTATCTAGTTCCTCTGCTAGTATAGTTGTTATGGCTACGGAGGCTTCATCCACATTGATATCATACCCTAAGGGTCTCAACCATCTTACCCTTGGTGTGGTAGCTTGTACAAAAGTGTAATCAGCATCAATAAGAAAACATACATCATTATAATGTCTTTCAACTAAAGAAACTATTACTCTCATTCTTTCCTTCATTGACTTCTTGAAATCTTCAAAGTAACTAGTCATTATGGATTTAAAGTATTCTCTTAGCTACTCAATGTACTCATTAATTTGCACTACAATTGATCTATTGGTCTTCCATGCTATAATACTAATTGAGGGGAATATGTTTTGTATATAAAAGAATATACAAATCAACATGGAACCAAATTTGCATTGTGCACTCTTGGTTTTCTTGATTGCTCCAAGGTTCTCCAATATTTTCTGCAACTATAGCTCTACCATATCATATCTATGATATTTCTTTACAATTTTGCAACCAACATCCATAGCTATATAGGGTACACTATTCAATCTACTAGATTGATAGAATTTATGTGAGATTACCCTTACAACAAAGTTTAACAATGGATCAACAATTGTATCAATTGTCATGCCTTTCTTATTCCATTTTTCTCTAGTGTTCTTCTCAATTACTTCCTTGGAATCACTTCCAAGTAGCTTAGGTAGATCTAGGGTTAAGTAGCCAATAGTCTTATGAATTATTCTCTTGGATATTTTGATAGGTCCTCCCTCTAGCCATAAAGAGCCATCATGAATTTGGCTCAGTACAATTCATATCCACTCTGTTTTGAATACATTAGGAAAATATAGGGCTTGTGTTAAACCCATTCTCTCTACAATTTGGAATTCTTCCTTCAAAACACCATTATCACATAACCTATTATATGCATCCCTAATTTCCATGTCACCAATGCTACCATCACCAATGCTACCAATTTTATAGTTATAGCATCTCCTCACGTCATGATTATTACATTTGGTAGGATCATAGGTAATGCACCAAAAGGGTCTTATTTATAAGGGATGTTAGGAATGGCTTTAAACACAAGCTGTTTGACTTCATTACTAACTAGCTAAACATTTAGAACTTACTTCCCTTCAACAGTTTTTGAACTTGATGCCATTGTGTCAAACTAGGGTTTATGAAAATTAAAGCTACATAGCTCGACTCTTGATAAATACCTTTAGAAACATGATGTACTAGCGTCAAATTGCTACTAAAATCTCTACAAACACTTTGAACTATTTTCTAAATTGCCTTCTTCTCTGCTTGTTCTTCCTTGAATTTAAAATCATGAAAAATGAGCAAGAATCGATCATATACCCTTCATAAACCTTTGCATTTAATGATGAGTGCTTACACAGTTGTAAGCTCAACATTAACTAATTTCAAGTTCACTTGGAATCCATTGATATTTCCATCACTCAACAACTACTATGAGCTTGACATCAACTAGCCAGACTGCTAGCTTGACATCTTCTTAAATTCCACTCGACATACATAGGAAATGTTTCATACTTGGCAACAACATGAAAAACTTAAAGATTTATCTTTGATTTCTAACAACATATTGCATCTTTATTCATGCAAATTTAGTATTTTTAGTACTATATCCTTTTGAAACCGATGTATGGTATAACCTTTAAATATCAATCCCATGTACCTCTTGATTGCCTAGTTTGATGAGGTGTGATCACCTAGACCATTGGGTGAAGTGATCCCTTCTCCATTTGATGTGTTGCAATCATCTTTCACTTTCCATGTCTTCTTCATCTCATCTCTAATTTGTTCAACATATGCCTTACCTTTGCTCTTATCAAATTCACAACTTGGTGCCTTTGACCTTGTTGGACAATATTTACTAGTGTGACTAGTCTTCAAATAGCTAAAACATGTGGTTTAACTCAACCACCTTTTGCAGTTACCATTGAAGTGTGTCCTAATACATTTTTTAGGAACATGACCATATTCTTGACAATAATGATAGCTATATCTTGTATTATAATTCCAATTATAAGAGTTTCCATTGTTCCTTACCTTTGTTTTCCTATTTGATGACCACATGGATTTGGATCTGCATTCAAAAGCTCCATGTCCATGCTTCTAATAGTTGTAGCAATAACCTTCAAATCTTTGTGTGTTCATAGTCCTAGTTCTGCATTCATGTGCCTGATGACCTTGCTTGTTGCACTTATGGTAGTGAACCATGTTGTTAGGCTTAGCATTATGATTCTTTTGTCTTCTTCAATCATGGATTTCTCTTCCATTGATTTCTTCTTTTTTTCAATCACCTCACATACCAATATGGCTTGTGATTCTTGTTCTAGCTTTAGATTTCTAATTTTCTTAGCTTGGATTTTGTTCTTTTCCATTAGATCTGCAATTGTTGCATCAAAGTTATTTGAGTCTCCATTTGTAAATAGCTTAGTAGTGTCTATCTCTTTGTATTTTTTGTCATTCTCCGCAATAGCAATTTCTTTCCTTCTCCTCAAGGAACTCTTTAAAGCTTCTCTTGTTTCATTCAGTTGATGTAGTATAAGATGTATTTCACTCTCCTAGTTCTCAATGGTCTTTCCTGACTTCTAGACTTCCATTTCAAAATCTTTCCTCAAAGTTGCAAAGCTTGTCTTTCAAAGATCAAGGCTATGATACCAATTGTTGGAATTACAATAGGAAAGGTAAACTTCAAGGGGGGATTGGGGGGGGGGGGGGAGGGTGGCGATGAATCAGTAGTTTAAAACTTGAACCCATAAGACTTTCACCACACACCCATCTCATGCATTCAATAGATCAATTGGAATAACATGTAAAGCACATACATCTAAATCATGTAAACATGAGAGAAATCACACACATAACACCAGATATGATTACCCAGAAACCCTCCAAGTGAGGAGGTAAAACTGGGGTGGGGATGACACCCACAAATCTTCACCACTGTAGTTGTAAATTGTATCCAATTAAGGTTACAATGTTTTGATCATGAATCATGATCTACCCTATGAAAGGTTTGTCCTATTAAAGGCTTAGAAAGACTATTAGGTCTCACCTTGTTAGAGGATTTCAATACCCTATTAGAAGTGTACCTTGCTAGAGGACTTCAACTTACAACTAAGTAAGCACCTTGTTAAAAGATTTCATATAGCCTATTAAGACCACTCTATTAAGAGATTTGACTAAAATCACCTGTTAGAATGTCTCAGCATAGATCCTGTGATTGGCACTTGTTTTCATGATAATAGATCACCTCTAAACAATGTCTTCTTGATCCTTCTTGATCAGATGTCTCAATGTTGTATCCTTTTCTCTATCCTTTGTTCTTCTCTAACTAATTATGCAATTCACTCTTTCTTCATAGCTTCTAAGTCTCCATGAATGCTTTGTAAACTATCCTCTTTTCTCCTCCAATTGCTTACACACTCATTAGATAGTTTAGGATTTCCATCCTCAAGAAGACTAGGTGACTTAGGGTTAGGTATAAATCTATGACTGAGACTCATCCATTTTTTTGGTTAAACCTTCCAATTTTCTAATTGGTTGCATGTAATTGCATAGGGAATTCAAAAAGAGATTTTTCCTTATCTCCAAAATATCGAAATCTATCCTTAGGCTGGCTCAAAAATTGTTTACATAGTTGTTTGTGCCATTACAAACAAATATGTCCAAACTATGTCACTCAACATATGAAGTCCCTAATGCTTGGCATGCACTATATTTCTATTGTGACTCAACACCTACACTACTTAGCATCCACTATTTACTCAACCCCTAAGTCACTCAGCATGGTCTATCTACTCAACACTTGAGTGACTTGGCATATGAGTGGCTCAGAACTCATTTTAACTCGGCATGGTCTAATATTTACATGTTGTGCTCAGCATGTATTACTAGTTTGGCATGAACTAAGTAAATGGCTTAAATTTGCTGACACTCACTTGTCAAAACCAATCTAAGATCAACAAGTATAAGATAGTGAAATTAGCCCCTTTCTTGTTTTTCTCTCTAACATCCATCACAATCTCTTTGAGGGCATGCATCAAAAAGAAGGGAATGCCAACTAACTCCCTACTACAAAAATGGTTAAGCAAGGGGAAATGGTAAAAGTAATAGACATTGTGTTTTCCTTCTAGCATCAGATACTACATAATAACCAAACACAAATTGTCCCAAGGCTTCAAAAGCTTATCCCTCCTAAAACTTACATAGTACTAGTCTAGGGCCTCATTACCTTTGAAGAAACTAGACATACTAGCTTCATCTACCACCTTCATAATATTCTACAATTTCCTACTAGTCATGTCCAGTCTCGTTGCCATGGTAGTAGACTCCTCATTCACCTAAAATGTGATGTCATTCACCTAAAACATGATGCCATTAATCATAACTTGCCTATCCTTCTAGCTAGCAATGAACTATTGCAAAAAATTCTCATCATAACCATCCATAGCCTAAATGTAGGAGATAAACTCACTAATGCAAAGGGTTATGGTGGGATGAAGGTCATTACATTGTATTGAAACTTGGGAATTTAACCAATTTCCTTACTTTTTCTTATTGGACCTTCATACCACCATAACCCTCTACATCAAGTGGTATCAAAGCATCAGTTAGTAGGTCTTTGAGTAGGGAGAAGAACTAGTTGAAAGCATGCCTTCTAAGGGAAAATAATTGGGAGATGGAAGACTTAAGACAAGAATTGGAAAGGGAAAGAGGAGAGAAGAGGGAACTAGAAGCATCCAAGGAGAGGGAAGAGAGATAGTTAAGAAGAGAAAGATTACACCTGATTGCAAGGATTGAAGCCTTGAAAAAAGACAAATATGAACCGAGAGGGGAAGTGATCCATGAAGAAGAACATGGAGAGAACAATGATGAAGAAGGAAATCATAATGCAAGACAAGAGCAAGATGATCATGAAGTAGCATATGATCCTAATGAAAGAGTATTTTTGAAGTTGTCAAAGGTAGTACAAGGTATTGGACTAAAGACATGTATGGATTTAAGAATCTATCATGGAAAGATGGAGAGTGAAGAAGTTATTGGATGGATCGAGGCACTTGAAAACTATTTTTTATCTAGAGGACATAGAAGAGGACAAGAAGGTGAAAGTGGAAAGGTATAAGAAGAAGATGAAAAAGTTGCAAGGTATATGAGTGGACTAAAGTTCAACACTCAAGATGAGATTGATTTAAACATTCCTATGACCCTTGGGGAATGTTTCCATTAGCAATCAAGGAAGAGGAGAAGTTGAAAAGAAAGAATGAAAGGAAAAACAATAGAGGAGGATCTTCCATGTGAGGAAGGGGTGGAAGAAATCAAGTTGATAATTCAAGCAATCAAGACAAAGACAAAGGATCTACATGTGAGATAAGAGGAGGTTATAAAGGAGGAAGATTTGGAGGTGGAAGAGGAAGTGGAGGCTTCATAGGAGATGTTTCCATTGCAATGAAGTGGTCCATCAATCATTTAGGTGTCCTAAATGGATTGATTTAGATAAGGGCAAAGAAAGGAGAGTAAACCTAATAGAGGAGGAAGAAGAGAGAGAACCTACCATGATACTACCTGAGGAAGGAGAATGTCTTCTTATGAGGAATGGAGGATCAGCATTACCATTAGCACAAGAAGGTATATTCAGATCTAGATGCTTGGTAAAAGGTAAAGTATGTACTTTCATCATTGATTCAAGAGCTCATAGTAATATGGTTTCAGATGATATGGTTTCTAAGTTGGGGTTGGCACTAGTAGAATATCCTAATTCTTACAGTGCCACTTGGGTGAACCAAGAGTTGAATGTAAAGGTTAGTCAAAGGGATCTTGTCAATTTTTCAATTTGTCCCTATCAAGATCAAGTTTGGTGTGATGTCATGTCAATGAATTGTGGGCATATGATATTGGGTAGGCCTTGGAAAATTTCTAGGAGAACCTTACATGATGGATATTCTAATACATACATTGTGCATAAAGGAAAAGAGAAGTATAAATTATGACCATCCACTTGTAGAATCTAGGAAGCCATAATTATGTGTTTTTGTGATAAGATACCATTACAAGGTCAACATAGAGTTAAGAAGGATATTGGTTGGGAAATGAATCAAAATCTTGGGGCAGACTATCCTAGAAATTAGAACACCTTGAGAACGCTGAAGAAAAAATTTGAAGGCCAAAAGTACATAAAAATGGGTGCTATCAATTGTCCTTTCCTTGGGCATAGAGATACTAGTTAGGAAAAGAAGTTATAGATGTTTGGAGGGCAGAAGAAATGACACAAAGATTAGGCAAGGACACAAACATCAATTGAAGTAGTTACACACTCTATTGGTCTAGGGGTTAACATTGGGCATAACCATGTTGATTTTTATTCTAATAAGTTGTATTCAGGTTAGGGGAAGAGGTCTATGACTCTGGGAGATTTCATGTAGCCATGAAGACAACAATATCATGGAAGGCAACACCAATTTGGCAAGTCCTATTCTTGGGACAAGAATCTTTTTAAAGGGGGAAGTATGGTGTAGGGGAACCTAAGAAACTCTAGGAATACAAGGGAAACTAGAGGACTCCAAGCATTAAGATGAATCATCCATACCATGGTGGAATCAACTATGCAATCTTGAAATCCATCATTGCATTAAAAACGCAAAATTATGCAAATCATAGGTCTTGAAGGCCCAAAAAGAGGCTAAATGGTCATATGGATGTAATAGGGATCATAATAGGATAGGTTAGTCTTTAGGAATTCTTAATAAGATCATATAAGTCATTTGGAAAGGTTGGATTAGTCAAAATACTTTTAAAAGCCAAAAATTGTAATGTTGTAAATTCAAACTTTTGAATTACAACGATTAGTTGGATTTAGGAGGGAAAGTGTTTCCTTAATGTTTTAGGATTTTAATCATTCCTATGTTGACCAAGGATGATTAGGAAAGTTATATATAAGGTTATATATTGTGGAGAATCCGTTAGTATGGATATAGAAGTGATTTGTACGAACTGCACTCAGAATTAAGAAGGAAAACCTCCATTTTTACAAATTTCATGATTTGGTTCATTGATTTGGGTGTTGTTTGAGAACTTTTGGATCTTAGATGAATCAAAAACATCATTATATGTTTCTAAATTTCATTTCACACTTGTTTTGAAGGATTCCAATAATTTTACATTTATTTTTGTGCTGACTTCCATAACACAGTTTAGCTTTGCTTGACAATTTTGATATTTTCTTATTGTGGAATGGTCATTCCATGAATGTAAGGTTTGGTTCTCATGGAATGAAACTAACTAGACTTGTTTTATCATAATCTACTAACAAGTTAATATGTAGTTGTGAAGGAGGAGATAAGTTCTTGGTGATCACCATGTTGATTTGAGGGATTTTGCATTGAATTTGCTAGGTACGCTACAAAAGTAGCATTTTGGCCTTAATAAGGGGATTATTTTATGTTGAATTATATTTTTATATGCTGAGGACAAGGTGTTCCACCCATCAGTTGTTGGAGAAAGCATTGGGAGGGCATAGATTGAAGAAGCCCTAGTTTTTTAGGGTTTTAAAGCCTAATTTGGGGCTTTTGCACTTGCAAGGTCTATAGACTGAAATTGATTGAATAATCCTTTTATTCCTTCCATTTTATGATATTTTTGAGAGTCCTAGAGTCTAGGAGTAATTTTGAACCATAGTTGCTTTGTAAATCCATCTTTTTAGAGGCCTAATTGGCTAGAAAAATGTTAAAATAGAGCCAGACTTCCAAAGTAACCCTATATGCCTTTTGGATATGTTTAATTACTCAATAAAGGGTATTTGAAAAGGTAATTGGTTTTCTTGATGTTTTGTAAGTTTAAGTGTTATGCATTTTACAAGCTTCCTAGAGACCTAATTAATAGGGCTACTAGGCCTGTCTTATGCATTTCCTAGTTTATGTCCAAAGTGAGTTTGGGGAAGGGTAAAACTAGTTGAGTCATCTAATAATTGATGTTTTAAAATTATTCAAACTAATTTGGATCATTGTATAGGTCTTGAACAATCATTTATGTGTTGGAGGCATTAAAGATCATTACATTGTGTTGAAACTTGAGCATTTAACCATTTTCCTTACTCTTGTTGATTGGACCTTCATCCTACCATAACCATCTGCATCACCCACTTTCCTTTAACATTATCTATGTGGATAGCCTTTTGGAAAAATTCTTCATCTTCATGGGCTCCAGTATGTTAAAGTCCCCACCCATGGAAACTTTCTCCTCAATGATATCTCCTTCCTCAATCTTAGTAATTTTAATTTGCACACAGAAACTCACCGAAGATAGGGAAAAAAATGATGTATTCAACAGTTAAAATGTCTTCTTCCTTATGCTTCATGAGACTACAAATTCCATAATGTACATGCCCGTTCAAAATATCATTATAGGGACTGCAAATAATCCACACGTAAAACCATAATGATCTGGCCTTAATATTAGTGTTAAGATTTTTCGTAAAGCTTTTTAATCATTCCTATACTGACCAAGGGTGATTAGGAAAGTTATATAGAAGGTTATATATTGTGGAGAATCCATTAGTATGGATATACAAGTGATTTGTACAGACTACATTTAGAATTAAGAAGGAAAACCTCCATTTTTACAAATTTCATGATTTGGTTCATTGATTTGGGTGTTGTTTGAGAACTTTTGGATCTTAGATGAATCAAGAACATCATTATATGTTTCTACATTACATTTCACACTTATTTTGAAGGATTCTAGTACTTTTACATTTATTTTTGTGCTGACTGCAATAATATAGTTCAATTTTGCTTGGCAGTTTTGATATTTTCTTATTGTGGAATGGTCATTCCATGAATGTAAGGTCTAGTTCTAATGGAATGACACTAAATAGACTTGTTTTATCATAATCTTCTAACAAGTTAATATGCAGTTGTGAAGGAGGAGATAAGTTCTTGGTGATCACCATGCTAATTTAGGGTTTTTGCATTGAATTTGCTAGGTACACTACAAAAGTAGCATTTTGACCTTAAGAAGGGGATAATTTTATGTTGGATTATGTTTTTATATGCTGAGGACAAGGTGTTCTACCCATCATTTGTTGGAGAAAGCATTGGGAAGGCATAGATTGAAGAGGCCCTAGTTTTTTAGGGTTTTAAAGCCTAATTTGAGGCTTTTGCACTTGATGGTCTATAGACTGAAATTGATTGAATAATCCTTTGATTCATTCCATTTTTATGAGATTTTTGAGAGTTTGAGAGTCTAGGAGTAATTTTGAGGCATAGTTTCTTTGTAAATCCATCTTTTTTGAGGCCTAATTTGCTGAAAATATGTTAAAACAAAGCTAGTATTCCAAAGTAATTCTATATGCCTTTTGGATATGTTGAATTACTCAATAAAGGGTATTTGAAAAGGTAATTAGTTTGCTTGATTTTTTGGAAGTTTTAAGTGTTATGCATTTTAGAAGCTTCTTGGAGACCTAATTGGCAGGGCTACTAGGCATGTCTTATGCATTTCCGAGTTTAATTCCAAAGTGAGTTTGGGGAAGGGTAAAACCAGTTGAGTCATCCAATAATTGATGTTTTAAAACTATTCAAATTACCTTGGATCATTGTATAGGTCTTTAACAATCATTTAGGTGTTGGAGGCATTAAAGGTCATTACATTGTATTGAAACTTGGGTATTTAACCATTTTCCTTACTCTTGCTAATTGGACCTTCATCCCACCATAACCCTCTGCATCACCCACCTTCCTTTAGCATTATCTATGTGGCCTACCTTTTGGAAAAATCCTTCATCTTCGTGGGCTCTAGTATGTTAAGGTCCCCACCCATGGAAACTTTCTCCTCAATGATATCTCCTTCCTCAATCTCAGTAATTCTAATTTGCACCTAGAAACTCATTGAGGTAGGGCAGAAAATGATGTATTCGACAGTTAAAATATCTTCTTCCTTATGCTTCATGAGACTGCAAATTCCAGAATGTACATGCCGGTTTAAAATATCATTACAAGGAGTATAAATAATCTACACGTAAAACCATAATTATTTGGCCTTAATATTAATGGAAACTTTTTTCATAATCAACCCATACCACCAAAAAATGATGGCTCTGTTTTTAAATATGATGTTATTAATTTCATCCTCTTTTTTGTGCCTTTTCGTGATGCAATCCATATGGTTGATCCTCTCAAAATGTCTTGTCAAAATCAAGGCAATCTTAACTATTACAAGAATAGCAAGGCCACCAAATTTAGCCATTCTCCAAAATTGGAAGGTCATCAAACAAAATTTAGAGGAGTCTTTTCCCTACTAATGAGGGAATTTATATAATTGGGTAACATTTCAGCACTCTTCTAGCTTTTTATGTGCTCAAAATCAAAATCCAATCCTACTAAAGCATCTGCCAACACATTACCATCCATGTAAGCGTGTTGTAAGTCATAATGATAAAAGGTCATGAGGTATTGCCATATGTCCCCCAAAATGCAACACAGGGCCCAACCAGGTTGAGCATGCCCTTGTACGAAGTCAATGATGAGTTTAGAGTCCCCTTCTATGGTTAATCTTTTAACCTTCATATCCACAACAAATTTTAGCCCCCAAAGGAAGGCAGTGACATCCACCACATTATTGGTTCCCTAGCCCAGATTTCCTGAGTAGGAAAACAACACATCACCCTTTTCATTTTGTAGCACACCTCTAGCTACTGCCATCCTCCCCTGTGCAGCACCATCGAAGTTGAGTTTGATAGCGGACCTGGTGGGAAAGATCCAACATGTACATTGTCTAGCTAACATTTTTGAATTGCCAATTTTTTGCAAGTTAGGGAGAATATTCCATCTCCCATCAATTTCCTTCTCCTTCCTGTTCACGGATTCATGTTAGTTAGGAAACTACTTTTGATATAACTAGATGATTTATGCATAATCTAGAAAGGAGACAAGTAAAGAGTGTTTCTTTACTATGTACTCTAATTAGGAATATTGTACTTTTCTATTAGCTATTATTTATTAATTATGATTAAGAATTATAATTCTGTTAGATAAGAAATCAAAGGTTAATCTACATGTTTTAGGAAGTGAATTTTATGTAACTCTCAGGAAGAATTAAATTGTGAAAATTTAAATTTTACCAAATTAATAGAGTTTTATGAATATCATAGGTAATTGATAAAGGATGATTTTGTTTTGTAAAAATAATTATTTAGTGTAAGTTTGTTGGTGAATAGATTTATCAATGCAATATTAGCTTGAAAAATGACCCTTATGCCCTATTATGATAAATGACAACCCTCCCCATAATCAGAAAGATTGTAATATAAACACTATTTGATTACAACCTTCATTTGTATTTAAGAGGGGCAACTCCCTTGTAGGATAGGTATATTTGGCATTTTTGTCTACTTTGAACCAGAAAGTACAAAAAGGAGAACATAAAACTATAGGAAAAAGAAGAACAAAAATCTAGGTAGCAAATTGCTAGAGGATTCCTATTGTCTTGCACATCAAGATTGTTAGTGGGGGCCTTTAGGATTTCTAGACTATCTTTCCTAATTGGGGAGTAAATAATCTTAGTGGAGTCATTGATAGTTTTGGGGTTATCCTAGTTTTTAGTAGAAGGTAGGGTGATGGTGGTAGAAAGATGGGTGGGGTTAAGGGAGGGGTCCCTAGTAGGATTGTTCACCTCAAAATCCCAAGTACCATCTAGAGTATCATCCCATTTCTCCACCTCTTTTTCAATCTCCTCTTTCTCCTTCTCCTAAGCATCTCTCAAGATCTTATCACTCTCCTCAAAATTGATATCTTCCTCCTCCTCCTCCTGAGAGTGACTAGCTATTTGTTTGTATCTACCACGGGTCTTGGCAATTCTTCCCAACCTTCTTTTGTTCTCACAAATTTCCTCAATCAAATCCCCAATTTCCATCTCCACCCTCTTATCCATTTTTATTTTTTTGTTGGTAGTTGGCTCCAACACCAAGGTTTTGTTCTTTCTTCCCTTAACTAGGGTTTGGCTTGGAGAGGGTTGAGGAATAGGGGCATAGTTGTGCCCCGCAAACTCCAAATGAAGGGGGGCCCCAGAGGGGAGGAGATTATCAATGGCTATCACATGGGGAGGGAAAAGGGCTAGGTGGAATTGAAAAAGATAGAACATAAGACCTTGGTATAAGATAGTGAAATCAGCCACTTTCTTGTCTTTCTCCCTAATATCCATCATAGTCCCTTCAAGGGCATGCATCAGAAAGTAGGGAATGCAAACTAGCTCCCACAAAAATGGTTAAGAAAGGGGAAATAGTAAAAGTAATGTACATTTTTTATACTTTCCAGTATCAAATACTTCATAATAACTAGACACATGTTATCCTAGGGATCCAAAAGTTTATCCGGGTATGTGCAGGATCATGGTGTGCCAAAAAGTGGCGATCTGAAAAATATGTAGTTCTGAAATGCCTCAAAGAATTTCAAAATCTATTCCCACTTTTTTCCCACCCATCCTGATACTAAATGAAAACAATTAATACCTTTATAATTCCTGCTATATCTTTGAATACCAACCTTATATGGTCATCTTTAAAACATCCTGAAAATGTGTTTTTGGCATGTTCTTATGTGTTTTTTACTTCAAGCATGTAGTTGACGACTTTTTTTTAACCAAAATTTGATGTAATGAAAAGGGTTTCTTAAGAATGTTCTTAGCTTTTCATAAATGTACGTTTTGTCAAATTATGAGTTCAGTAAGTAATTATTACTTATTTTCTAATGGAGTTAGCTACAAAGTGTTGATTGACATACTGGTTGAAAAATAGCTATAACTTTCAAACCGTATAAGATTTGTGAAATCCAAAAGATGTGTCACATTCTATGCTTTGACTAGTATAAGAAAAAGAAAAAAAAAACTTAATTTTGATTTTTTTTGAACTAGTTAAGGTGGTCAGACACAGGAGTTTTTTAATTCTGAAAATAGTATAGTAGAAAATTCATAATTAATTATTTATTTGGAATAAAAATTGCCAAAAATATGCATCACATCCAAGCATGAGTCTAATTTTTATATCTAAAATTATATTTAAAAATATTATCATTTGATTATGATTAAGGTGGTCAGACATACACCTACTTTTTATTTTTGCCCTAAAATTTTTGTAGCACTGCATTAAAATCCAAACTTTTGACCAATCAAATAATTTTTTCTCTAGATAAGGCCTTATAGTTTAGAAACTAGATTCAATTTCCTATAGATTATTTTCTTACAGCTTTTTGATATAAAGTCCAGAACCACTTTAAAATTATTTGTCAAGTTGACATAACCCTGATCTGCTAGTTTTTCACTGCCACTTAAGGCCATAGTTTGGTACACCATGATCCTGCACATACCCATCCCTCCTAAAGCATCTGTGGTACTAGTCTAAGGCATCATTGCCTCTAAAGAAAATAGACATACTAGCTTCATCTGCCACCTTCATAATCTTCTGCCATTTCCTACCAGTTATACATGTCCAGTCTCATCACCATGGCAATGGACTCCTCATTCACCTAAATTGTGATGCCATTGATTGTAACCGACCTATCCTTCCAACTAGCAATGAATTATTACAAACAATTCTCATCATAACCATCCATAGTCTACATGTAGCAGACAAACCCACTGATGCGAAGGGTTATGGTGGGATGAAGGTCATTACATTGTATTGAAACTTGAGCATTTAACCAATTTCCTCACTCTTTTTGATTGGACCTTCATCCCACCATAACCATCTGCATCAAGTGGTATCAGAGCATCAATTAGTAGGTCTTTGAGTAGGGAGAAGAACTAGCTGAAAACATTCCTCCTAAGGTAAAAATGACTAGGGAGATTGAATAGTTAAGACAAGAATTGGAAAGGGAAAGAAGAGAGAAGAGGGAACTAGAAGCATCCAAGGAGAGGGAAGAGAGACAGTTAAGAAGAGAAAGATTGCACCTAATTGCAAGGATTGAAGCCTTGGAAAAAGACAGACATGAACCTAGAGGGGAAATGACCCATGAAGAAGAACATGGAGAGAAAAATTATGAAGAAGGAAACCATAATTCAAGACAAGAGCAAGAGGATCATGAATCAGTTGATGATCTTGATAAAAGAAGATTTTTGAAGTTGATAAAGGTAGTACAAGGTACTAGAATGAAGACAAGTATGGATTTACCCATCTATCATGGAAAGATGGAGAATGAAGAAGTGCTTGGATGGATAGAGGCACTTGAAAACTATTTTGATCTATACGATAGAGAAGAGGACAACAAGGTGAAAGTGGCAAAGGAAAAGTTAAGGAGAACAACCATTCCTTCGTGGACAAGTTTACAAAATGAGAGAGTGGCTAGAGACCTTAACAAGATTTCAAATTGGGATAGGATGAAGACAATGGTAAGAAGTTATATTTTGCCAACAGATTTGGCTATACAAATAAAGATGAGGAGGAATAATTTGAAGCAGAGAGACATGGATGTCATGTCCTACACTGAGAAATTTCATACCCTAAGCATAAGGGGAGGAGTAGAAGAAGAAGAAGATGAAGAAGTTGCAAGGTATATGAGTGGACTGAAGTTCAACATTTAATATGAGATTGGTTTAAACATTCATAGGACCCTTGGGTAATGTTTCCAATTAATAATTAGGGCAGGGGAGAAGTTGAAAGGAAAGAATGAGAGGAAAAACAATAGAGGAGGATCTTCCATGCGAAGAAGGGGTGGAACAAATCAAGTAGATAATTCAAGCAATCAAGACAAAGACAAAGGATCTACATCTGAGACAAGAGGAGCTTATAGAGGAGGAAGATATGGAGGTGGAAGAGGAAATAGAGGCTTTATAGGGAGATGTTTCCATTGCAATGAAGTGGGCCATCAATCATTTAGGTGTCCTAAATGGATTGATTTAGATAAGGGCAAAGAAAGGAGAGTAAACCTAACAAAGGAAGAAAAAGAGAGAGAACCTACCATGATACTACCTAATGAAGGAGAATGTCTTCTTATGTGGAATGGAGGATCAACATTACCATCAACACAACAAGGTATATTCAGATCTAGATGCTTGGTAAAAGGTAAAGTATGTCTTTCATCATTGATTCAAGGGCTCATAGTAATCTGGTTTCAGTTGATATGGTTTCTATGTTGGGGTTGGCATCAATAGAAGATCCTGATCCTTACAGTGACACTTGGGTGAACCAAGAGTTGAATGAAAAGGTATTGTCAATTTTTCAATTGGTCCCTATGAAGATCAGGTTTGGTGTGATGTCATGTGAATGAATTGTGGGCATATGATACTGGGTAGGCATTATAAAATTTATAGGAGAACCTTACATGATGGATATTCTAATACATAAATTGTGCATAAAGGAAAAGAGAAGTACAAATTATGACCATCCACGTGCAGAAGCCAGGAAATCACCATTATGATTTTTTGTGATAAGATACCATTGCAAGGTCAACATAGAATCAAGAAGGGTACTAGTTGGGAAATGAATCAAAATCTTAGGGCAAACTGTCCTAGAAATTATAACACCTTAAGAACGTTGAAGACAAAATTTGAAGGCCAGAAGTACATAAAAGTGGATATTGTCCATTGTCCTTTCCTTGGGCATAGAGATACTCATCAAGAGAAGTAGTTACAGATGTTTGGAGGGTAGAAGAAATGGTACAAAGATCAGGCAAGGACACAAACATAAATTGCAGCAATGACACGCTCCATTGGTCCAAGGGTGAACATCAAGCATAACAATACTGATTTTTATTTTAACAAGTTGTATACAGGTCAAAGGAAGAGTTTTATGACTTGGGGAGTTTCATGTAGCCATCAAGACAACAATATCATGGAAGGCAACACCAATTTGGCAAGTCTAATTCTTGGGACAAGAATCTTTTTAAAGGTGGGGAGTATGGTGTAACGACACTTAAGAAACTCTAGGAATTCAAGTGAAACTAGAGGACTCCAAGCATGAAGATGAATCATCCATAACATGGTGGAATCAACTATGCAATCTTGAAATCCTTCGTGGCATTAAAAATGCAAAATTATGTAAATCCTAGGTCCCGAAGGCCCAAAAAGAGGCTAAATGGTCATACAGATGTAATAGGGATCATAATAGGATAGGTTAATCTTTAGGAATGCTTAATAAGATCATGTAAGTCATTTGGAATGGTTGGATTAGTCAAAATATTCTTAAAATCAAAGATTTGTAATGTTGTAAATTAAAAATTTTGAATTACAACAGTTAGTTGGATTTAGGAGGGGAAAGTGTTTTCTTAGTGTCTTAGGCTTTTAATCATTCTTATGGAGAAAGCATTGAGAAGTCATAGATTGAAGAATCCCTAGTCTTTTAGGGTTTTAAAGCCTAATTTGGGGCTTTTGCACTTGCAGGGTCTATAAACTAAAATTGATTGAATAATCCTTTGATTCATTCCATTTTGTGAGACTTTTGAGAGTCCTAAAGTCTAGTAGTAAGCTTGAGGCATAGTTGCTTTGTAAATCCATCTTTTTGGAGGCCTAATTTGATGGAAAAATGTTAAAACATAGTCAGTCTTCCAAAGTAACCCTATCTTCCTTTTGGATATGTTGAGGTACACAATAAAGGGTATTTGAAAAGGTAATTGGTTTGCTTAATGTTTTGTAAGTTTTAAGTGTTATGCATTTTAGAAGCTTGTTGGAGACCTAATTGGCAGGGCTACTACGCCTATCTTATGTATTTCCTAGTTTATGGCCAAAGTGAGTTTGGGAAAGGGTAAAAATAGTTGATTCATCTAATAATTGATCATTTAAAACTATTCAAACTACCTTGGATCATTTTATAGGTCTTGAACAATGATTTAGGTGTTGGAGGCATTAAAGGTCGTTACATTGTATTAAAACTTGGGCATTTAAGCATTTTACTTACTCTTGCTGATTGGACCTTCGTCACACCATAACCCTCTACATCACCCACCTTCCTTTAACATTATCCAGGTGGCCTACCTTTTGGAAAAATCCTTCATCTTTGTGGGCTTCGGTCTATTAAGGTTCCCACCCATGGAAACTTTCTCCTCAACAATATCTCCTTCCTCAATCTTAGTAATTATCATTTGCACCCAAAAACTCATTGAGGCAAGCCAAAACATGATGTATCTGATGGTTAAAATGTCTTCTTCCCTATGCTTCACGAGACTGTGAATTCCAGAATGTACAGGCTAGTTTAAAAAATCATTACAAGGAGTGCAAATAATCTGCACTTAAAACCATAATGATCTGGCCTTAAAATGAATGGAAACTTTTTCTGTAATTAACCCATACCACCAAAAATGATGGCACTATTTTTAAAGATGATGTTATTAATTTCATCCTCTTTTCTGTACCTTTTCGTGATGCAATCCATACGGTTGATCCTCTCGAAACGTCTTGTCCAAATCATGGTGATCTTAACTATTATAAGAATAGCAAGGCTACCAAATTTACCCATTCTCAAAAATTGGAAGCTCATCAAACCAAATTTAGGGAGTCTTTTCCCTACTAATGAGGGGATTTATATAGTTAGGTAACATTTCAGCACTCTTCTAGCTTTTTATGTGCTCAAAATCAAAATCCAATCCTACTGAAGTGTCTACCACTGCATTACCTTCCTGTAAGTGTGCTGTAAGTCATAATGATCAAGCATCGTGAGGTATTGCCATATGTCCCCCAAGATGCAACGCAGGACCCAACTAGGTTGAGGATACCCTTGTATGGAGTAAATGATGAGTTTAGAGTCCCCTTCTATGGTTACTCTTTTAACCTTCATATCCACAACAAATTTTAGCCCCCAAAGTAAGGCAATGGCCTCTGCCACATTATTGGTTCCCTGGCCCAGATTTCCTAAGTAGGAAAACAACACATCACCCTTGTCATTTCACAACACACCTCCAAGTGCCGCTAGCCCCCCATGAGCAACACCATTGAAGTTGAGTTTAACAACAGACCCAGTGGGAGGGATCCAACGGGTACATTGTCTAGCTAGCATTTTTGAATTGTCAAATTTCTAGAAGTTAGGGAGAATATTTCATCTCCCAACAATTTCCTCCTCCTTCCTCCTCTAGGGTTCATCTCAGTTAGGAAACTACTTTTGATATAACTAGATGGTTTTTGCATAATCTAGAAAGGAGACGAGTAAAGAGGGTTTCTTTACTATGTAATTAAATTGGGAATATTGTAATTTTCTATTAGTTATTAGTTATTAATTATGATAAAGAATTGAATTTCTTTTAGATAAGAAATCAAAGGTTAATCTACATGTTTTAGGAAGTGAATTTTATGTAACCCTAGAGAAGATTTTTTGTGAAATTATATTTTTTACCAAATTAATAGAGCTTTATGAATATCATTGGTAATTGATAAAGGATGATTTTGTTTTGTAAAAATAATTATTTAGTGTAAATTTGTTGGTGAATAGATTTATCATTGCGATATTAGCTTGAAAACTAACCCTTATGCCCTATTATGGCCAATGACAACCCTCCCCATAATCGAAAAGATTGTAATTAAAACCTTCCTTTGCATTTAAGAGGGGCAACTCCCTTGTAGGATAGGTATATATGGTATTTGTGTGTACTTTGAACCAGAAAGTACAAAAAGGAGAACATTAAACTATAGGGAAAAGAACAACAAAAACCTAGGTAGCAAATTGAAGTGGTTTTGTACTTTTGACACACGCATAATGTATTGAAGTGGTTTTTCTTACTTTCGTACATGTTTTAGATTGAAAACTAATGTGAATTATTTGATGTTTTGATATTGTAGAGTTTGAATTCGAATGAAACGATGTTAATCTTGTAAGAATGTTGCACTAATGGATATGGATCTCTTACAAAGTATGCACTTATTGATGTGGGTGTTGTGCATTTGGTTATGAGCGAGGGTGATTCAAGTTACATTTCTCTTTTACCATTTGAATTTGCAATCACTCCAGAAGGATCCTAATGCAAAAGAGGCTCTTTGACAGTACCTGAATCTAGAAGGAGCTTAGTAGTACATAAATATTGTGTTGTAATAACTATACATTGAATAATATGGTACATGCTTGAACTTTTTTCTATTAATATAAAAGAGTAGACTATTACAATTCATAGAAAGACCTACAAGTCAGATGTTATACATCATGTGCCACATCTTTCCAATTTTTATTTAGAAGCCCTATTAAAATTCACCTTTATCCATCCTTCCTCTAAATTTACTATATCTTTTTGTCGAAACACACATTTGTGCAAAATGTGAAAGCAAAGAAAACCCTCGTACTAAATTTGAAATTTGCTCATAGACTTTGTCTAGTCTCCCCGACATTAAAATTTTCTTTATTGCTAGTTAAATTTAAACCTAACCTTGCCGACAATCGAACCCGACTAAATATAAATGGGACGTAAAAATCCGAGAATCACTTGTACGAAGGACTGGAAGTAAAAAACCGGAAAATACTCAGTATTCTCTGCACTACCTATGCGCAATTTCCACGCGTACAGTCGTGTAAGAAACGTCTACTCAGTTTGTATTCAAAATGTTCAATCTTTTATGGCGACCACATGTTTTTTAACTTCTTTTCAAAACAAGACTTCTGTCAAGTCTTTGTAGGTAGGTGCAATTTCATTTCAGACGTCTTCCCTTTACTTGTGACACATTTCCACTCGACACAACTGTTTAACGTGACTTATCTGACGCGATGGGCGCTGTTGCAGCTTGCTTGACTTGACTTGGGTTTACTTGAGAAAAAAAATATGTCTCTACAAAGTTTCTATTTATCTTCTTCGATGTTTAAGAAACTTTTGTCTCGCTCACAGAGTCATCAGATTAAATTAGCACTTTCCAATTTCAATTCATATCACGATAAAGAAAATGGAAGGAGCAAATCAATGTGCAATTTTCCAATTGAAAGTCACATAAATTAATAAATAAGCTATCGGAATAATCTAACACTGTTTAGCTTAAAGATGTGCAAATTATTAAAGAAATAGATAAAAGTAAATGGAAGTCATTTTTATCATCCAGGACTTTCCAACTCAAATTCATGCAAATTAGTGGAGGACTCAATAAAATAAATAGAAGTCATATTAATTCACCATTTTCCAATCCAAAGTCTTCCAAAGTCTTCCAAATAAATAAATCAATCTGCAATTTTCCAATTGAAAGTCACATAAATTAATAAATAAGCCATCGGAATAATCTAACACTGTTTAGCTCAAAGATGTGCAAATTATTAAAGAAATAGATAAAAGTAAATGGAAGTCATCAGTCTAACCTAATGTCGTGCAAATGAATGGACAAGATGAAGTAAATGGAAGTCATTTTTATCAATCCAGGACTTTCCAACTCAAATTCATGCAAATTAGTGGAGGACTCAATAAAATAAATAGAAGTCATGTTAATTCACCATTTTCCAATCCAAAGTCTTCCAAAGTCTTCCAAATAAATAAATCAATCTGCAATTTTCCAATTGAAAGTCACATAAATTAATAAATAAGCCATCAGAATAATCTAACATTGTTTAGCTCAAAGATGTGCAAATTATTAAAGAAATAGATAAAAGTAAATGGAAGTCATCAGTCTAACCTAATGTCGTGCAAATGAATGGACAAGATGAAGTAAATGGAAGTCATTTTTATCAATCCAGGACTTTCCAACTCAAATTCATGCAAATTAGTGGAGGACTCAATAAAATAAATAGAAGTCATGTTAATTCACCATTTTCCAATCCAAAGTCTTCCAAATTAATGAATGACAATATAGAGCAAATAAAGTCTTCAAAGTCATCCAAATGAGTGACTCACAAGATAAAATAAATTGAAGTTATACTAATCATTTCTTGAGCATTATTTCCCTTTAATTTCACTTTTCATTTTTTCACTCATCAAAGCTTTTGTAATATTATATTAATGATAATTTAGTAATATAATATTATCTGCTTTCAGTTTTTCTTTTCTTAAACAATAATAGTATAATAACAATTTAGTCTTTTACCAAAAAGAATTGCATATACATTTAATAATGGCAAAGTATCTCTAGAATATACTATGAATTAGCAAACATAATCTTACATATCGTTTAATTTTGCTCATATTTAAAAACTATGACCTTCAAAAATAAAATTTATATTTAAAAACTATGACCTTGAAAATTAAAATTGATATCAAACTAACATTCCATACTTTTGTAGTTGTAAGAGAATTTTAAAAATAATATAAATGACATCAAACCTTGTATATTTATTACAATACTACCAAATATGCAAACTTCATTGAAAGTTTTTTTATTCCCTAAAATGTCCTAGTGCTCCAAAATATATGATAGGACCACATAACATCAACAAATAAAAATTCAATCTAATATTGAAATGTGAACACACACACACACACACACACACACACACACACACACACACACACACACACACACACACACACATCATATATATGTATATGTATATACATACATATATACATATACATACATACATGCATACATATACCATTTAGGATCAAAGGTTGTGATTTTGATTTTAATCAAGAAAATTAAATATCCTTCATCACATTTATTATTTATACTACTTTTATTATTATATAATAAACAATTAATTTTTTCAAATATTTCAAAAAAAATTATTGTCTTAGAATATTCATATAAATAATCTTGATATAATCTTAATTTATTTCAACTAATTAAAATATATAAACATCATGAATATAGAATATAATGAAAAGAAAAGAAAATATATTTAAAATTAATTATCTATTCATTATACATATATATTTCACATAATTAGATGAATTTTTGAAACATAGTTTTTTTAAAAATATAAAAATATTTTAACATTGATTATTTTTTATTTTTTAAATCTTTGAAACATTTAGGATGTCTTTTAAAATGACAGATCCTCATGCACCATTATATTGATAGTAAATATGAAAATATTTAGTAAGAGATAACATATATCAAATATATGAGAAAATATTATACTCATTATTATAGGCAAGTGATAATGGCAATAGGATAAGTTAACATATTCTATTCACAACTTCACATAACTCTTGCATAATTGATTGAAAATTTTAATTTATGAAAAATAGGTTCATAAAATTAGAAGATTGCAAGCCACACATAGACCAAGCTAGAATGCTCAATCCATGCATTGCATGTAGTATAGTGCTCCTAGAAATTTAAACTTGATCAAATTGTAGAAAAAATATAAAGATTTTATAGTCATTACATTCTTTTAAATATAGCATTTAAAAGAATAATTTTTGACTAGAATATTCTTTAAGCATGACGCAAAAGGTCTCGTTCTAGAAAGAAAACCATAACTAGTTTTATCTTGTGGCACTATTATCCGACGATACAAGGTTTGACTCACAATTTGAAAAACAAAAAAATAAAAAAAACATGAAAGCAATAATGCAATGAGAATTTCTTTTAAGCTTTATACAAGTGCAATTTGGAAGGAACAAATTTAACAATCTTATATAGTGCAAAAGTGCTCTCCAACTCAAAAATCACCATCAAAACTTATATGTGAAATAAAAATAAAGACGTTGGAAATATTCAAGACTATGCCAGGTTACTGATAGGGGAGGGGTGAATCAGTAACCTCAAAACTTTTAACAAATTCAAAACTTAATAGCATAATCCAATTATCATTGATAGATCTAATCTACTGCATGCATAAGAAACTAAAAGTATAAAACACTTTGAACACAATATTTGGTGACCCAAAAACCTTCCAAATAGCAAGTAATGTTGGGGTGGAGATGATACCCACAAAACTTCAGTACTATAGCATAAAGTTGGCCGATTAAGGCTTACAAAGATTACTTCTGATGATTTTCCCTGTTAGGAGCAATTAGGACTGCTAGGTCCACCTTGTTAGAGGTTTTACAAACATACAACAAAGTATGCACTCGGTGAAAATATTTGACAAAAGACTATTTAGTCTACCTTGTTAGAGAATTTTGAAGTTGATTCACCTATTAGGATAAAACAGTGGATCTTTGACTTACAACTGATTTGCTGATAGAAATTCTTTGAAGTAATGATCACATTTATGTGATAAATATGGCTTTTTTGTTCCTTGATATGGCCTTACAATGTACTTTGTCTACTGCTGATTCACATTCATGTGCTTATATTCCATTCACATTGTCTCAATTCAAAACACTTACATTCACATGGATAACAATATGTATGTATGTATGTATGTACATATATATATACATATATATGTATATATCTATATGTATATATATGTATATATATGTATATATATATATACATATATATATATATACATATACATATATATATATATATGTATATATATATATATATACATATATACATACATACATACATATATATATATATATACATATATATGTATATATATGTATGTATATATATATGTATGTATATACATATATATATATATATATATGTATGTATGTATGTATATATGTATATATATATATGTATATTCATACATATATATACATACATATGTATATATATATATATATACATATATATATGTGTGTGTGTGTGTGTGTATTTATATATATATATCAATCTAATTTACAAAATTACAAAGTCAGCAAATATACAAGTTAACACCAATATTACAAAGTCAGCTCAAATGAAGACACTCAAGTTCTAAAGACTAACTTGGTGAAGTTCTAATACATGACGCCCACTTTCATTACCTGGCATCTTCATGCATTCGATAGAAGTGGAAGATCGGTCCATACTAATCATCTCAGAGTAGTCTCAAACTTGGCCTGCACTTGGTGACTCGGTAGATACAATGTCACTCAGTAGAAATTAAATTCCATGTTTACCATGCTTGCATTCGGTAAACACTAAATATCTCATCACTCGGTTAAAACTATCTTTTCTTCTCAAGAACTAATGACTCAGTAGACACTACAAAGCTTGGTAACCATTGAGCTACTTGGTAAGAACTATAAGACTTCAGACTACCTCAGGTTACTCGGTAACCATTGAACTGCTTGGCAAATACTTGAACTGCTCGACAAACACTGAATTGTCCAAAGAGCTCGATAAACATACAGAATCTGAATAAGTGTTGTCACTAATAACAAAGTTGACTTAATGTCAACAATCTCCCCCTTTGGCATTAGTGAAATAAAACACTTAACAATCAAAACTGATATACATTACAGTGTGATACTGGCTCAGTACTGGTATATTGTTTTTGAGATTTTTCAAAATTTGTCTTTGTAGGTATATACTTTCCTTTGCTTTTCTTTTCATGATTCTCCCCCATACAATATACATACTAAGTATATATACATGTTGTCTCTCATATATACTCTTTTTCTCCATCATGTATACTATTTCTTCCCCTTTTTGACAATAATACCAAAAATGTATTCAAAACTTATTTACATAGAGACACCAATGTAAGAAAGAAACTCAGAATGTACCTTAAGTATTAGTGCTAGAGTCTTATCCCAATTTTCTTGCAAAACTTTGTACATCTGTAGAGCAATTTGCACTTCTGCAAAAAGTTCTATCATGTGATCTGCAATTGAGAAGTTGTTGTCATTGATCAATGTTTTTGAGTGAACAATGTGCTTCTACATTGTGTCCATAATGGGAAGGATCATATTCTAAATATCTATCAATGAAGATTGGATCCTTTCTTCTTCTCTCAACAATTCTGCCTACATCTCTGACAATAATCTGATCTTCATATGATGTGCAAAACTTGAACTGGGGTCAAGTTGCTACTTCTTTGCACTAGCCAGCAGATCTTCATCAATCTTTGTTAGTTTTCTCTTTATTTCCTTTGTAAACTCAGTAACATTGCATAGTTTCCCAAAAAGTGATGTTACATTTCTGCAAGAGTTTTCAAGATTGGTCAAAATTGAGGAAAGCCCCACTTTCTTAATAGCAATTTGCTGAGGAATAAGCTCAAGAAATTCGTTATCAAATTTATTTTCTACTTTCTCCATCAATTTCTCTTGACCACTGCAGTCCTCATTGAACTTCTAAACTGCCTCTTCTAATTGAAACAATATGTGTTGAGAAGTATCAACTTCAACACCTATCACCTCAATCAAGATATTCTTAGCACTTTCTATGATTTTATATTCTCTGTCTCTTTCATCTCTCAATTTTTTTTTTGTTTTTCTTTCTTAAGGAGAATTTGACTAGCTAATTACATTTGATCTGTAGTGGCATTATCAAAATCTAACTTTGGAATCTCAATCTCCTCATCTAGATCAATATCCTCCTGTAGTTCCTTTCCACTCAAAAGTCTCATACATGGTTGAGCCTTGGGTTCAACTGCCTTTGTACATACTGCCTTAAAATCCAAAATGGAAAAAATAGTAGAGATAGTAGGACTAGCAGTAAAAATTGATATAGTACCAATAGATGGAATACTGACTAGAATGCTTATTGAATCCAAAATTGATATACTTACATATGTATCCAAAGTTGTAGAATTTTTTTTTGTAGAATCCAAAATTGTAGAACTCAAAACTATATTTACTACTAAAGAACACAAAATTGTAGAACATGTTGTACTCATTGCTGATGTTGACTTGCGAACTAAAGAAGAGGTAGGTTGTAGCTTGCTAGATAAAGTGGTAGACACTTCCATTGATGCATTGAGTTGTGATGGAGAAAAGAGTGACTGGACATTTGATGTATCTACTATGGTCACAATCAAACTTGCTGAAGTTATCTCTGAACTTGATGTAGCTACTAATTTGCAGGGAGAATGAGGAAGTGAGGCAATGATTTTAGCTACTATCCTCATAGTATTAGTCTCCTCATCATCTTTTTGGTCTTCCTCAGTAGCTTCTTCCTCTTTATCTTCTTCAATTTCTTCATTGTCAAATTGTATTGTGTCAAAGTTTGTTCCTTCTTCCTTATCATCACTATCATCATCCTTGACTTCTACTACAAAGTCACTTTGTTTATGCAAATGATAGACATTCTTCTACATACCTATAGCATTCTTGACTACATGCTCTATGTCTTTTAACAAAATTAAACAAGTATTGAATCTAAGAGTCATCTTTTCTTCATTTTTCTTCATAGACTCTTTTACCTCATCATTGGTAATGCTCAGTAATAATTGCCTCAGGGTTTTTTCATAGATATCTTCTACTATCTACATGATTGAGTCCCATTTTGGCTTCAATCTCTTTAATAGATCATTAGAAATCTGAGATGCTATTTGATCAGGGGAATACTTCCATTTGCCCATCTTGGTTAACACCAATTCTTCAACCTACATCTTCTATGCCTCTGTCCTAGTCTCATACTTTAATAATTTGAAGTTGGTTATGCCTGCACCTTCTTCCATTTGTTTTTTAGTCTTTCCTGGAAGGTGAGAGGAGGCTTACTAAACACAACTTCACTACCTTTCTTTCTAGATCTCCTGGTAAACACTGTAGTGGATAGCTTGGGTGGCTTGGTGATGATCATCTTTCCTTTCTTCTTCACTGGATCTTCTTCCTTTTTTGATTCTTCTTCATCCTCTACTTTATCATCATCTTCTCCTTTACCTTCGGTCAATAAGAGAGGTGTGATGGATTTGAGTTTTGCTATTCTCTTCTTGCCTTTGTTAACTATCTATGGAAGCTTGATTGCAAGCTCTATTCTTGCCTTTGCCTCATCATATGCTCCAAAGTGTGGTGCCTTTGGATCAACAGGTTTATTTATCAAGGCTTCTATTATATCTTTTGCTTCATCAATGTTCACCTCATAGGGAAGAGGTTTTACCCATACAATTCTTGGTATAACTGCCTGAATGTAGACATTGTCACTACCTACCATGAAACAAACATCATCTTTGTACTCTTCAACCAATTTTTTGGGAATCTTGAATCTATTATTCATTTTCTCCTTGAAGACATCAAAGTAGTTATCCATTATGTTGACACAACTCTCACCCATTTCTACAATATATTCATTAATTTGATGTAAAATAGGCACATCCTTTCTCCATACGATTACACCTTTAGAAGGGAAAAAATTTTCAACATAGAAAAATAAACATGTCAACAATGAACCAAATTTGCAAGGATTGTTCTTGGATGTCCTTATACTTTCCATATTTTTGTTTCACTATTTTAGTAACAAGTCTGCAAGATTATATGAGAGATTGTTCTTCATGACTTTGAATGCCAAGTCTACTGCTTCACATGACACGTTGTTTAGATGAATAGAACTATAGATTTTATGAGCTTTCACATGTATGCCAAATTTAGTTCTACATCTATTACACTACTAATCTTCATTCCCTACCAGCCCACTCGGTAAGGGTTTTCTTTTGCAACTCATCCTGACCTAGGGTTTCGGTAGCTTTGGCTTTGGAAAGCATGTGAAGGCTGGTGATATGATGAATCATCTTCTTAATGATCAAAACTAGTTGCTCAAGCCATAACCAATAGCTATAAACTCAGCTTAGGATGTATTTGATCTATTTGATTTAGAAATTTTGAGGCAAGTGGGGAATGTGGGTTAAATACTTATCTTCTAAGTGCTTATGTTCAGGTTTAAGAACACCATTCACACATAGTTCACCTAGGGCTTCATCCATTTCTAGGGTCCTAATTTCTTGAGTTGCAAACTTAAAATGAGTTTAGATATCATTAATGAGTAGTACTTTAGGAGGGATCTGCGATTGTGCTCCATTTGGATCGAGGGTTTCTATAATTGTTGGTACAAGTTTGAAATCTAGTGATTTCCATTCGACTCCTCTGACCAACATTTCTAACCCTGTCTTTGCCTTGTTGCTACTGCTTGATGTTGCCATGGCTACTCAGTAGATTATGGAAAACTTCAAAGATTATATTGCAAATTCCACTTGAAAACATTTGATAACTTCTTCAAGATTTCAGTGAAAAATGAATTCAATTTCCTACCTTTTGATAACAATTTTTCCATTAATGCTCAATAAAAAAGTAGCTGTGATGACATCATTATGCACGACAGACTGTCATCCACTATCTATTTGGATCGTTCAATGAATACTTCATAACTTAGTAAGCAAACATGTGTGACTAGTTACTCCCAACCTTGCTTGGTAGAGTCTATGACTCAACCTTACTCAATGATAATTGATACTGTTCTTTTGTGATCCCCTTGTATCTTGAATACTAATTTGGATCTTTTCTTTCTTTCAATTTGTGAACTGTTTAGATGTGATCATGATAATATAGTTCCAGTTCTTACTTAGGAATTTAGTTGGGAATGGCGAAGTCACCCACATCTTGAGTGACACGACCATCATTGCTTGGACTAGCTTCCTCAGTGGATTTAGGAATCCATTGTTGCCTCATTTTCTTTCTAATGTTATTTGGTTTTTCTTTCTTTTCATCTTCAACTCTACCTGTATTCATGCAATTCTTAGCTAGATGACCAAGTTCAGTACATGTGTAACATCTTATGGTGGTATCCTTTCTTCAAATGTGATTTGTAACACAATGCATGCCAATGTGTCCATATTCTCCATAGTAATGACATATGCACCAAGTGTTATAGTCCTAACCAAATATTGCTTTCACAATTCACTCTGTTGGATTGAGTGACTTGGTTCTGCAATTTGATGCCTCGTGACCTTGTTTCTTTCATTTGTGACACTTCAAACTTTGGTTTCTCTTTACATTCATTAGCCTTGTGACCATGTTGATTGCAATTGTAACATTTAGCATTGAATTTTTCTTTTCTATTACTCCAAAATTTGTTTGATGTATGACCTATCTTAACACAGTGATTGCATGTGGGTCTTTGATTCCTTTGAGTACCTTGTTTGGAGGATTCACCTTCTTGTTTGTATCCAATTCCTAGATATATGCACCAAGTTGTGGTGCCAAAAAGGTGACAACTCTTTTTTTTTCTATTTTCAATAACGCGTATGCACTTTTAAAAAAGTGAATTTTTATAGATGGGCTGCATACCCACAACCCATCATTTTCATCTCTATTTATTCGCATTCCTACACCAGCATCACATACGCAGGTTCAAGAAATAAAGGTTTTCACCATCCCAGTTGCCAATATGCCTCCTCATTGGCAAAATTTGAGATCACAAGCACGCCCATGCTGACGTTGTATGTGATCTTAACTTCATTTTGCGTAGTAATATTAAATTATATGTTCTCTTAAGATAATGATCCATGGTAGGTACACAATATGAATCCAAGCTCATAGAATTTGAAAAGGACAAACAGGCGTTCTCTGAATCATACTATTGGATATATAATTGAAAAATTGAAAACAAGGAAATGTCTTTTTTGGGATGCAAGATTGCCAATAGCCCAAGGATACTTATGCATCATTCATTTTTCATTACTTTCCTTGAATTATCTTCACTTATTTTCTTTTGGGTTCACATCTAGGTGTCTTAGATTCTATTGTAAATAATAATAAATACATGTAAATAGATAAACATGATGATTCTATTCATGTCTTGGATTCTATTATGATTTATATTGATCAAGAAGATGGGTATATGCACCGAGTTGTGGTGCCAAAAAGGTGACAACTCTTTTTTTTCCTATTTTTAAAAGCACATACGTGCTATAGTGTATATGCACTTTTTTAAAAAGTGAATTTTTATAAATGGGTTGCATAACCATAGCCCATCATTTTCATCTCTATTTTTTCGCATTCCTACACCAGCAACACGTACACAGGTTTAAGAAACAAAAGTTTTCACTATCCCAATTGCCAATGTGCCTCCTCACCAACAAAATCCAAGATCACAAGCACACCCACGCCCACACTGTATGTGATCTTAAATTTATTTTGCATTGTTTGATATGTTTTTCATATTGTTTTGTAGGTTTTTTATATTGTTTTGTAGGGTTTTTACAATTTTTATTTAAATTTATTTATTTATTTGGAATTCAATTGATTTTTTATCAGGAAATGTCCATAATAAACTGAAAAATCCACAAGAACCTCAAAACCCTCAAAACCAAAACCCTCCCCAAGAAGAACAACAAATTTCACAACCTGAACCAATTGCAAGACCTCCGCCAAACACACAAGAAAATATCATAAATGAAATAGAGAGAGGCAAAGCTGAATTAGAAGGACTCATTGCTCGGTTGAAAGAATTTGGAAAAAATAATCAAATGAGGGCTCAATTGGCATCATCCCTTGAATCCATTAAGATCCAGATAACCTCAATTAGTGGTCAGTTAGATATTTGGTGCGTTAAGAGGGATGAACAAAAAAGATTTTGTGTAAATAAATTGTCATATGAAGATGTTAAAAAAAAGGAAATACCAAAAGGTAGAATATGTGCATTATTTAGAAAACCCAGTGAGAAAAATACTATTAGAGAGGGTACTAAATGGTTCCCAATCCATTGGTGCATACACGATGCTATTAGAAATAATTTTTGAGATAGATGGTGGATGGTTTTTGATGCCCCTCCTTGCAACAATCATGAGGTCTCCATGTATTTTTTGAAGAAATTATATTGTGAGTTTGTCCTTGGGGAGATTCCCAATTATTTTGATATATTAGACTCCTAGGGTAGAGGTGGGGGGTCATGATTTGAGAGGCCAAGAGCACGTCGTGACCCTAATGTAGTTAGGGCACCTATGGCCAAGCCACAGCATGAGCATGTGACTATTCCTTGACTTGTGAAGGAACATGTAGAAGCCAACGCATTAGGGACCATTAATACTTTGACGCAAACCCTCATCCATTCCACTAGCCCATTAGTTGAGGGGGAGCCTTCTGTGTGTTGTGGTCACATGTGCACTTCATGTGGATCCCTATGCACATTTGGCACTCATGCTAGAGATGGTGTAGATGATGGGCTCATCACTGATCAGTTTTTGAAGGACACATTTGGCATTGACACACAAGTAAATTACAATTATAATTTACTAATTTGATCACATTTCATATGTATAGTGAATGATTAATTAATTAGGATCTATTGACATTGTTCAAGGAAATAAAAGAGCATGACAAGTGGAAGGAACATGTTGTTTTGTAAACTCATATTCAAATTTGGGTGTTGATTTTCTAATGAATGATTCAAGCACTGCAATTTGGTAGTTTTGGCTCATGTTATCCTTGTATCTCACTCTCTCTTATTCCTCCCCTCTTTATATTTCTATTTTTCCATATCTATTTTTTTTCTATATCTATGTAGCCATCTATCCTCTTTATCGCCCCCTCACTAATGCAGAGATGTTGAGCAAGAAGTGAGGCTTAAGCACTTTCTTCTTCCTAATCTACCAAACTAAACTTGTGGCCTTCCTAATATCTTACTCCTTTAGGATATCATTTTTGTGGCCTATCTAAAGTGATAGGGTCAGTTGTGAACTCCTCCAAGGTGAGTACTTCTCCAATCAAGATCTTGCACTATTTTGTTTTAGGGAAACTAGCCCTATTCCAAGCCAATAACTGTAACTCTTCACCAATGGCTTCACCAACTCCAAGTTTCTATTGGGACACCTTCCTTATGTTGAATTGATTGAGAATCAACTCTTGTTTTAACCCTCCAATTGTCATATAGTACAAAATGTTGACTATCATAGAATTCCTTATAGGTCTCCTACTTTGATTTTCTAGACTTAAATTCCTTTTAGGCTGAAATCTAACTATTCTATGGGTAAATTCAGACACCCTTTAGGAATTTACCCAAGCAACCGAAGCTAACGGAGTAGACAGTTTGATCCCACAATGAAAGGTGAGAGATTTGGAAGTTGGCAACTTTGTACTGGCCAACACTGCAAGTTTTTGCATCACCTGAGATGGCATTGTAAAATAAAAATGAAGTGTGATCTCCAAAAAGTGAGAGAGGTTATTGTAGGCCTTTGTAGCATGGTCCTGTAGAAACAAGAATCACATCCATACCTCACATGAGCTCTGAGATATGCCCTGTCAAAGATCGTAGCCTTATGGCATTTAGTAACCCTTAGGAACATTCCAGTTCGACGTGCCAAAAAATGCTCAAGAACTGAAGGGGTAGGATGAGGTTGGGGATAGGGTTTACTCAGCCACCCGAAGCTAATGGAGCAAACAGTTCGATCCCACAATGAAAGGTGAGAGAGATTTGGCAGTTGGCAACTTTGTACTGGCCAGCACTGCAAGTTTCAGCATCACTCAAGATGGCATCATAAAATGAAAACAGAGTGTGATCTCCAAAAAGTGAGAGAGGTTATTGTAGGCCTCTACAATAGTCTTGTAGGAACTAGAATCGCATCCATACCTCACACGAGCTCTGAGATAATTAGTGACCCTTAGGGATGTTCTGGTTCAACATGCCTAAGAATGTTTGAGCACTAAAAGGGATAGGATGAGGTTGGGGATAGGGTTTACCCAGCCATCGAGAGCTAACAGAGCAGACAGTTTGATCCCACAACAAAAGGTGAGAGAGATTTGGTAGTTGGAAACTTTGTATTGGCCAACACTGCAAGTTTCAGCATCACTGGAGATGGCATCGGAAAATTAAAATAGAGTGTGTTTTCCAAAAAGTGAAAGAGGGTATTGTAGACCTCTACAACATGATCTTGTAGGAACTCAAGTTGCATCCATACCTCACATGAGCTCTAAGATATGGCTCGTCAAAGATTGCAACCCTATTGCATTTAGTGACCCTTAGGGACATTCTGATTCGGTGTGCTCGAGAATGTTCAAGCGCTAAAGGGGATAGTATGAGGTTGGGGATAGGGTTTACTTGGCCACCTGGAGCTAATAGAGCAGATATTTTGATCTCATGATGAAAGGTGAGAGAGATTTGGCAGTTGGCAACTTTGTATTGGCCAACACTGCAAGTTTCGGCATCACCCGAGATGGTATCGTAAAATAAAGATGGAGCATGATCTTCAAAAAGTGAGAGAGGTTATTGTAAGTCTCCACAACATGGTCTTGGAGAAATTAGAATCGTATCCATATCTTGCACGAACTATGAGATATTCCAAATCAAAGATCCTAGCCCTATGGCATTTAGTGACCCTTAGGGACGTTTTGGTTTGGCGTACCTAAGAATGTTTGAGCACTAAATGGGATAGGAAAAGGTTGGGGATAGGGTTTAGCCAGCCATCTAGAGCTAACAAACTAGATAGTTTGATCCCATGATGAAAGGTGAGAGAGATTTGGTAGTTGGCAACTTTGTGTTGGAATAGAGTTGGAGTTTGATCTTTTGGAATCTCTAAGAAGTGAAAAAGCATCCTTTCTAATGAGTGACACTAGATTTGAGGTTGTTCTTGATCTAGTACAAAGGGAATACTAGGGAATATATATATATATAAGGTAGAAAGTGTTATATGCTACATGGCCAGGACATGCCTTATTACCTATGGGAAGAGACATTTAGTACAATAGTATACACATACAACAAATCTCCACACAAGATGCTAGGGAAGATGACACTAGAGGAAGCTTTCATAGGGAAGAAGCTAGATGTTAGTTGCTTCAATATATTTGGAAGTTTGATATATTTTCATATTCCAAGTGATACACATTTACTAAGCAAGATCTAACTATAGATATGGGGTACTTTGTTTGGTATAGATATTCTCATTCAAGACTGAATACTAGCTACTTCCCCCTTGTACCAACCAAAATCTCACTCACTCAACGTTAACACAATTTGACATCAGCAACTGCAACCTCCCCTACATCAATCGAGTATCAGATACCAAAACTATGATGAAGCTAAGTCTAATCATAGTCACTCTAGAAGATTACAATATTTTAGCCTATTGACAAGAGTCAAAAGAGATCCAGAATAAATACTTCACAACCAAACTCGAGATGGAGAATGTGTTCATTCCAAATTATGATTCAATGATGATCATCTTCAATGCTTATAGGGCTTTCTGAGATAAGTTAGTCATGTCTAGATAGCTAGAGTTCATAGCTAGAAGACCAGTGATTGGATATGTATAAACCCTTAGAAATTCTAGCTAAAGTTTTGCTTTTGAAATTTTTCCTTGGATAGGTTAATTTTATTGAGGTTAATTAACCTCTCCAAAATTATGTATTTTGGAGGTGGTCATTAATCACGAAGAGGTAGTTATTAAACTCTGTGTCTATATAAGGGCTCTTTTTGGCTTTGTAAAGGGGACTTCTTGGACTTTAGAATAAGGGAACACTATGCTGAAATCTTGATTAGGAGACAAATTTTGGAAAGTATGTACAAATTTTGTCTCTGAAATTGAAAATCTCTATTATGTTCTTGGTGCAAGAAAATGAAATGAGATATGCTTTTGGTTTCTTGTTCTAAAATCAAGATTGTTGCAGTATAAACTATTGATTCTTTTGTAGTGAGCATTCTCACGATATTATGCGAGTGTTTATGAATCATGAATTAGCATGGTAATAATGGTCATTTTCAAGCATAGTTCTTGATTGCCTTTGTTATCATTCTACATTCACTGAAGAAAGTTGTGAGGTCGTGTGGCACGCATTAGTCTTGAATGGCTTTCTCTCGATCTTTAAAATTTTTAGATTCTTTATTTGAAAATCCTTAAAAATTATATAATACAATGGAGCTGCCCCTCTAAACATAGAGGAAGGCCGCATAATAAGGGCCTATCCAACTATTGTGAATGGTTTTCCACATACACTCCATTGGGAAATTTTAACAATGACAAATCTGTTTACCAACAAAAATAAAAAATACTTACCTTTGATTCAATGAACTAGAAAATAAATCACTAGTTATAGTTAAGTATATAAGAAAATACGATAATGTAAGATCCAATATTTGTGATTTTGAGAACATAGATAAGAAAATTGGGAATCCCATTAAATGTAAACTACAAAATTATAAGGGTAGGAAACAGTTTGACGGAAATTGATTTTGAAATGGTTTAAAAATGAGGAAAGGAAGGTTTTTAAAATATTCTTTTATGTACAATAAATTAATATTTATATTTTTTTTCATAGAGATGATGGTAAGAGTGTTAACCAATAGTAGATAGGTAACTATTGGTCTCCGCCAATGTTAATTTCAGTTTGAAAATTAAATTTGTAGGTGTGTGTTGATTTGTTTGGACTAGATACATTATCATGAATTAGTATTCATTATTTGGTAGGCTATTTTTGATTAATTATTTTAACTTATATTGACATAAATTTGAAGTAAAAAATGCAATTAAACCCTAGTTACTTGGTGTATAATTAGTTAAAACACTAACCTTTATTGCTTTCAAAATAACTACAAGCAATCCTCAACTATGAAATGGAAACAAATAGAAGGTTAGTACATGTGTATTGTTTTTCATTTGTACTATTTATGTTTAGTATATTTATAAAGATTTTTCATATCTAATTAACATGCATCATAATAGTAATATTATGTTTTACTTCAATATATTCTAAAAAGAAATTATTATTTTAACATATCATAAATAATTTTAAATGTATTATGATTTTATAATAAAAGTTTTATTAAATGACTAATAATATATGGTAAGCTTTGATCATCAGTATATTGAAGACCTTTTACCATCATGCAGTTCAAATGAAGCTAATGAAGCAATCAAGGAACTCCTAGCAAAGAATGGTTCTCTGCAGGAAGAAGTAAGAAAGCTCAAAAGAGAACAAGAAGTCCAATCCATTAGGTTATGTGAAGTTTTGGAATAGAGACACAAGGCAAATGAAGACTTAGAGGTAAGAAATAATCTATCCCTTCAGCATGAAGATCTTATAGGACAACTATCTAATGCAAATGAATAAATTATGAATCTAAGATCTAAGAATGAAAGTTTGAGAAATGATTTAATCACTGAAAGACAAATCAATGCAAGTTTGCAAAGTGATATGAGATCTGAAAGACAAATCAATGAAAGTTTGAAAAATGACTTAAATGTTGAAAAACAAGTCAATGAAAGGATGATAAAATCTCAAGCAGATATGGATCAATTGAATTTGCAAAATGAGCAGAATCTTCATAGACAAAAAGGTAAAACAGGCCTTGGATACAATGAAGAAGGTGAATCTTCCAAATAGGGTACCCAAAAGAATCAAAGACCTACTTGCAATCACTATGGAAAGTTAGGTCATACATCTAATAGATGTTGGAGCAATGGTAAAAGAAAATTCAATGGACATTGCTACAATTGCAATCAACATGGTCACAAAGCAAATGAATGCAAAGAAAAACCAAAGTTTGAGGGCAAATGTCACAAATGAAAGAAACAATGTCACAAGGCATCTGAATGTAGATCAAAATCATTCAATCCAGAAGAATAGGTTATCAAAGCATTACTTGGTTGGGACTACAATACTTGGTGCAGATGTCACTATTGTGGAGAATATGGACACATTGGAATAAACTGTGCAAGGCATCACCTAAGGAAGAAAGATACTACTATAAGATGTTATACATGTACCGAACTTGGTCATATATCCAAGAATTGCACGAATATAGGAAGAATTGAAGATGAAAAGAAAGCCAGAGCTGACAACATTTGAAAGCAGATGAGACAACAATGGATTCCAAAATCTACCGAGCTAGAAAATTCAAATAATGGCTATGTCACTCAAGAAGTGGGTGACTCCACCATTTCTAATTAGACACATCAAGAAGGATTAGGGAATGCACCTTCAAGCAATATCCTAAGTAGTTCCAGAATGTAGAAGTGCAAAAGACAAATTAGTATTTCAGATACTAGACATAGTTCACTATTGTACATCTATCGAGCAAGGTTGATTTCAGACTTAACCGAGCTAGGTCGGTAATGTGAAAGGTTTTGTTTGTTTACTGAGTTGGAAGGTTTATCAAGTAAGTCGGTGACTATCTGAAAAACCCTAGGTCATCTCAGCTACCTTCGTACTTGAGAATTAATGGCAGATTTTTCATCAAAAAGGCAGAATTTGATCTCATTTTTCATCACAAATTTAGAATATACAGAGCAAAGAAATTTCCAAGAGTGCAAACATCTGAAAACCCAAGGTTTGACCCATATCCCGCACCTGCCAAGGAACTTCCAAATGAAATGGATAAGATACATTTTAAGCCGCGTGCTTAATGGTCAGTTGTGGTTAGAGCAACCTGTCTTGATAACAAAGAAAATGATTCATAAGATCATGTTTTTGCCAATGTTAAGTAAATCAAAAACCACCAAAACCCTAAGTCGGGATGAACTCCAGAAGTTAACCCTAGCTGAATGGGATGGCAGAGGATTAAAACCTAACAATGTATTTGATGCAGAGTTAAGATTCAGAATTTATTTAATTATATAAGATGTATAGTTCTAGTAGATTGAATAACATGCCCTGTGAGGCTGTAGATTTAGCCTATAAGGTTGTGAAGAAAAACATGGAGTTTGACCTAGCAGATGTGCTGCTAAAACAAATTAATAAGAACATGGACAGTATAAGGACCTCAAAAACCAATTCTTTTAAATTTGGTTCTTTGTTAGTTTGTTTATTTTTCTATGCACAAAAGTTTTTCCCTTCAAAAGGTACAGTTGCATGGAGGAAAGATATTCCAGTTTTATATCAAATAAATGAGTTTGTAGCAGAGATGGGTGAAAATTTTGATAGTATAATGGATAATTATTTGGAAGACTTCAAGGAAAGAATGAATAACAGATTCAGAATCCCTCCTAAACTTATTGAGGACTACAAAGATGATGTGTGCTTCATGGTTGACTGTGACAAGGTATACATTCAGGCAGTCAGACCCTGAGTTGCATGGGTAAAACCTCTTCCTTATGAGGTAAATATTGATGAAGCTAGAGATATCATAGAGGCACTAGTAAATGAGCAAGTAGACCCAAGGAAAAAAAATTTTGGAACCTATGAAGAAGCTGAGGCTAGAATTGAGCTTGAAATCAAGCTACCATAGGCCATAAGCAAGGGCAAGAGGAAAATAGCCAAATTGAAAACTTCTACCAGTTCTCTTATGCTCACCGAGGGAAAAGGTGAAGATGAAGGAGAAGAAGAAGAAGGAGGAGAAGAAGAAGAAGGTGAAGAAGAAGGAGATGAAGAATTTGCAGAGGAACAACCAAAGAAGAAAGGTAAGGTAATCATTACCAAACCCAAGAAGAAGCCTACTACAGTATTCACCAAAAGAACTAGGAAAGGTAAGCAAGAATCTATACTAGTTAGGCCTGCACCCACATTTGAGCAAAGGCTCAAACAATTGGAGGAAGGAGCTGGAATCACAAATTTCAAAGCATTGAAATTTGAAACTAGAACTGATGCAGAGAAAATGCAAATTGAGGAACTGGTACTCAGCAAGATGGGTAAATGGAAATACTCCCCAGACTAGATTGCCCCTCAAATCTTAAAAGAACTACTGGAGAGATTGCAACTAATATGGGAGTTAGCCACCCAAATGGTAAAAGATATTTATGAGCAATCTCTAAGGAATCTCTGACCAAGTCTCACCGGAGCAGAAGTAAAAGCTGAAATGAAAAACCATGAAGGTAAAATGATGATCAGATTCCACACTTGTTTGATTTTGATTAAAGACATTGAACATGTTGTAAATGATGCTACAAACATGTGGAAAAAATCTATCATCTACATAAGCCCAGTGTAGACCTAGTAGAAATCAAAGATGATGACAGCGATAGTGATGATGAGCTTGATAGCACTCCATCCATCACAGTCTCACCAGGAGAGCTACATGCACTGATGGAAGATAAGGAGGAAGAAGACAAGGAGGAAGAAGCTAAAGAGGAAGATAAGGAAGAGGATGACCCTATGAAAATTGCAGCAGCAGTTATTGCATCCCTTCCTCACTCTCCACCTAAAACTGTGATATCATCAAGGTTGGAGTCAACTTCGGTAAGTTTGGTCACAACTATATTAGATATATCATTTGCACCTGCCACATCTCAGCTCTAGGTATCATCAATGGAAGTGTTTACCACTTCATCTACCGAGCTACATACCTCCACTTCATCCACCGAGTTGCAGGAAACTTCTTCGGTTACTGAGTCATCCACTATAGTAGTCACCACATCAGAAGTATCTATTACTCCTGCAGTATGTACAATAAGTTTTCCAGTTTGCTCTCCAACTTTGTCAACTTCAGCTACATTAGCACCAATTTTTGCACTAGTAAGCTCTTCAATTGTAAATATTCTGGTATGCACATCAATTCTGGGAGGTATATCAATTTTGGATACATTTGGCCCCTCTCTTAGTCTTCCTTTAGTTGGTCCTATTCCAATTTTGACAACCAGTCCAACCTCATCAACCATTGTCTCTATTTTCAAAGGCAAAGAAGTTAGTACAGCAGAAAAACCAAAGACTCCATTAAAACTTATGCTTTTAGGCAAGACAATTGATGATGATGTAGACTTGGATACTAAAATTGTCATTCCAAAGTTAGATACAGATACTACTTCAGTTGATGAACTAAGACTGCTCAGTCAGTGAATAGAACTGAAGGCAAAGCAGAAACAACTAAGGAATGAGAGAGATAGAGAGTTTAGAATTATTGTTGAAGCGAAAAATATAATTACTGAGGCTATAGGTGTTGATGTTGATACTTCTCAACATATTTTGCTACAATTAGAAGAGGCAGTCAATAAATTCAATGAGGATACCTCCGGTCAAGAAAAGTTGCTAGAGAAGGCAAAGAAGAATTTTGATAATAAGGTGCTTGAGCACATTGCTCAGCACATAGTAATAAAACAGGTTGAATTAACCACAGTTTTGGCCAACATTGAAAATTCTTTTAATAATGTAACATCTCTTTTTGCTAAGATTTTTGATGTTACCAAGTATACTAAGGAAATAAGAGAGCAATTGAATAAGATAGATGAGGATCTGAAGGCAAGCGCACAAAATCTGAAGCTTGACCCTAGTTCAACCTCATCTCATCACCTCAGAATCAAATTTTTGTCAGAAAAACAAGCATAATTCCTGAGAGAAGAGTCAAGGATCCGATCTACATTGTTAGACATTCAGAATATGATCCTTCCCATCATGGACACAATGCAAAAGCACATTGCCCATTCAAAAACATTGATCCATGACAACAATTTCTCCGTTGCAGACCATGTGATTGAACTCTCTGCAGAAGTTCAAATAGCTCTATCCACATGCAAAATCCTACAAGAGAATTGGGACAAGACTCTGCAACTCATTCTTTAGGTACATTCAGAGTTTATCTCACATTTTGGTGTCTCTATGTAAATACATTTTTTTCTCTATTCTTTGGCATTATTGTCAAAAAGGGGGAGAAAGAGATACTCAAAAAGAGTTATTAGTGAGATAAATGTAGAAAACGGACAAAGAGATACTGTAAATAAAAGTCATATAACTCAGGTAAATACCTTGTGTATATTGTATGGGGAAGTCATATGTAAGGAAGCCATGTATATTCAGCAGAATCAGTTGTAAGTATGTCATATATTGTATATAAGTTTTGACTCATAAGTGTTTTTGTCACTAATGCCAAAGGGGGAGATTGTTGGAATTATGATATATTTGTCATTAGTGACAACACTTATTTGATTCTGAATGCTTACCAAGCTCATCATCTAGTCTACAGTTCACACCGAGCATTCAACGATTACCTTATAAATTCCACAGGTAAACAGTTGATACCGAGCATTCCTTTGGAAATCGAGCATATGGGCAATTCAGCAGTATTTACCAAGTTCACAGTGGTTACCGAGCAGAACATTGTTCTCCAAGCAGTTAGTGGTTACTGAGCAGAACAGTGTTCTCCAAGCAGTTAGTGGTTACTGAGCAGAACAATGTTCCCCAAGCAGGCAGTGATCAAGGTAAACAAAGAACTTAGTGTTTACTGAGTGATCAAGGTAAACAAAGAACTTAGTGTTTACCGAGTGATCAAGGTAAATAAATAACTTAGTGTTTACCGAGTGATCAAGGTAAACAAAGAACTTAGTGTTTATCGAGTGATCAAGGTAAATGAAGGAATCAATATTTACCAAGTGAAGAAGGTTATCAATGGATTCAGTTTTTACCGAGTGACACAATATTCACTGAGTCACCAATGGTTACCGAGTTCGAAGCTACTTAGAATGATTAGTATGGACCATGCCTCTACTCTTACTGAGTGCATGACAATGCAGTGTATTGTAGTGGATGCCGAGTATCAGAAGGTCACCGAGTCAGTTTGTGGAACCCGAGTTTTCTACCACCTGGCCGACTCAGTAATACTTGTTCACTTGTATTTGGCCGACCTTGCCAGTATAAATATTGGATTGGTATATATCATTTGAAATGATGAGATGTTTAAAAAAAAAAAAGGGTTGGTTATGATGTGTTGAAATCATTTGAGAAGAAGGAAAGTGAATCACTAGCAGAATAGAGGAATACAACAAGATCAACATTGATGCAGAAAGGATACATTCATCACATCAAGTGATCAGAGCACAAAGGATCTTATCAGCAATGAGTTGTAATCAGATTCACTGCTTCATCCTAATAGTTGAATCAGTTTGCTAAATCCCTTAACAAGGTAGACTTAACAGTCTTTTGTAAATCTTCTAACAGAGTGCATACTTCATTGTATGTTTGTAAATCCTTTAACAAGGTGGATCTAGCAATCCTACTTGCTCCTAACAGGGCAGATCATCATAAGTGATCATTGTAAACCTTAACTGGCCAACTTTATACTGTAGTATTGAAGTTTTGTGGGTATCATCCTCACCCCAGTTTTACTTTCTAATTGGAAGGTTTCTAGATCACCAAATCTGTGTGTTCATGTGTTACAAATGTTTATCTTTTCATGCATACAGTAGTTTAGATGGATGAATGGTAAAAATATTATTATGCAGAATTGAGTTAAAGTTTTAGAGTTACTGATTCACCCCTCCCCTCTCAATAACCTTGTTAGTCTTGATTATTTCCAACATAGATTATCATCTAGGTTTTCTAGAACTACGCCTAATTCTCTAATGGCTAGACTTTGGAACACCACCCTATAGAAGTCTGTAATTTCATCCTTATCCCTATCTATATGCAAGATAGTTTCTACAAACATGGCCACAATGTTAGTATTGTGCTTCTGCCTATCCATAAGCCTAGAGAATTCACCCTCTAAAATGATCCTAATAGCCCTATGAACTATCCCATTTTTATCCTTTGACATTTTCCTTATCCTTAAATCATTGACCTCCCCCTAGAAGGTCATTTCTCTCTTCCTAGGATAGATCAAATGGTATGTCCATACCTTGCTTGCAACATAATAATACTAATGAATCTAACATAGAGCTCTTCCTACACATATATACGAAAGAGGCTAGCAACTTTGAACTAAATACCAAGGAAATTGCTCCCTTAAATAGATGAATTGCTAACATGTATGCATTATAGGGAAAGGAAAAAAGCATTAATTAGTTTTTGTCCTTACCATCCTCAATTCAAGTCAACGAGCTAAATATGATGATCAATTTTATACTTCACTATCTTTTGGCATCTAAGGGGTTATCTTAAAATGATTTTAGAAGATGTTTGTGCAAAGTCACTAGATTCACATGTGTAGACAAATAATTATTAAAAACTAAGATCACCAAATCCCTACTTTGTAATAGTTAATTTTGAAAGAATAAAATTTGAGATTAATGTCAAGTAATAGGCTTATCATATCATGTTTTGTATGTTTAGGTTTGAGGATAAGGTATCAAACCAATACTATCATAATTAATGTTTTAATTCTTCTAAGGGTGAGTATAATAAAGTCAATGAATTCATAAGAGTCCTAAAGCCAAAAAGTGGCTCGATCTTGGAGTATGCGAATCTAGTAATTTTTAAGGAGAAAGTCTTCCCCATCTATGCCCAAATTGGCTAGCTTGTCTACTAGTTTATTGCACTCCCAATATATATGTTGAATCTTAGTTTTGAGACTATTACACATAGAATTTTGAAGGCTCATTGTGAGGTCATTTAATATATATATATATCGCTATCAGTGTAACCCTTGCACCCTTCAAAGGTGCAAGTGCTAGTATTAATGGTTAAAGAGCACAAGATTTATATGAACAATTCCTTTTCTTGATGCAAGTGTTTTTAAGTTCGAGTTCTACATAAAAGTAATATGTTTAAATGTGATAAAATATTATCATATTTAGTTACTTTTGATATATAATAACAATTATCAAAGCATATATAAAAATGTGGGCATGTACATCAATTTATAAATCTTAATTATTTGTCCCCTTCTGTAGTTTTTAACATTGTAGTAAGTAAAGTTTAGAGGTTGGAAAACTATATTATCCAAATAGAAAAAGAATTAACTCAATATTTTGTAGGATGTATTTTTGATATAAAAGCAGCCAAAACTAGGGGTTGGCCCTTTACAATAGTGGTAGTACAACCAACAAAAAATTGGCAGACAACCACACACAAAAACCCCCTAATGGTTTACATAAAAAACATAAGTAAAAATAATAAAAGTAATAAAAGTACTAGAGTTCCTACTTATAATACAAGTTAAGTTTAACAAGTTAACAAAAGGCATGTAGGTGGTCATCGCATCATATCCCCTATAGCCCAGAACCAAGTTTAACATAAAAAAGAAAAACCATCACCAAAGGATGGAGAGTAATAATGATAAGAGCACCAAAAAACACTAGGCACTAGTAGGCCACTAACTAGCATCTTTTTTCTTTCCTTTCCCATCCAGGCGAACCTTGGCCTAGTCTTCAGTGAGGAAGCTAAAAAGTAGCTTTGATTACTCCATCCCAAGGCCTTCCTCCTTTGACGTGTTACCTAGCAACTAGAGAGTGGTAGCCACTGCATGTGTCACCCTAAGAGTGAAATTTGCAAAGAGGGTGAAACCCTCCTCCACAACATTGCACCTATCCTTCAACTCCTAGATGTCGTTGCAAGTAACAACCCCATCCTCCTCAGTTCCAAACTTTAGAGCCCTACTACAATTTGCAAGAGGATTCCTATTGTCTTGCACATCAAGATTGTTAGTGGGGGCCTTTAGGATTTCTAGACTATCTTTCCTAATTGGGGAGGAAATAATATCAGTGGAGTCATTGATAGTTTATGGGTTATCCTGGTTTTTAGAAGAAGGTGGGGTGATGGTGGTAGAAACATGGGTGGGGTTAAGGGAGGGGTCCCTTGTAGGATTCTTCACCTCAAAATCCCAAGTGCCATCTAAAGTATCATCCCATTTCTCCACTTCTTTGTCAATCTCCTCTTTCTCCTTCTCCAAAGCATCCCTTGAGATCTTATCACTCTCCTCAGAATTGATATCTTCCTCCTCCTCTTGAGAGTGACTAGCTATTTGTTTGTATGTAGCACAGGTCTTGGCAATTCTTCTCGACCTTCTTTTGTTCCCACAAATTTCCTCAATTGAATCCCCAATTTCCACCTTCACCCTCTTATCCATTTCAGTTTTTTTGTTGGTAGTTGGCTCCAACACCAGGGTTTTGTTCTTTCCTTTCTTAACTAGGGTTTGGCTTGGAGAGGGTTAAGGAGTAGGGGCATAGCTGTGCCCCGCAAACTCCAAATGAAGGCGACCCCTAGAGGGGAGGAGATTATTAATGGCTATCACATGGGGAGGGAAAAGGGCTAGGTGGAATTGAATAGAACATAAGACCTTGGTATAAGATATTGAAATTAGCCCCTTTCTTATTTTTCTCTCCAACATCCATCATAGTCCCTTCAAGGGCATGCATCAAAAAGCAGGGAATGCAAAATAACTCCCACAAAAATGGTTAAGAAAGGGGAAATAGTAAAAGTAATGTACATTGTGTGTACCTTCTAGCATCAAATACTTCATAATAACTAGACACACATTATCCTAGGGCTCCAAAAGTTTATCCCTCCTAAAGCCTCCATGGTACCAGCTTGAGGCCTCATTGCCTCTAAAGAAACTAGACATACTAGCTTCATCTGCCACCTTCATAATCTTCTGCCATTTCCTATCAGTTGTACATGTCCAGTCTCATCAACAGGGCAATGGACTCCTCATTCATCTAAATTGTGATGCCATTGATCGTAACCCACCTATCCTTCCAACTAGCAATGAACTATTGCAAACAATTCTCATCATAACCATCCATAGCCTACATGTAGCAGACAAACCCATTGATGGGTAGGGTTATGGTGGGATAAAGGCCATTACATTGTATTGAAACTTGAGCATTTAACCAATTTCCTCACTCTTTTTGATTGGACCTTCATCCCACCATAACTATCTACATCAGGTGGTATCAGAGCATCAATTAGTAGATCTTTGAGTAGGGAGAAGAACTAGTTGAAAACATTCCTCCTAAGGTAAAAATGACTAGGGAGATGGAATAGTTAAGACAAGAATTGGAAAGGGAAAGAAGAGAGAAGAGGGAACTAGAAGCATCCAAGGAGAGGGAAGAGAGATAGTTAAGAAGAGAAAGATTGCACCTAATTACAAGGATTGAAGCCTTGGAAAAAGACAGACATGAACCTATAGGGGAGATGATCCATGAAGAAGAACACGGAGAGAACAATTATGAATAAGGAAACCATAATTCAAGACAAGAGCAAGAGGATCATGAAGCAGTAGATGATCCCAATAAAAGAAGATTTTTTAAGTTGATAAAGGTAGTACAAGGTACTAGATTGAAGACAAGTATGGATTTACCCATCTATCATGGAAAGATGGAGAATGAAGAAGTGCTTGGATGGATAGAGGCACTTGAAAACTATTTTTATCTAAAGGATAGAGAACAGGAAAACAAGGTGAAAGTGGCAAAGGAAAAGTTAAGGGGAACAACCATTACTTGGTGGACAGGGTTACAAAATGAGAGAGTGGCTAGAGACCTAAACAAGATTTCAAATTGGGATAGGATGAAGACAATGGTAAGAAGTTAGTTTTTTCCATCAGAGTTGGCTATACAGATAAAGATGAGGAGGAATAATTTGAAGCATGGACGTCATGTCCTACATTGAGCAGTTTCATACCCTAAGCATAAGGGGAGGAGTAGAAGAAGAAGATGAAGAAGTTGCAAGATATATGAGTGGACTGAAGTTCAACATTCAAGATGAGATTGGTTTAAACATTCCTAGGACCCATGGAATGTTTCCAATTAACAATCAGGGCAGAGGAGAAGTTGAAAGGAAAGAATGAGGGGCAAAATAATAGAGGAGGATCTTCCATGAGAAGAAGGGGTGGAAGAAATCAAGTTGATAATTCAAGCAATCAAGACAAAGAAAAAGGATCTACATCTGAGACAAGAGGAGGTTATAGATGAGGAAGATATGGAGGTGGAAGAGGAAATGGAGGCTTTACAGGGAGATGTTTCCATTGTAATGAAGTGGGCCATCAATAATTTAGGTTCTCTAAATGGATTGAATTAGGTAAGGGCAAAGAAAGGAGAGCAAACCTAACAAAGGAAGAAAAAGAGAGAGAACCTACCATGATACTACCTAAGGAAGGAGAATGTCTTCATATGAGGAATGGAGGATCAACATTACCATTAGCACAAGAAGGTATATTCAAATCTAGATGCTTGGTAAAATGTAAAGTATGTACTTTCATCATTGATTTAGGGGCTCATAGTAATCTATTTTCAGCTGATATGGTTTCTAAGTTGGGGTTGGCATTAGTAGAAGATCCTAATCCTTACAATGCCACTTGGATGAACCAAGAGTTAAATGTAAAGGTTAGTCACATGGATATTGTTAATTTTTCAATTTGTCCCTATCAAGCTCAGGTTTGGTGTGATGTCATGGTAATGAATTGTGGGCATATGATATTGGGTAGGCATTATAAAATTTCTAGGAGAACCTTACATGATGGATATTCTAATACATAAATTGTGCATAAAGGAAAAGAGAAGTATAAATTATGACCATCCACTTGCAAAAGCCAGGAAATCACCATTATGTTTTCTTGTGATAAGATACCATTGCAAGGTCAGCATAGAGTCAAGAAGGATACTAGTTGGGAAATGAATCAAAATCTTAGGGAAAACTATCCTAGAAATCATAACACCTTAAGAATGTTGAAGACAAAATTTGAAGGCCAGAAGTACATAAAAGTGGATATTATCCATTGTCCTTTCCTTGGGCATAGAGATACTCCTCAAGAGAAGAAGTTACAGATGTTTGGAGGGCAGAAGAAATGGTACAAAGATCTGGCAACATAAATTGCAGCAATGACACACTCCATTGGTCCAGGGGTGAACATCAAGCATAACCATGCTGATTTTTATTCTAATAAGTTGTATATAGGTCAGAGGAAGAGTTTTATGACTTTGGGAGTTTCATGCAGCCATCAAGACAACAATATCATGGAAGGCAACACCAATTTGGCAAGTCTCATTCTTGAGACAAGAATCTTTTTAAAGGTGGGGAGTATGGTGCAAGGGCACTTAAGAAACTCTAGGAATTCAAGGGAAACTAGAGGAGTCCAAGCATGAAGATGAATCATCCATACCATGGTGGAATCAACTATACAATCTTGAAATCCTTCATGGCATTAAAAATGCAAAATTATGTAAATCCTAGGTCCCGAAGGCCCAAAAAGAGGCTAAATGGTCATATGGATGTAATAGGGATCATAATAGGATAGGTTAATCTTTAGGAATGCTTAATAAGATCATGTAAGTCATTTGGAAAGGTTGGATTAGTCAAAATATTCTTAGAAACCAAAATTTGTAATGTTGTAAGTTCAAATATTTGAATTACAACAGTTAGTTGGATTTAGGAGGGAAAAGTGTTTTCTTAGTGTTTTAGACGTTTTATCATTCTTATGCCAACCAATGGTGATTAGGAAAGTTATATGGAAGGTTATATATTGTGGAGAATCTATTAGTATAGATATAGAAGTGATTTGTACAGACTACACTCAAAATTTAAGAAGGAAAACCTCCATTTTAATAAAAAATTTTGAGTTGTTTCGTTGGTTTTGGTGTTGTTTGAGAACTTATTGATCTTGGATGAATCAAGAACATCATTATATGTTTTTAGATTTCATTTCACACTTGTTTTGAAGGATTCCGGTAGGTTTACATTTATTTTTGTGCTGACTGCCATAACATAGTTCAGTTTTGCTTGACAATTTTGATATTTTCCTATTGTGTAATGGTCATTCCATGAATGTAAGGTCTGGTTCTCATGGAATGACACTAACTAGACTTGTATCATAATCTACTAACAAGTTACTATGTAGTTGTGAATGAGGAGATAAGTTCTTGGTGATCACCATGTTGATTTGAGGGTTTTTGCATTGAATGTGCTAGGTACGCGACAAAAGTAGCATTTTGGCCTTAAGAAGGGGATAATTTTATGTTAGATTGTGTTTTTTTATGTTGAGGGCAAGGTGTTCCACCCATCATTTGTTGGAGAAAGCATTGAGAAGTCATAGATTGAAGAATCCCTAGTCTTTTAGGGTTTTGAAGCCTAATTTGGGGCTTTTGCACTTGGAGGGTCTATAAACTAAAATTGATTGAATAATCCTTTGATTCATTCCATTTTATGAGACTGTTGAGAGTCCTAAAGTCTTGTAGTAATCTTGAGGCATAGTTGCTTTGTAAATTCATCTTTTTGGAGGCCTAATTTGCTGGAAAAACATTAAAACATAGCCAGTCTTTTAAAGTAACCCTATCTTCCTTTTGGATATGTTGAGGTACACAAAAAAGGGTATTGGAAAATTTAATTGGTTTGCTTAATGTTTTGGAAGTTTTAAGTGTTATGCATTTTAGAAGCTTGTTGGAGACCTAATTGGAAGGGCTACTATGCCTATCTTATGCATTTCCTAGTTTATGACCAGAGTGAGTTTGGGAAAGGGTAAAACTAGTTGAGTCATCTAATAATTGATGTTTTAAAACTATTCAAACTACCTTGGATCATTGTATAGGTCTTGAACAATCATTTAGGTGTTGGAGGCATTAAAGGTCATTACATTGTATTGAAACTCGGGCATTTAACCATTTTACTTACTCTTGCTAATTGGACCTTCATCACACCATAACCCTCTACATCACCCACCTTCCGTTAACATTATCCAAGTGGCCTACCTTTATGAAAAATCCTTCATCTTCGTGGGCTCCAGTCTATTAAGTTTCCCACCCATGGAAACTTTCTCCTCAATAATATCTCGTTCCTCAATCTTAGTAATTCTCATTTACACCCAGGAACTCACTGAGGCAAGGGAAAAAATGATGTATCTGATGGTTAAAATGTCTTCTTCCTTATGCTTCACGAGACTGTGAATTCCAGAATGTACAGGCTAGTTTAAAATATCATTATAGGGAGTACAAATAATTTGCATGTAAAACCATAATGATCTGGCCTTAATATTAATAGAAAATTTTTCCATAATCAACCCATACCACCAAAAATGATGGCACTATTTTTAAAGATGGTGTTATTAATTTCATCCTCTTTTCTGTGCCTTTTCGTGATGCAATCCATATGGTTGATCCTCTCGAAACATCTTGTCCAAATAAAGGTGATCTTAACTATTATAAGAATAGCAAGGCTGCCAAGTTTATCCATTCTCCAAAATTGGAAGGTCATCAATCCAAATTTAGGGAGTCTTTTCCCTACTAATGAGGGAATTTATATAGTTAGATAACATTTCAGCACTCTTCTAGCTTTTTATGTGCTCAAAATCAAAATCCAATCCTACTGAAGTGTCTACCACCACATTAACTTCCTGTAAGTGTGTTGTAAGTCATAATGATCAAGGGTCATGAGGTATTGCCATATGTCCCCCAAGATGCAACGCAGGGCCCAACTAGGTTGAGGATACCCTTGTATGGAGTCAATGATTAGTTTAGAGTCCCTTCTATGGTTAATCTTTTAACATTCATATCCACAACAAATTTTAGCCCCCAAAGTAAGGCAGTGGCCTCCACCACATTATTGGTTCCCTGGCCTAGATTTCCTGAGTAGGAAAACAACACATCACCCCTATCATTTCACAGCACACCTCCACCTGTCGCTAGCCCCCTGTGCGCAACACCATTGAAGTTGAGTTTAACAACAGACCGAGTGGGAGGGATCCAACGGGTACATTGTCTAGCTAGCATTTTTGAATTGTCAAATTTCTAGAAGTTAGGGAGAATATTTCATCTCCCAACAATTTCCTCCTCCTTCCTCCTCTAGGGTTCATCTCAGTTAGGAAACTACTTTTGATATAACTAGATGGTTTTTGCATAATCTAGAAAGGAGACGAGTAAAGAGGGTTTCTTTACTATGTAATTAAATTGGGAATATTGTAATTTTCTATTAGTTATTAGTTATTAATTATGATAAAGAATTGAATTTCTTTTAGATAAGAAATCAAAGGTTAATCTACATGTTTTAGGAAGTGAATTTTATGTAACCCTAGAGAAGATTTTTTGTGAAATTATATTTTTTACCAAATTAATAGAGCTTTATGAATATCATTGGTAATTGATAAAGGATGATTTTGTTTTGTAAAAATAATTATTTAGTGTAAATTTGTTGGTGAATAGATTTATCATTGCGATATTAGCTTGAAAACTAACCCTTATGCCCTATTATGGCCAATGACAACCCTCCCCATAATCGGAAAGATTGTAATTAAAACCTTCCTTTGCATTTAAGAGGGGCAACTCCCTTGTAGGATAGGTATATATGGTATTTCTGTGTACTTTGAACCAGAAAGTACAAAAAGGAGAACATTAAACTATAGGGAAAAGAACAACAAAAACCTAGGTAGCAAATTGAAGTGGTTTTGTACTTTTGACACACGCATAATGTATTGAAGTGGTTTTTCTTACTTTCGTACATGTTTTAGATTGAAAACTAATGTGAATTATTTGATGTTTTGATATTGTAGAGTTTGAATTCGAATGAAACGATGTTAATCTTGTAAGAATGTTGCACTAATGGATATGGATCTCTTACAAAGTATGCACTTATTGATGTGGGTGTTGTGCATTTGGTTATGAGCGAGGGTGATTCAAGTTACATTTCTCTTTTACCATTTGAATTTGCAATCACTCCAGAAGGATCCTAATGCAAAAGAGGCTCTTTGACAGTACCTGAATCTAGAAGGAGCTTAGTAGTACATAAATATTGTGTTGTAATAACTATACATTGAATAATATGGTACATGCTTGAACTTTTTTCTATTAATATAAAAGAGTAGACTATTACAATTCATAGAAAGACCTACAAGTCAGATGTTATACATCATGTGCCACATCTTTCCAATTTTTATTTAGAAGCCCTATTAAAATTCACCTTTATCCATCCTTCCTCTAAATTTACTATATCTTTTTGTCGAAACACACATTTGTGCAAAATGTGAAAGCAAAGAAAACCCTCGTACTAAATTTGAAATTTGCTCATAGACTTTGTCTAGTCTCCCCGACATTAAAATTTTCTTTATTGCTAGTTAAATTTAAACCTAACCTTGCCGACAATCGAACCCGACTAAATATAAATGGGACGTAAAAATCCGAGAATCACTTGTACGAAGGACTGGAAGTAAAAAACCGGAAAATACTCAGTATTCTCTGCACTACCTATGCGCAATTTCCACGCGTACAGTCGTGTAAGAAACGTCTACTCAGTTTGTATTCAAAATGTTCAATCTTTTATGGCGACCACATGTTTTTTAACTTCTTTTCAAAACAAGACTTCTGTCAAGTCTTTGTAGGTAGGTGCAATTTCATTTCAGACGTCTTCCCTTTACTTGTGACACATTTCCACTCGACACAACTGTTTAACGTGACTTATCTGACGCGATGGGCGCTGTTGCAGCTTGCTTGACTTGACTTGGGTTTACTTGAGAAAAAAAATATGTCTCTACAAAGTTTCTATTTATCTTCTTCGATGTTTAAGAAACTTTTGTCTCGCTCACAGAGTCATCAGATTAAATTAGCACTTTCCAATTTCAATTCATATCACGATAAAGAAAATGGAAGGAGCAAATCAATGTGCAATTTTCCAATTGAAAGTCACATAAATTAATAAATAAGCTATCGGAATAATCTAACACTGTTTAGCTTAAAGATGTGCAAATTATTAAAGAAATAGATAAAAGTAAATGGAAGTCATTTTTATCATCCAGGACTTTCCAACTCAAATTCATGCAAATTAGTGGAGGACTCAATAAAATAAATAGAAGTCATATTAATTCACCATTTTCCAATCCAAAGTCTTCCAAAGTCTTCCAAATAAATAAATCAATCTGCAATTTTCCAATTGAAAGTCACATAAATTAATAAATAAGCCATCGGAATAATCTAACACTGTTTAGCTCAAAGATGTGCAAATTATTAAAGAAATAGATAAAAGTAAATGGAATTCATCAGTCTAACCTAATGTCGTGCAAATGAATGGACAAGATGAAGTAAATGGAAGTCATTTTTATCAATCCAGGACTTTCCAACTCAAATTCATGCAAATTAGTGGAGGACTCAATAAAATAAATAGAAGTCATGTTAATTCACCATTTTCCAATCCAAAGTCTTCCAAAGTCTTCCAAATAAATAAATCAATCTGCAATTTTCCAATTGAAAGTCACATAAATTAATAAATAAGCCATCAGAATAATCTAACATTGTTTAGCTCAAAGATGTGCAAATTATTAAAGAAATAGATAAAAGTAAATGGAAGTCATCAGTCTAACCTAATGTCGTGCAAATGAATGGACAAGATGAAGTAAATGGAAGTCATTTTTATCAATCCAGGACTTTCCAACTCAAATTCATGCAAATTAGTGGAGGACTCAATAAAATAAATAGAAGTCATGTTAATTCACCATTTTCCAATCCAAAGTCTTCCAAATTAATGAATGACAATATAGAGCAAATAAAGTCTTCAAAGTCATCCAAATGAGTGACTCACAAGATAAAATAAATTGAAGTTATACTAATCATTTCTTGAGCATTATTTCCCTTTAATTTCACTTTTCATTTTTTCACTCATCAAAGCTTTTGTAATATTATATTAATGATAATTTAGTAATATAATATTATCTGCTTTCAGTTTTTCTTTTCTTAAACAATAATAGTATAATAACAATTTAGTCTTTTACCAAAAAGAATTGCATATACATTTAATAATGGCAAAGTATCTCTAGAATATACTATGAATTAGCAAACATAATCTTACATATCGTTTAATTTTGCTCATATTTAAAAACTATGACCTTCAAAAATAAAATTTATATTTAAAAACTATGACCTTGAAAATTAAAATTGATATCAAACTAACATTCCATACTTTTGTAGTTGTAAGAGAATTTTAAAAATAATATAAATGACATCAAACCTTGTATATTTATTACAATACTACCAAATATGCAAACTTCATTGAAAGTTTTTTTATTCCCTAAAATGCCCTAGTGCTCCAAAATATATGATAGGACCACATAACATCAACAAATAAAAATTCAATCTAATATTGAAATGTGAACACACACACACACACACACACACACACACACACACACATCATATATATGTATATGTATATACATACATATATACATATACATACATGCATGCATACATATACCATTTAGGATCAAAGGTTGTGATTTTGATTTTAATCAAGAAAATTAAATATCCTTCATCACATTTATTATTTATACTACTTTTATTATTATATAATAAACAATTAATTTTTTCAAATATTTCAAAAAAAATTATTGTCTTAGAATATTCATATAAATAATCTTGATATAATCTTAATTTATTTCAACTAATTAAAATATATAAACATCATGAATATAGAATATAATGAAAAGAAAAGAAAATATATTTAAAATTAATTATCTATTCATTATACATATATATTTCACATAATTAGATGAATTTTTGAAACATAGTTTTTTTAAAAATATAAAAATATTTTAACATTGATTATTTTTTATTTTTTAAATCTTTGAAACATTTAGGATGTCTTTTAAAATGACAGATCCTCATGCACCATTATATTGATAGTAATTTTTATCATTCCAGTACTTTCCAACTCAAATTCATGCAAATTAGTGGAGGACTCAATAAAATAAATAGAAGTCATGTTAATTCACCATTTTCCAATCCAAAGTCTTCCAAAGTCTTCCAAATAAATAAATCAATCTGCAATTTTCCAATTGAAAGTCACATAAATTAATAAATAAGCCATCAGAATAATCTAACATTGTTTAGCTCAAAGATGTGCAAATTATTAAAGAAATAGATAAAAGTAAATGGAAGTCATCAGTCTAACCTAATGTCGTGCAAATGAATGGACAAGATGAAGTAAATGGAAGTCATTTTTATCAATCCAGGACTTTCCAACTCAAATTCATGCAAATTAGTGGAGGACTCAATAAAATAAATAGAAGTCATGTTAATTCACCATTTTCCAATCCAAAGTCTTCCAAATTAATGAATGACAATATAGAGCAAATAAAGTCTTCAAAGTCATCCAAATGAGTGACTCACAAGATAAAATAAATTGAAGTTATACTAATCATTTCTTGAGCATTATTTCCCTTTAATTTCACTTTTCATTTTTTCACTCATCAAAGCTTTTGTAATATTATATTAATGATAATTTAGTAATATAATATTATCTGCTTTCAGTTTTTCTTTTCTTAAACAATAATAGTATAATAACAATTTAGTCTTTTACCAAAAAGAATTGCATATACATTTAATAATGGAAAAGTATCTCTAGAATATACTATGAATTAGCAAACATAATCTTACATATCGTTTAATTTTGCTCATATTTAAAAACTATGACCTTCAAAAATAAAATTTATATTTGAAAACTATGACCTTCAAAATTAAAATTGATATCAAACTAACATTCCATACTTTTGTAGTTGTAAGAGAATTTTAAAAATAATATAAATGACATCAAACCTTGTATATTTATTACAATACTACCAAATATGCAAACTTCATTGAAAGTTTTTTTATTCCCTAAAACGCCCTAGTGCTCCAAAATATATGATAGGACCACATAACATCAACAAATAAAAATTCAATCTAATATTGAAATGTGAACACACACACACACATGCGCGCGCGCGCGCGCGCACACACACACACACACACACACACACACACACACACACACACACACACACACACACACACACACACACACACACACACACACACACACACACACATCATATATATGTATATGTATATACATATACATACATAAATACATACATATACCATTTAGGATCAAAGGTTGTGATTTCGATTTTAATCAAGAAAATTAAATATCCTTGATCACATTTATTATTTATACCACTTTTATTATTATATAATAAAGAATTAATTTTTTTAAATATTTCAAAAAAATATTATTGTCTTAGAATATTCATATAAATAATCTTGATATAATCTTAATCTATTTCAACTAATTAAAATATATAAACATCATGAATATAGAATAGAATGAAAAGAAAAGAAAATATATTTAAAATTAATTATCTATTCATTATACATATATATTTCACATAATTAGATGAATTTTTGAAACATAATTTTTTTTTTAAATATAAAAATATTTTAACATTAATTTTTTTTTTTTTTAAAATCTTTGAAACATTTAGCATGTCTTTTAAAATGACAGATCCTCATGCACCATTATATTGATAGTAAATATGAAAATATTTAGTAAGAGATAACATATATCAAATATATGAGAAAATATTATACTCATTGTTATAGGCAAGTGATAATGGCAATAGGATGAGTTAACATATTCTATTCACAACTTCACATAACTCTTGCATAATTGATTGAAAATTTTAATTTATGAAAAATAGGTTCATAAAATTAGAAGATTGCAAGCCACACATAGACCAAAGTAGAATGCTCAATCCATGCATTGCATGTAGTATAGTGCTCCTAGAAATTTAAAATTGATCAAATTGTAGAAAAATTATAAAGATTTTATAGTCATTACATTCTTTTAAATATAGCATTTAAAAGAATAATTTTTGACTAGAATATTCTTTAAGCATGAAGCAAAAGGTCTCGTTCTAGAAAGAAAACCATAACTAGTTTTATCTTGTGGTACTATTATCCGACGATACAAGGTTTGACTCACAATTTGAAAAACAAAAAAACAAAAAAAACATGAAAGCAATAATGCAATGAGAATTTCTTTTAAGCTTTATACAAGTGCAATTTGGAAGGAACAAATTTAACAATCTTATATAGTGCAAAAGTGCTCTCCAACTCAAAAATCACCATCAAAACTTATATGTGAAATAAAAATAAAGATAGTAACTTAGGCCTTTAAAATTGGCATTGTTTAATTTCCATTCTAGCCATTGTAGCTCAAATCATTGTAGCAAGAATACAAGTGGAATAGGAATATATAAATTCTAAAAATTTGGAATTCTTTGTTTGGATGCACCAAAATGGAATTAGAATATGTATAAAATTGGAATACATATTCTAATTTGGCCCAAAAATGAGCATTTTCTATTCCACCTAAATAGATAGAATTGGAATACGTATTCCTACTCCAATTTTATTTATTTTAGAAAACATAAATTTTTGGGTCAGTGAATTCCCCGTCAAATTCTAGTAGAACCAAACAAGAATAGGAATACGTACCCCCATTTTCTATTCGAGAATAAGTATTCCTATTCCCATTTTTATATTCCTACAGCCAAATAGGCCCTAAGAATCAAGATAAATTGTCCACAAGTAAAAGGCATGGTAGATGTTTCCATGTTTAGTACATGAATCTACCTAATTTTTCATGTAATTCTTGAAGAAATGGTATGTCTTCTATTATTGTTCTCAAAAGTCTACAATTTATAAGCTATATTATTAATTGAAGCAATGGTTATATAATTACATTCACCTAAAAAAAATAGTTTTTAAGGAAAAAAAGGCATAACTAATAGTAAAATTAAAAATAGTTTTCTTAAAAAGTATAACAATAGACTTGTAATTGTCAATGACAAAATAAAATAGCATAAGATCTATCATATAATAGAAGTTTTAGCTACTTTAGCCACCCACTTTAGCCTCCCTTGCTCAATTATTTGTTATGCTTTCAAAGAGATGCTTCTCCATTCACTCACATCTCATGTCACTCACCTTCTTTTGTTGTAGGAATGTTATGTGGCACCTATCACACATTTTGGAGCACTAGGGCATTTTAGGGAATAAAAAAACTTTCAACCAATTCTAATATCAATTTAATTACTTCAACCAATAAAATTTTCTCCTTCTCCTATTCAACTACCAACTTTGAATAAAAATGGATATTTCATTTCCAAATTCCCACAAAATAATTCTTCACTATGTACACTTTTATATCACAACTTAACGTTGGAATAGCTTAGAATAGCTAAGAGGTGGGGGGGGAGAGAGTGAATTAGTTATCCAAGGTCCAAAACTCCCAATTAAACTTTTTAGTGCTTAACACAACTCATACATATAACTCTTTATTATGTATCTTGCATGCATTCATTATATCAATCAAAACTTTAACTTTTAGATTACTGTCCTAGGTCAAAATCACTTTCTTGAAATGTAAACATGAAACATAACAAAATCGTTCACACATATGACATAAGGATTTTACGTGGAAACCCAATTTGGGAAAAAATAACCAGTAACATGCTACTAATTATCACTCTTCTGAAGTGATGCCTTGTGAAAGACCAACCCTATTAAAGGTTACAATACACACTGTTAAAGCTGACATGGTCAAAGGATTTTAATCACCCTATTAGGAGGGAACCTTGATAGAGGAATTTAGGTTTTTTCATTAGAATGCCACCTGGTTAAAGGATTTAAAAATGACTGTTAAGTCAACTTTAATCCAAAGGATTTTACCCTAAACTGATACAATTATAAGAGAGTAATAGTAAGGCTTGATCTGATAACAAAATAAAACTCACTTTGTAGATTATAGATCTCTATTTAGTCCTCCAATTTTGCTTCACTTCATTCACTTCACTTTTGATAGCTTGTTCACCCTTCAAGCATTCATCCTCTTAAGTCTTCTTACTTTGCATGTCAATTGCAAACTCTATAGTTTGGCCTCCATATGAAACAAGGCCCTAGACCTATTGTGTTTCTTGGGTTCTCACACATGCCAACTATTGCTTCATGCCTTGTATCTCCTTATAAAGAAAATTTAGATCTTTTGTCACTTTATCTCAATCGTCCATTTCAAGATTAGGTAGGATTCCTTGAATCTAACCATCTTTCTATTTTAGCTTCCTCTAGAAACTTCCTTCTCAATCCTTCTTGAATTTGACTCAAAATGGTTTACCTTGAATTTTGTGCCACTAGTTCATCAAGCTTATCTTCCACACGGTTCACACAATCCAAGAAATCAACCTTGTCAACTCAGATTCATCAAATTCATGATATTTATCATAATGCTATCACTCGACATTTAACTTATTTCTAATGCTTGATACATATTGCATTTCTCATCATCCACTAACAATTCACTCGGCACGAACTAAAGTTTACTGATGCTTGACACCAACTAAACTTAACCTAGCTTACACTATATCACTCAGCATACATCGAAACTTCACTTTTCTCAACTCCAACTAGATTTCTACTTAGCTTGCACTAAATTTTCTTGACACCTACTATGCATTCAATCAAGCTTAGTAGACTCAATTCTTTTTACTTGTTCTTCTAGACTTAATCATTGTATCCAACCTTTGCAACCTTAAGTAGATAATCAATACACTATATCATCATTATCTCAATTGATCTTTGTACTTCTTTTTCATATCATAACTCAACCTTTTCTCTAGGGTCTCTTGTTATCACATTTGATCAAATCATCTTCATCAATCAAATAAATGGCAGTACTATGATCAAATAAGTAGTTGTCTAACCAACAGGTAGCAGGTTTGACATCAGTGACAAAACAATGTTTGAAACACATTCTCATACTTGTATCAATCTTTTCTCAACAATCTCCCTCTTTGGCATTGATGGTATTGAAACACCACGTTAAAGTGGAGAATCTTTCGTTGCCTTCCTTATTTTCTCTATTACTAAGAACTTTATACATCATTGGCTGATAGTTAAATATTCAACCTACCATAGAATTATGCTTTTCATTTGTATTAGTAATTTTATAATTAATTAGGAAAAGATGAGTAGAATATTAAATATTTGTTAATTTATTTCATAAAATATTTTATGATTAAATCAATTATCCTATAATCTTTTTTGTAAGATAGAAATGAGTAAATTGACTATTCTATAATCTTTATTGTAAGGTAGAAATTTAAAAATCTTTTTATTTAATAAATATACCTATTTGAAAGTATGAGATATTTATAGTTTGTGATAAGGTCAATTAAAATTATTTTGGATTTATTAATGTGGATTATTTTTTTCTATCATTAGTCCTTAGGATAAATAAGTATAAAAAGATAAATCTTATTATCTATCATTATGTCATCTCTCTTTTGATGTTTACTCATCTTGATGATGGATCATGGAGAATGATCTAAAATGTGATAAAAAAATCTCTCACATAGTTATATGGAAAACTTTTTGAGTTTAGTATTATTGTATTAATTAATAAATATAATCAAAATATAATCTCATGTTTAAAAATTTATAAAAAATGGATTCTTGTTTTTTTAATTTTTAATTTTTATTGATTAATAAAAATATATTTGCTTCTTAGTTTTCCTATTATGCATTGTAGTAGAGCGGGTGAGAGTCTGGTGGGATGATAAGTTTTGGCAGAATACTAATTGAATAACCCTAAATCCAAACTAATTCTTGTTAGGAGGATATAGAGGTGGATTTTTGTGGTAGATTGAACCTTTAGGCATTTATGGAAAGCCTTGGAGATCATGGATAGCCTTGGAGATCATGGATATTTTATTAGGGTAGTAATTTTTCCAATTCAATTTTTTTTTCCAAAGGCATGATAGACAAGACCATCACTTACAGATCCAACAACTTATCCAAACAATGTCCCCATCTTTTTGATGTTAACCTCTAGTATTCCAATAAAACTCTCTTTTTACTTGAAAGCTTTGGTCACACGAGTATTGGGGATTTCAAAAATAAGAAATTATTTGTCAACTAGAAACATAGATTTAATGTTTCTTATTACTAATTAAATTTTGGGCATTCAAATGGAATGGGTTGAAGAATTCCCAATATATGAAAATCTTAGACAATTTGGGGGGTGGGGGGGAATGTATAGCTTTGAGAAAGAGATCAAATACAATCATTTTCTATCCCAAATAAAAAATCCCTAGACGAAATGAAACTTAGATTATCATATACATTCCCTAATAACATTACTTTAAGCTTTAAGCCTCCAATAGGCCCTTAAAGAAGACCAAAAATTATGAAAGGCCATTTTTGGAAAGGACCCAAAAGTGATATTTCATAAAAGAAAATATCTTGTAGTACAAAAGGAAGATTGGTATGGGTTAAGAAGGTGTAAAGGACCATGGCCAGGGAATCTTTATCAAAACAAAATTTGAAGAGCTCATTTGTTGTTGAAGAATTAGCATCTAGAAAGCTTTCAAGGGGCATAGAGGAATATGGAGCTAAAAATTACCCTTCCAAAAAGAATTCTTTCTCCACTCACAAATATAAGATCCTTGGCAAACAAATCTTATATTTAAGCTCTAAAGTACACTGCCATTAAAAATAATTATTTAAATGGGTTGAAGAAAATTGGTATGAAGTAAATAATCTTTTCACAAATCAAAGTAAAGTATTCTTTGTTGTAATATATTTGATTCTAAAGAAAATAGAAATTCATTGTTTCTAAAGAAACCTTAATTCTACAATAGTGTGGGCTTTCATATATAAGCTTGGTGCCCAAATTTCAATTATGTGGATATATGATCATCAATTTTTTATCCACATGGGAGTAGTTGCATATTTTTCTATTAGAATACAAGGATTTTTAGATATTAGGGTCTATTGGAAATTGAGTAGGTATCTTTATCATAAATGACTTTATCATTTTTGAAAATCCAAATCTTTGAGTTTTCTTATGCCTTCTTATGTATTACTACAGGGGGTTTTCCAAGATCATTGTAAACACCACCCAAGAATGGACCATGTAATAAAAAATTATGTTATGAAGAGCCAAACTTGGTTTTCAGCCCATGTCATTTATCAGATAATCCCATAACAACCTACCATGATTCCCTAGAAATTCTATTGTATTCAAAATCATAATGATCAAGATCCTTTTGAGACACTAGTTTGGAGAAAAAAATCTCCTATACTAAAATAATGATTGTCACAAATTTATTTCTAGAAACAAGGATTAAAGGTTTTGAACTAGAATGCCCAATGTCTCTTGGAACCACCAATAACGAGAAGAATAACACAATTCTTCTATTTATTCATGAATTATTTCATGGAATATATTCTAATACTTTTATTAAGACCTTAGTTACCCTTCATGACAATATAAATTTACTTACTCATAAGAGGCTTGAGAGTATGTTGAATATAATTGCTAAACACTATAATTAGATTTATTGAGGGATGTCTCTTTCAAACACTTCCCCACTTATATGTGGGTAATTGTCTCTTATTTTGAGGATGATGATAGGACATGGCATTTGAGATCTATGTATCCAATATTTTCAAATGAAGAATTGGGAGCCACCATGAAGGTAGCATAGGCACCCAAAATTTGACACTCTAAAAAGTTTGATTTAATTAATTTATTTTCTTCTTCATTTTTTTGATATGTAATCAATCATATCTAATAAACTTTATTAATTTCAAAAACCTATATTACATGCTAACTAGGAGCACCGGGAGGAAAGAGCCTATTGGAGAAAACCTCCCAGAATTGCTCCAAAAAAGTTGAAATAAATTTGATTAACCCTTTTTTTATAAAATTTAGGGTTAACTATGTAGAGTAAATACAAAGCTCTATGGAGTTGTAATTTACAAAGAAATCATATTTGCCCAATAAAAATTCTTCTTTGATGCAAAATCCTCTCAATAATAGTTATCATTTCCTATTAGTATACATGTATCTTGTAATCACAAAATAGAGTAGTATAAATCATAGTGACATGTTAGTACTATTTTCGTCATATTAAATCATCATATTAAAATACAATATATTATTAGAATACAATTTGTGAGAAGAAACTATAACATGATGTTTTTACATAAAATTTTAATCCTAATTTTAGTTTATATATTGATTTAGAACATATTGAAAATTAAACTTCATTCATTGTTATTGAAAAATATGGGGGACTGAAATCATGGCAACACTGTGCAGGTCAAGGTCAACTTTTTGGGGTACAATCATGCCCCAGAGTAAGATTGTGTCCCGCTATCTAGGTCAAGGTCGACCTACCCTCAAAAGGACAATTTTTTTTTGGGTTTTCTCTATCTTGATAGTTCAAGTCCGGAGTAGGTTGCAAAATTCCCCAAAATTGTACACAGACATCAGAAATCAGCATTTTCTAGATTCATTCTAATTTGAGGTTAGTGTTTGTCCTATATTCATTCAAGGTTTTAAGTACTTACTTTCTATAGTAGATTATAGGATTTCCTTCTTTCTTCATATTCTCCATTGTTTGATTCATTTTTGCATTGATCACATCCTTATGGTTAATCAATTTGAATCATTCCTTTTGAGGATTCGGGTTTAGGATAGATCCTATATTCTCCCTCATATCATATTCCCCCCTATACATATTATTACCTCCATTCATTTTTACTCTATTCACTACTGAGATGTATATTTTTGTTTCTCATATTCGATAACTTTATCTAATGAAGAATAGTGATGTATTTAGACGATAAAGACATGTCAAACTCCTAAGTAAGACTTCATACTTCCTATCACATCACAATGCACAATGTGCCCATTTTTTACATACTTGCCAACTTTGGCCAACCTTGCCATGACTTAACTCAATATCAAACCTCACTCAAGGGTAAAAGTACAAAGTTGTGTCACCTTTTAGGCTAACTTATTAGAACAACTAAATTTGAGTTTTTCTATCCAAAAATCAATTTTGTTCAAACATATGATCTAAATAAATTCATTCTAGCTAAGTTATATATGGTCTCACACTTTTCCAATTGGAAATGGCTGTTAAATGCATGTTTTATACTAGTTTGTATCCAATTACTAAAGAAATAAAATTATTTTAGAAAACTAACATTTCAATAGCTCTTACTATTTTTTTAGTAACATATAAACATCATTTTATAGAGTTCAAAGTTAGGAATATTCTCATATAGAGTTTATAGTATTTTAATTAGATATACTATATTATAATTAAAAAATTCTACAAGCACATATTTTAACACTTGAAAAGATTTCAATTTTGAGAAAGAAAAAAATATGAAATCATAATAAAAAGATTAAAATTATATGACATTCTAGAGGAGCGAATCCTCTTCGAGAATGTATAATTTTTTTTCTGGTTAGAATAGATTTGTTTTGAAAAATGTAGTGGGAGATGAAAACTATCAATTTGAGGTGAGTTGAATTTCGAATCATTATAAAAGAGAAAATATAGGTCTAAAGTCATTTTTTTATTTTTTATTGTTCTAGCTATATATGTTATATATAACATAGTCTGAGTTCAAAAAAAAATAAGTTTATTTCCATATAGTTTTGTGGTGGAAACTAAACCCCTAATTTTCAATGTTTTTCAGCAACTAAAAAATTGTCTATAAAAATTAGGAGAAAATATCAATTCTCATTCCAAATAATTATTAAAATTTATAATCCTAAAACTCATTTGTTTCTACACATTTCATTAGTTTACTTCATTTTCAAATTCTAAATGATAATACCAGTTTTATGTCATTGAAGGTGAACAGTTATACTTTTGTTAGCCTTTTCCTTTACAAAAGGGTGACACAGGTTTGTGCTTTTACCCTCAAACAACCTAATGGACTCTCAAACAATGCTCATTCACCCTAAGACTGATACAAAGCCTTTTGAGAAAAAAATTCAAGGTTCTCCTTTCAAAACCCTAGGTTCTCCAACTCCATTATCAAAAGCATAAAAGGTAACATATCTATGCAAGAAAGACTATTATCTTCTCAAAAGTTTTTTATTGTGTTAACTAGAAAGCAAGTATACTTCCTATATATTGAACTATTTAAGAAAAAAGAAGGGATACTTCCTGTTGCACTCTTTAAGAAAATATGGTGTTTATTATAAAAATGATGCATTAGAAGGTAGGGTGTACCCCCCATAGAGGTGACCTAGGTCCCAAAAAAACCACATAGTATAAATATAACAATAAAATAGGGATTTTTATCAATAACAATATATATTTCGATAATATAATTATAAGATTTACATCCAACATGTTGGGTTGTAAGGCCTTCCCAATTACAACCATTACAAACAAGAGTGCGACTCAAACTCTAAATGAAAACATCCACCTCTTAGCTAGGATCCCTCAAGATGTTTCTAGCTACACTATGCTCAATTAATGACTCTAGACCTCTCAAGAATCTATGCTTATACATAGTAAGCCACAAGTTAGCCTACCAAATTAAATTAAATAAATAGATAAGACAAGCCCCAAGTTTACAAACATAACTAGCTCATATGATCAAATAAAATTATACTTCCTTATCTAGACATAGACCCACACTCCATCCAATGATCCAGATATAAGATTGTTGGAAATAATTAAGACTTGCTAAGTTACTGAGAGGGGAGGGGTAAATCAGTAACTTCAAAACTTTTCATTAAGTCAACATTTAACAATATAAATCAATTATCATAAATCCATCTATATTACTGCATGCATAAGAACTAGAAGATAAATATTCATGACAAAAAGAACATAGAATTTGGTGACCCAGAAACCTTTCAAGTAGAAAGTAAAACTTGGGTGGGGATAATACCAACAAAACTTCACTACTACAGCATAAAGTTGGCCTGTTAAGGCTTACATTGACCACTTCTGGTGATCTACCCTATTAGGAGCAAATAGGACTACTAGGTCCACCTTGTTAGAGGATTTACAAACATAAAATGAAGTATGCACTATGTTAGGAGATTTATACAAAGACTGTTAAGTCTACCTTGTTTAAAGGATTTAGTTCTAATTCACCTGTTAAGATGAAGCAGGGGATCTTACTTACAATTGATTTCATATTAGATCCTTTAAGCACTAATCACCTTGTGTGATAAATATAACTTTTCTTCTCTTGTGATGACGTTGTTGCATTCCTTGTACTGCTGTCGATACACTTTTGCATGCACTTCTTACAAACTTACATTCATTACATAATAACTTGATGATACAAATGGTATGATACAATATAACTCACATATATATACCATTTCAATTTACACAATTGTAAGGTCGGCCAAAAAACAAGTGAACAAATCATTACAAAGTTGGTCCAATAGAAAATAACTCGGGTTAACTAAGTTGACTCGATGACCTTCTGATACTTAGCATCCATTGCATTACTCGACATCGACATGCACTTGGTAGAAGTGAAGGCTTAGTCCATACTAATCACATGACATAGTTCTAAACTCATTGACCATTGGTGACTCGGTAGATGAAGTGTCACTTGTTAGATACTGGATGCTATGTTTACCTTGCTTCACTTGGTAAACATTACTTTTACCAACACTCGGTTGACACTAAATTTCCATCACACTAATTAACTACTTGATAGACACTGTGAAGGTTGGTAGTAACTTCTAATCTTCACATTTCCTATATTCACTCAGTAGCCTCTGTAATTCTCAGTTAGCACTGTGAAACTTGGTTAACACTGTGAAACTTGGATAACATTGCGAAACTTGGTTAACACTGTGAAACTTGGTTAACACGGCGAAAGCTTGGTAGATGCTAGAATCTGAGTGATGATCTCAGTGTCTTCATAGATATGAATAAGTTTTGTCACTAATGGAAACTATAACTTAATGCCAACAATCTCCCCCTTTGGCATTAGTGACAAAACATTTATAAGCCATAACTTATGCACACAAACTAACATACTGAATTTTGGTTTTTCAAAATTTATCTTTGTAAAGTTGTTGTATATACACTTCTACATATATCTCCTTTATAGAACATAATGTATATACATATCTACATAATATTTTCATGTATACTATACATAAATCTAGCATTATGCTATCTCCTTCTTAGTTCTATATCCATCTGCCCCTTTCACTATATTATTATCTCTCCCCCTTTTTGACAATAATGCCAAAGGACTATATAAGCTATCTATATAGTGACACCAAAATGAGATAGAAAATATTCATGTACCTTTAGGATGAGAGCAAGTTTCTTATCCCAAATTTCTTGCAAAATTTTACAAGTGGAGAGAGCAATCTGCACTTCTGCTGACAGTTGGATCATGTGATTTGCCACTGAGAAGTTATTATCATGGACCAATGTTTTGCAATGTGCAATGTGTTTTTGCATTGTGTCCATTATAGAAAGATCATATTTTGAATGACAATCAAGTTTGATCTAATTCTTGCCTCTTCTCTTAAGAGTTTTGTTTGCACTTCTAAGAGATACTTCACCTTAATGTGATGATTTGAGCTTGAGGCAGGGTCAAGCTGCAACCTTTGTGCACTAGATTTCATGTCCACATCAATTTTATTCATTTTCTCCTTGATTTCCTTTTGTGTATCCAGAAACATCACAAATATTGGCAAAAAGTGATGTGACATTAGTGAAGGAGTTCTCAATGTTACCCAAAAATGTAGACAACTCTACCTGCTTAATTCCTATGTGTTGAGCAATGTGCTTCAGCACCTTATTATCAAATTTTATCTGTACCTTCTCAATGAGCTTCTCCTGCCTAGTAGAGTCCTCATTAAATTTCTGTATTACTTCCTCTAATTGAACCAAAATGTGTTGGGTGCAATCCACTTCAACACCTATACCCTCAGTAATAATATTTTTGGCACTTTCAATAATTTTGTATTCCTTGTCCCTTTCTAATCTTAGCTACTTCTGCCTAGGCTTTCTCTCTAAAAGTTAACTTGCTAGTCTCATTTCTTCAACAGTGGTAGTGTCAAAATCAATCTTTGGTATCTCTATCTTAGTATCCAAATCAATATCTTCTTCAATTTCCTTCCTAGTAATCAAAAGTTTCAAAGGTTGCTTGTGTTCTACCTCTAGGATTATTGACTTGATCTTAGGAATTGATACAATAGTTGAGATAGATGGGCTAGCAGTGAAAAGTGGAATAGAACTTATTGATGAAATGCCTAGAGGAAAACTGACCAAGTCTAAAACTGAAAAATTTCCAAAAATTGGTGAAACACTCGATAGAATACTTATAGAAGTATTTACAATAGATGAGCTGATTGGAATAGATGTAGACACTGTTAATGCAAAAGTAGACAAAATTGTAGAACTATTTGATGCACTTACTGTATATGTTGATGCAGGGGCAGTGGAAGCTAACTTAGTAGTTGAAGAAGTTACTTGCAGCTCGATAGATGAAGTGCTTGTCACTTCCATTGAAATTACCTAGAGCTGGGAGGTAGCAAGTGATGATTGAGCTATTGATTTTGCTGATGAGCTCACAATCTCACTTGCAGAAGCAGTCTCCATAGAAGATGTAACAATTTTTGGTGGAGAGTGAGGAAGGGATGTAATTACTTTAGCTACAATTCTTATTGGATCTTCTTCATCCTTGTCTTCCTTTCTAGCTTCTTCCTCCTTTTCTTCTTCTTCCTTTTCCTCCATCAACTCTTTCATTTCTTCTACTATTACTGTGATCGAAGGAATATTATCATCTTCATCATACTCTTGGTCACTATCATCATCTTTTATCTCTAATGTTTCATCAGTTGGCTTATTAAGATGATAGATGTCTCTCTAGATATCAGTAGCATTCTTAACTACTGATTCAATGTTTTTCATCAATATTAGGCAAGTATTGAATTTTATAATCATTCTTCCTTCATGTTATTTCAATGCCTTTTTAACTTCTAAATCTATAAGATTAGGTACCAATTCTTTCAATTTTTTCTCAAATATATTCTTGACAGTTTGTATAGTGCTTTCCCATCTGACTTTGACTTTATCAAGGAGTTCTGCTAGCACTTGAGATGCAAATTGATCAAGAGAGTATTTCCATTTACCCAACTTCTCCATTATTAAATCTCCAATCTCCTTCTACTCTGTAGGAGTTCTATTCTCATATTTAAGTGCTCTAAAGTTTTTGATTCTTGCTCCAGCCCTTAACTATTTTAATCTTTCCTCAATTGTGGGTGGAGGTCAGACAAATACAACTTCACTTTCCTTCCCACCTTTCTTGGATCTCCTAGTGAACACTATTATAGTGGGCTTTTGAGGCTTGGTGATAATCATCTTGCCTTTCTTTCTTACAAGATCCTCTTCTTTCTCTAATTCTTCCTCATCATCTTCAGGCTCATCTTCTTCATCTTTTCCCTTGCCCTCAATAATCATTAGAGGTCCCTCTGCAGTCTTCAACTTAGCAACCCTCTTCTTACCTCTACTAATAGCTTGATGGATCTTGATGCTCAATTTTATCCTTTTCTTTTCATCATCATAAATTCCAAAGGTAGGGAGCTTGGGATCAACTGGTTCATTGACTAAAGCCTCAATGATATCTCTTTCTTCATCAATGTTGGTCTCATATGGAAATGGTTTTACCCATGCCACTCTAGGTATGACTACCTTAATGTATACCCTATCATAGTCCACCATAAATCATACATCATCCTTGTAGTCTTCTACAAGCTTGGGGGGAATTCTAAATCTATTATTCATTTTCTCTTTAAATACTTCAAAGTAGTTGTCCATAACCCTCTCAAAGTTCTCACCCATCTTTTCTATAAACTCATTAATCTGATATAGGATTAGGGTGTCCTTCCTCCATACAATAGTTCCTTTGGATGGAAATAATTTTTGAACATAGAAGAACAGACATGTTAACAGAGATCCAAACTTGCAGGGATTGTTTTTGGAAGTCTTTACACTATCCATGTTATTGTTTAGTTGCTTCAGCAACAAATTTGACAAATCATATTCAAGATTTTTCTTCACAACTTTGTATGCCAAATCTACAGCTTCACATGGAATTCTATTTAACTAACTTGAGCTATGTTGGAAATATTCAAGATATGATAGGTTATTGAGAGGGGAGGGGTGAATCAATAACTTCAAAACTTTAAACAATTCAGCACTTTAACCATTCATCATTCATTTATCTAATCTACTGCATAAATGATGAATAAAACATCCATAACACAATTACATAGTGATTTGGTCACCCGTAAACCTTCCAAATAGAAAGTAAAACTGGGGTGGGGATGATACCCACAAAACTTCGTTATTGCAGTATGAAGTTAGCCTGTTAAGACTTACATTGACCACTTCTGGTGATTTTCCCTGTTAGGAGCCTAAAGGACTGCTAGGTCCACTTTGTTAGAGGATTTACAAACATACACTAAAGTATGCACTCTATTAGGAGATTTATACAAAGACTGTTAAGTCTACCCTGTTAAAGGATTTACAAAACTGATTCACCTATTAGGATGAAATAGTAGATCTATTTACAAACTTGATTTTTTGATTAGATCCTTGAAGTATATATCACCTTTTGTGACTGATGAATAATTATTGCTCCTTATAGACCTTGCTGAATACTTTGCTCTTCTGTTGATTCGCTTTCATTCTTCTCAAAACATTACATGTCTCTCTCAATACTCTAATCCATATCACATACTCACTCCTTTTTTTTTTTGCAAATGATGTAATACATTACATATATACCGTTCCAATAATTACAATTGCAAGGTCGGCTAAAACACAAGTGAACAAAATATTACTGAGTTGGCAAAATAGTAAATAACTCGAGTTCACTGAACTGACTCAGTGACCTTCTGATACACGACGTCCACTGCATTACTCAGCATTATCGTGCACTCGATAGAAGTGAAGGCTTAGTTCACATTAATCACCTAATGTAGCTCTGAACTTGGTAACCATTGGAGACTCGATAGATGTAGTGTCACTCGGTAAAAACTAAATCCTTTTTTTACCTTGCTCTCAGTCATAAACACTGTGCTTGCATCACTCAGTAGGCA